>JAZKJV010005357.1:600000-1083954 GCA_037367405.1 Ottelia alismoides | reverse complement strand
GGCGATGGTGACCGCAGTTGTGGCCACGCACGATGGCTGCACCGAGGAAGGACGGGTGGTGGCGGGGCCCGCGAGCTGGAGGCAGGGGACTCGTGGGTGGTTGGGCGGTGTGGAGTGGCGTCGTGTTCTGGAGTTGCGATAAAGGTGAAGGAAGGGCAGCGTGCCAGAGGTGGCACAACTGGGTTGTACCTGCGGAAGCGGCAGGAGCAGCGAGGCACAACAGGTGGAGGTGCGGTTGGGCTGGACCCGCAGAAGCGGCTTGGGGAGGCGAGACACCATAGTCAGAGGTGCAGTGGGGGTCTGCACGAGCGGCATCACCGCCGACGGTAATGGAGGAAAGAGGGGCGACGATGCTGCTGGTAGTTATTTTTATTTTTTTATTTTGAATTTTTTGTTTGTTTGTTATGTTTTTTATTATTTTTTTGAACAGGAATAAAAAGTGATTGATGGGAATGTAGTGATTAGGTGGTGATGATGATTGTGTGTTTGTGATGGAGATGATGATGTGGTAAAAAATGAGGAAAATAAAAAATGTTAGAATAAAATAAAATAACAAGAGAAATAATAGGGAATACTTACCTGAGTTTACCAAGATTTTACAGCTACGCTAGACGACTGTCATGGCGTCGATCCAATTGACGAAATAAAATCAGAGAAGCTATGCAAGCTCGATGGGAAACTCGTGAAGCGAGGATGGGGGTCACCGCGGATCTCGCGTGAAGAGGTCTTCGTTTGAGGAAGATGATAAGCTGCTGTCACCGACCCCACTTTCCCAAACTCTCTCCTTTTTTATAAGAATGGTGAATGGTGAAAAATGAGAATGAAGAGAAGGAATAAAAAGAGAAGAAGAATAGGGTTAGAGAGATGGTGGAAGGTGGGTGAATGGGAGGTTAGAAAAATGTACCGTGTAGTTGAATGGAGATTAAAAGCAGACTTGGGTGGTCAATGAAAGAATATGGAGTTGGTGTAGAGAATGGAAATTAAATAAAAGAAGAAGAAAATAAAAAAAGTTGGCTACTAAAATATAATAAAAATAAAGAGAAGAAAAAGAGTGGTGAATTTACGAAATAAGACAAACAATATGTACCTATTTTTTTACTTTTCTAATTTTAATATTTTTTGTATTTTTATTGAAATATATTTACAAACTAAAAATTATATAAAATACTAGAAATAAAATTAAAATATAAAATGATTTTCTTTTGGATTTTTTAGTAATTAAGAAAAGTAAATAAATATAGAAAAGAATTATATGTGTATATATATACCAAATGTACACCTAGATACCAAAACTCAAAATTTGCAAATGAGCTATGATTTTTAATGAAACTAATTTCATTGGATAGGTAATTTTCTAACTAAAACTTTAAAAAGTTAGTTTGATGAATTTGGAGTTCCAACGGGTAGGAATTTGGCTGGGAAGTTGGACTTTACGGCTTTTTCTCTTTGGGATATAGGAGAATTTATTTGAGGTGAAATTTATTTTATATATACGTATGTTATATACATTTTTATAAACAAGTTAGAGAAAGAATTAGTCGAAAATGAATAGAAATGAAATTATTAAAAATACATGATGTTTTAGGTTATTTATAGTTGAAAAACTCCTTTATTTTAGATCTTTTAATTATTAATTTATTTTGTACATACAATATTAATTATTAGTGTATTTATTTACAAGAGTCATTTTCTTAATTTATTGATTTTATGAACATTTATCGGAATTTTACTCAGGTATTTTGTAAAGATCAATATATTTAGATGATGAATCGTGAATTCATCACCCCCTGTATTAAACTTTGCTAGTCCTCGAAGGAAATAAAGAATGGATAAGTTCGATTAACCCCCTGACTATGCATGTGAATACAAGACCTTGATCCATTCAAGAACTCTTGATTTTAGAGATCCTAAAAATTCTAAGCTGACTAAGCTCTAGTCAAAAGGTATCCAATTTCCCTAATCATTAGCTTCTCTCTGTATACATATATAATAGGGATATGACTTAGGGTGGAATGCTGTTACAAGAGTAGAGTCGCAATGTCACCCAAGGTTCCAGTCCAAGAGATTCTCCTAAGAACCCCGTTCCTCAACACTAGGGAATAAAGCATTTCTTGCATCCAATTCACCGTCCCTTTAGTTGTCAGACTTACAAGTGTAGATGGAAGGCCAATTGATGGAGGCATAGGATTGTGTCATTTCTACTCTCCCTCTCATTTGAACAAGGATCCTCTCAAGTGCCTTATTAAACTCAACACATCCCATTTTTTGGTTGTTGATCAGTGTGTCCGCCCAAGAGAAGTTGGTGGTTGTCTGCACTTATTTTCCTAGGAGTACACTGGGTTAATGTCTCTTTTGAGTATCTAAGATACCTTGGACACCGAGACTTGTATCAACTATACGATGCAGAGCCTTTTTGGGTGCTAGCAAGACTCCTTGGTCCTAATAGCGGTGGACCAAGAGGATACTTTGAAAATGGTTGGGAGCACTTGCCTTTGGTGGAAGCTCTTTTATCTTTGACTTTGTATTGTGAGAGCTTTTCTTTCAATATTTCATCTTTTTTCCGATTCTCGGCTTGCTTCACTGCTCTTACCAAAAAGTTGGTGCACACTGATCAAAATTATTTAGATTCATCACACCCAGGCACATAGGTAAATGTCAAGAGTATTACAAGAACCATGTTCTCATACTAGCTAAAGGTGTTGACACTCAGAATTCAAGAAGCCTTCATCGATTTTATTCCCATCCTCGAGCATCATTAAAGCAGGTCCAAACTAAAATCCCTCCCGCCAATTCCTCACGTGGAAATTTCAACTCATCTCATCACAACTACAGTCGTGTATGTGAGGTGTCGATCATACTCTTATGGAAGAGGAATTAAGCTGTGCAATATAGCACACAAATATTTCAAACCAGGGAAATGTGAATATTTAAGTCAAAGACCCTAATGACTAAGGCTAGTAACTAAAAATCTTAGAAACTCATAAATCAAGTGTTCTTGACCTTCACAAGTCTTGTGTGAATGGTGAAAGTGTCAGGGTTAAACCAACTAATTAGTTAGATATTTTGTTATTTTTTTTTTTGCGATTTTTTAAAAGAAAAGATTTTTTTAAATTTTTTGTCAAAAGTTTTTAAGAAAGGTAAATAAGGAAAGGAACAACACATTTTTTTTGAAAAAAAAATATTTGAAAAGAAAGAGGAAGAAAAAATTTTTTTGAAAAGTTTTTTTGAAAAGGGATTTTTTTGAAAATATTTTTGATTGGATTTTTGAATAAGCTTTTTGAAAAGAAAGAAGATGATTTTTTAAAAAATATTTTTATTTTTTTTTCAAAATGTGTATATTATTGAAAAAGGAGAGTTTTTATATTTTTGAAAATGCTTTTTTTATGAAAAATTCTTTTTTGTTGTCCTCTTATTTACAACAATTTACACAATTATCACTTATTTTAATTACAAACAAGTCAGTACGAGCTAGAGGTAACGTATTTATGCAATATAACAAGCCCCCTATAGTAATATGTGCTATGTCCTCATGGCACTAGGTGACAAAAAGCCATAGCTTGTACTAAGCATGGGGAAAAAGAAATAGAATAGAAAAAACAAGAGCATGAAGAATACACAACAGGGATCAGCTCGTCTATACTTAGGGTCTGGTCAGCCAAAACTATTGGAGAGCACACAAGATTGGGGGACCGATGAGGGCGGGGAAAGAAATATACAAAAAGAAATAAAAAGAAGAGATTTAGCAACTCATGTCCACTCACCCACCTATACAGAGGATATAGTTATCCTAAGTATAGCCACAAAATGAAAATCATACGGAACTGAGGCAAGTAATGCGAATCACGGTGGAGGGAGGGGAAATAAAAAGAAAGAAAAACTATACAAGGGAGAGTGAGAATATACAAGGATCAAAGAAGGTTTGTGACAGACCTTCTAGCGGGAGTGAGGGGGTGGGTAGTATACATATGTGTCACTGTCAGAGTCATCCTAAAGTGAATAATAGTGAGGGGTAGGGAACGTCCAAAGAGGGTCAACACACGGCTGCTTGCTCAAATATGGCTTAAAAACAATCGAACAGAGCTCACTCATGTAGATCACATCTGGACCTGATGAGGATTCGTCAGAAAATTCCGTCTCTAGTATGTCTAAGGAAATTTTCTTAGCCAGTTTTCTAGAACCTGAAGCATCAAGAGGAAGAGGAGAGTGATACGTTTTGAGGAGTTTAGGGGAACACCTCAAGAAATTAGTACTCTTCTTCTTCTTACCAGATGACCGACTTGAGGAAGGAGCAACTGATTTGTCGAGATTGGTCAATTTGGTCCTAGTTATCTCTTTTGGTGTAGGTACTAGATGTAGTGTGTGTGAGGTGCTGAACAGAAATTCATCATCAGATGAGTCACCGAATGCATTGTAATACTCATGCTTGGTGAGCACACGTCCCTAGTATGGCATAAAGTTCTCAATTGTCTTGGCATTGGTCGGCTCATGTGATGGATCATTAAAATAGTCAGGGAAATAAAAAATGATCGTGTCCCACAAATGGGTAGCTTCTGGTTGTGAGTCCTCTCTATAAGCTATCACAGTGGTGATGATGCAAGTAGTGGGTGATGTGGATGTGTAGGGAGTCACTGAATCAATGGTCTTCTGGACAGTTGGTATCTCAAGTGTAGTAGAGAGAAGGTACTCAACTATCTCTTGGAGGTCACATATGTCTACATCTTTACGGGTTACCTTAGAACATCGTGTGTTCTCAAAGACTGGGTAAGGTCAGAGTGATCCCAATGCAATGAAATTGATCTCCAGAGTCTTGCAATCTATAGTTTCCTTTACCAAGACAAGGAACGACCTCCCAAGAATGATCGGAGACTGGGTGAACTCTCCTCGGTGCTCAATGTCAATGGCCGTGAAGTCTGCCTGTAGTATAGCACCTTGGAAAGTAATGGTGACGGAAATGGTTCCTTTCGACTGTTTAATGGACCAATCAACCAACTGAATGATCTCTCTTGACTTCTTGGCAGTTCCGAGTTAGACCTTGGCAAACACGGGGTACGGGAGAATATTTATCGGTGAGTCATCATCGATTCTTGCTTAGGTAAAGGTAGTATCTTTTATTTCACAATCAAACCTATGCAACTGCTTCACTCTGCGGCTCTTGGTTTTTCTCCCTATCACCAAAGTTGTGGTCATAGATGCTATGTGTTTCTCTGTCATTGTTCTCTTATTGCCAGTCCTTTTAGGCATCAGTTTACTTGTCACAAATCTTTTAAGGTCGGGTTTGAAAGCTGGTCAATGTAGGCTTGACAACTAAGGTCAATCGATTCATGAAGATCATAAAGTGTAGGCCTTTCCATTCAGTCAGCTTGGTCGATCATGTTGTGCCCAATGGTCAAGTCAGGATGTGTATAGGTCAATTGTTGTCCGATCCCAACTTGAGGTGAGAATGAGGTATGTGGCGGCAATTGATTCTGCTAATCATTCATCTCAGCAGTGGTTTGTTCTTCAATTTGTCTATTGATTCCATCAAGCGAACAAGAATATGATGAGTCAATCAAGGGTTGATGTGGGTTAGGGGTGTAAGAATGTGGTGTAGAGGAGAAGTACAAAGAAGTGGGGAAGTCAGTCGGAGTTCTGACTTCGCAGTCGGGGTGGGGGTATGAGAAGGTGTAAGAGTGTGGAGATGATCATAATATGGTCGAGGAAGAGTGACTTCGATATGATGACCAATATTCTCACATCTTTGAAGAGGTATGGGAGAATGAGCGGATCGAGGAAGAAAGTGTGCAAATGCACCGAATAACACACAAAACAAACAAACAGAAGAGCAAACCCTAAGTTCACCTACTCAACACAGTGATGGTCACAAGAGTCTGACAATTTATCTTTTCAATTTTAATTGGGTGATAAATCAATATATACATCCAATTATGGAAGGATTATAAGTAGCTTTTGGGCACTAGCGTAGGGTTGCATCCTCACCTCTCGACGATCACAATAGCACAAGCATAATGAGTGTTTTTCTCTCTCAGAAATAAGTTTTTAATTTTACTCAGTTTTTTGGTCAACTTTGACTAGCAGTCCTGATTTTACGTTATGTTATCAATTCCTTAATACACCAAACATGGCATGCCTAACAATTAGTACTGATTTCCTTTTAACCTAAGTTTCAAAACCAATGGGAAGGGAGTCGAGAAAAGCTGATGCAAATAGTGAAATCAATGATGCATGCCGAGTTCAGAAGACTTACAGTGATCCTTGCCCTCTACATGCGGGATGTAACGCAGAATTGAAATTTTATACTAAATGAGATGCACACGAGAAAACCGTTCCTAGACAGGCAGTTCTATTAGCGAGTGATGAACATTTTAATTTGTACTAATAGCTATGTGGCCTAAGTGTGTCTCGTTATATGTGGTCCTAAAGATTACTAGCACAAGCAATAAAAATATTCTAATAAAAATGCACTAAGAGCCGTAACTGCAAGTCCTATTCTACGTCAATCAACCACATGACCACAAATGGGTCAATGCCATCCTGATACAAGTGCGAGCTCTCAAACAAGAGCCCGTGTAAATCTTGAATTACCTAAATTAGTAGAACACAATAATTACAAAAAAATACAAAAAATGAAAATGCCCTAAAAAAATTCCCTTGATCTTCAATAGTAGACATGCGTCATCGGGCCCTCGCAAGAAGATGAAATTTATATTAGAGAGAAAAAAACAAAATATATACAAAAAATGAGCAAAAAAATAATTGAGAAAAAAGGAAAAAATTGATTAATTATAAGGTGGCTCATGAGTTAGACTACTCGAGTGAGAGAAAACCTAAATCTAATTTTCAAAATTAACCCCTAATTGTTTGCCTCCCCGGAAATTGCACCATCTAATGACTCTCTAAATAGATGATATAATTTGTACTCCTTATAATATGGGTACATAGCGAATCATGCAGAACCGAGAAAGGATCTTTGCGAGGAGTGTCTCATCTTCAATTTATATCTTGGGAAAGTATGGGGTCTGACACAGGGAGGCAAAGGAACAACTTTGGGTTAATTCAGAAAAATTAAGTCTAGGTCTCCAATGCGATTTTTTTTGTATATTTTTATGCAAAATGAATGCAAATGCAAAATGTGGGTGAATTAAGTTAATAAAAAAACACAAAACTTAGCCAAATTAATTATAATGTGAATTGAACTCAATCCACGGAATTTATATTTTTTCTAGAAACCTAATCCAATGATGAATGTAGAACATATTTTGTTAGAATTTCAAGAGTTAAAACGAAACAATGAAAAATGCTCACTTTTTATGGGGTTTTACACATTTTTTCACTCAAACAGAATGTAAAAACTATGAAAATTTTGCTGGAATTTAAAAATAATGAAATTACTCTATAGATCTTTTTGGAATTTTTCGAAAATATATGATTTTTTTATGAATTGGTTAATGCAAATAGAATAAATGCAAGTATTTAATTACTAATAAACTATCATTAGCAATTCATCCAGAAACCAATTTATCTCAAGAGGGTATTTAATGAGAAATCCAAGAGAGTTGGAATTTTGTAAAAATAATGAGTGTGGATTTATGTAAAAATCATTTACAAAAATCACTCTATAATTTATTTAAGGCACAAATAACACCAATTATAATGGAAATTCATATATAAATTGATGACTTTCCAAGGCATCATTTCAATTTTTTTCATAATTTTTGAAGCAACAATGAGTTAAATAGAATTTTATGATCATTGAATGGGTAAAATATTCAATTTGTCACTAAATCAATTTTAATTAATTACCCAATGCTCACAAAAATCCAAATGAATAGGTAAATGATAGAGCATTAGTTGCTCAATATCATAACATTTTTTTAAATAAAATAATGTAATAAACATGTCCAAATTAACATGCAAACATAAGGGTGTCCGTGCAAATTCAGAATTAAAAACTTACAAACAACTATGTACATGGACCTTTTTGCATTATTAGAAACATGCAATAAAAGTAATGCAATTTTTACATAAATAAAAAAAATAAGAAAAGCGGAAGGACCTTCCTCCCTCTGTTAGGGGGCGAGTGGGATAGGCAGTGGCGACCACTGTTGTATCTGTGCACGGTGGTACACGAGGAGGCGATGCGGGGCCGCGAGATGGAGGCGGGGGACTCACAATGGTTGGGCAGCACAAAGGGCATCGCAGGCAGCGTGCGCGGGCTGGAGTTGCACTGAAGGCAAATGAAGCGTAGTGGGAAGGAGGTGGCACGACTGAGTTGGACCTCTGGAAACGGCTGGAGTGGCTAGGCGTCGCAGAAGGATCACAATTGGGTTGGACTTGCAGAACAACTGGAGTGGCGAGGCATCATCGCAGTGGAGGAGGAAGGGGGGCTGGCGGTGCTGCTCTGCAGTTTTTTTAATTATTTTTTCTGAGTTTTTGGTGCTGTGTTGTGATGATTTTTTAATTTTTTATTTTTTTCAAACAGGAACAGAAAATGATTTGGTGGGAAGGGAGTGATTAGGTGGTGATGATGATGTGGTTTGTGATGGAGGTGATGATGTGGTAAAAAATGAGAAAAATAAAAATGTTAGATACAATAAAATAACAAGAGAAATAATAGGGAATACTTACCTAAGATTCACCAGTTTTGCATAGCAGCTATGCTGGACTCCTGTCATTGCCTCGATCTGATTAGCTAAATAAAAATCGGAGAAGCTATGCGAGCTCGATGTGAAATTCATGATGAGTGGACGGTGGTCGTCATGTATCTCGCCTGAAGGAGGTTGTCGCTTGAGGAAGATGATAAGCCGTTGTCATCGACACCAGATTCCAATCTCTCTCCTTTTTACATAAAAATGGCGGATTGTGAAAATGAGTATGAAGAGGAGAATAAAAAGAGAAGAAGAATGGGAGTTAGAGAGATGGTGGAATGGTGGAGTTGAATGGGAGGTTAGAAAAGTGGTGTAGTTTAATGGAGGTTAAAAGAAGAGTGGTTAATGGAAGAATATGAGAGTTAGTGTAGAGAATGGAACATAAATAATGAAAAAGAAAATAAAAAAAATTAGGCTACTAAAATACAATAAAATAAAAGAAGAAAAAGAATGGAAAATTTAGAAAATAAGACAGACAATATGTACATGTTTTCTTAACTTATCTAATTTTATTTTTTTGTATTTTAAGTGAAATATATTTACAAAATAAAATAATATTAGAAATAAAAAAACCCAATTATTTTTGGTTTTTTTAGTAATTTAGAAAAGTAAATTAAAATAAGAAAAGAAGAATATGTATATTAAATACAATGTACACCTAGGTCCCGAAACACAAATTTTGCAAATAGGATCCGATTTTAATGAAACCACTTCCTTTGGATAGATAATTTTCTAACTTAAACTTGAAAATTGAGTTTGACGAATTTGGAGTTCAGCGGGAATTTGGTTGGGAAGTTGGACTTTATGGCTTTTTCTCTTTGAGATCTAGGAGTATTTATTTGAGGTGAAATTTATTTTATATTTTTGCATTTATATACATTTTTATAAACAAGTTAGATACAGAATCAATCGAAAAGAAGTTAAAAATGAAATTATTAAAAATACATGAAGTTTTAGGCTATTTTCAGGTGAATAACTCCTTTATTCTACAACTTCTTATTTTTAATTTATTTCATAAATTATAATATATAATAATTAGTTTATTTTATTTACAATAGTCATTTTATTAATTTATTGATTTTATGAACATTTATTGGAGATTTTACTCAGGGATTTTGCTAAGATCAATATATTGAGATGATGAATCATGGATTCATCACCTATAAGTGTCTGAAGGTCGAGGAATGATCCTAGATCCTTGGCGATGGAGTCAATGGAGAGATGGATGCACAAATACTTCAGAAACGGGCCAAGATAGTTGTTCGTTGGAGGACATACTCTTAAATGGAGTAGGAAATGCAGCTCCAGCCATTGTAGGAAGAGGTGATCCGCAAATGTTCCTTCATAGCTGAAGCGTGCATGAGGTGAGTATGAATGATATGAGGGTATACAGAGGGTCATTGGGGCGAAGAAGGGAGTGGCCTTGGTGATTCTTCTTCAGCGAGGCGAAGAGGAAAGCGGTGAAGGGATTAGAGGTTCTGACTTAAAGGATAGGTTGTAAAGGGTACGACGAAGATGGTGGATGGATGGCGGAGCTAGTAGGGGGTCAGTGCTCGATGAATGTATGTGAGTGTGCTTAATTAATTAAGAGAAACATGACCGAAGAGAAGAGAGGACTTACTTGGAGATTGAAGATGCACATGGTGGATGAGGCGGTCGAGGCTGAGCTCCAAGGTGTGCTCTTGTCTTCACTAGACTCCAGCGACCCTTCAGACTATCTCCTCGACCGGGCTAGGGCCGTGACATGGCCTACCATGACCATGGGTCGACAACAAGGCTAGATGTCATCGTTGCATCCTCAATCCATCCCCTCTCTATCACAAAGGGGAGGAGAGGCGTTGGGCATTGACCCGTGTAAAGCTGGACAACTGACATAAGGGAGAGAGGAGGTGTATTTGAAGAGGGAAGGGCAGAGGTGCAGGAGGTGGACGTCATGGTTTCAAAGGCTCGCACTGACCAGAAGAAGAGGGAGAAAGTAAGGTCAGGTGGCGCTCGAGGATAGTGGTAGTTAAGACTTGGAATTGGCATGGTCAGGAGGGTGAGGGTGGTATCGAGAAGGTGGAGAAAATGGGAAGGGGGTGAGTGGTTAGGACTGGGAATTGTGAGAGAGAGGTGGCGTTGGAGGTTAAAGACGACGGATTTGCCGTTGGTTCTAGTGATCCAACGGTTGCAGTGAGGGTGGAAGCAGGCGCTCCATATTAGATCTGGAGGCATCGATTGACAAGTGGAGAGAGAAGAGTGACAGGCGGTTGAGATGAGGGCGCCTAGAAGGGGGTCGGACGGTGTTGAAGGGTGGCGGGTGGCACAAGGGGAGATAGGTTGCGCGACTCAACTAGAAGAAGCCAAGTGGCACAATGAGATTTATTCAAAGATAAAAATAAAGGAAAAATCAGAAATAATTAGAAAAAGTTGAATTAGGAAAACTCAAAACATGAAAGTTGTAGTTCTTGAGGAGATATACAAGTTTCATGTTCACCAAAAAGACAAAATAAGTCAAACAAAGGGAGAAATATTTTTGGGAATGGATAAGAACACTACATTTTTTGTTTTGTAATTTTTTTTGTATTTTTAATTTATTTAAACCAAAAATATATATAGTATTGAATCTAATTATTTTATGGAATTTTTTTTAAGTTAGGGGATTAATACATTATTTTTGCTTTATAAATCTGAGGTTCATCAACCTGCTGTCTCAAGTCCTATCCAACAAACATGATGCTTAGGAGCGCGTTGATGAACGCGTGCTCCTCGCAAACCATGTTGATGATCTAAGAAGCGAATCTCATGATCTCGTCATAAGAGATCTGATGTCTTCTTCAAGAGCGAGGCACACTAAAGGATACAAAGATCCATGAGCGGTCAAAGCAGTAGCACAATGGCGTGGAGATGATGGCGATAATCTCTCTCTAGGGCATCAAGATGAACGACCATAAGTTGAGGGAGTAGGAGATGGCTTGTAGAGAGAAATAGGGAGAGAGCATATATGTTATATCTAGAAGAGCTAGGGTTTCCTCTCCGTTTATAATATTTTGAGAGTCCATGGATTTCAATCCACGGAAAACACAAATCCAACGGTTCACACAATGTGTGTTTCTTTCAATGGCCATGATTTTATTGCTAAGAAATCAGCAAAAATTAATTTAAATAAATTAATTATATTGAATAATAATCAATATAATTTAGTTTACATTAAATTAGTCTACCTTCGAGATATTGGAAGGAGGTTAGCCTCCTTTCATTGGGGGGGGGACGGCCACAAGTCCTAATAGGACTTCGTGGCTCTCTCCCCTCCTTAATAGGAAGGGGAGCCTCCTTTTCCTAATACATTGAATCTCTTATTCCATGAATTTCTCGAAATGTTTGCAACAACTTTTCTTGTAAAATATAGTACAAAAATATATTCAATTTATTTGTGAACATTATAATCATGCCATTGAACATTTGTGGATCACATCCACAACCCAAAATAAGATGGAAATTTACATTTTCATATAATTCTCCAATGTGAATGCAATTCACATAAACATTTAAATTGTAAATGTTATCTAGAAATAGCTCTCTCTTATATATTATAAATCACATTTATAATATATATGAATAATATGGATAGTGTTATCCACACAATTCATATCCATGGTAATCAAATCACATTCAGCTGTCTTGGATCTCTATTCTCATGTCCCCAAATAATATGAGTCACATTCAGATTATTCACATCTTTTATAAATAAATCATAATTAATTCTTTTAGATAACTCCCCTTATAAGGCCTAATAATATGAATAAAAATCATATTATTTAGGATATTAAATTACATTAAATTATATATTTTCCTCAATGCTCAGATTCATTAGCAACAATGAAATTATCCTTTAACTCTTTCAAATATAATGCACTTTCTCTACAGATACTTGGAGATAAGGATAGGGACATTGTACATTCTACATATAGTGACTTAGATATTGAGATCACATCTCAAATCCTGATCTCTGGGACCTCTCATAGATGTTTAATTAAACCAAAGCCGTAAATCTAATCTTCTCATTACATTTGAATCATATTCATGTCATTATCCAATATTTGGACCAAGATAAGAATAGTTCTCTATTGAGAGGAGCCACTAAAATCCAAACCTATTACATCACTCCCTAGGAAAGGAAGGGTCATGGTTATACAATCGTTTATGATCACATCACCCTCATGTATTCCTAATACCCGTACATCCTGCTTACTAGAAGACCTTGAATAAACTCGAAGTTTTAGATCTTATTTAGATTGTCTCCTTCAGTGTTTTATCATTAAGTTTCTCATGAGATCACATGGATTTGATATCGATCATATACTTTCCAAAATCATATATCATACATACGTATTGATCATATACTTTCCAAAATCATATATCAAACCTATAAATTCAATCAAGATTCCTAGGCGAGACAACCGTGTACAGAATTTGATCCCAATATCTCATGATTGAGATCATGTCTTCTGATTTAGTAAATGAACATGTAGGGTCACATTGAGAGATCGTATTACTCATATGCCCTTGAATGCACACCATCGTGTCGGTGTATAGATGTTGATTAGGCCATTAACCTATCGGTCTACCAAATGTACATACATAGACATATAGTAATACATATGTCCCCAGTCAAAGGATGCATGCCTATATCGTGACAACATACGATATAGGTCATTGATATCTCGATCTCGTTAAGTCATCTCTTTGACCTAACTTATTTTACACCACCTAATCTCTATTCCTATGCAGATGACATGCATCAAGAAGTCGTTCATATATCAACCAAAAGAGAAATATTATCATATCCTACTCAGGCTGGAGATCATCTCTTAATAATCATTTCACGGTGCTTTATGGGTCCTCAATTAACTCTTTAGATATTCATCCAAGCATTGTACTCTACGATTCAGCAATTGAACCAACAGTCATATGATCATTAAGATGGTCATAGTACATATCCCTAATTGTACTAAAGGACCTATTATGCAAATTAGTTTTACTTCATTTCATAATAGGTAATTTCAACTGCAATAACATTTATTGCATAATGGCTCGCTGTGGGATCACATGTCCAATATTTAGAAGAGTAACCTTCCTGAATACGTAATGTCCTTAGAACGGACTAGTGTACAATTCTAGGAAAAAATAAATCTTCATTCATCATTGAAATCAATTTACGCATAGGATGCCAAGAAAGTTGGATTGTTGATTCAAGTGGTTCTATAAATGTGTGCAATCAGTTGCATATGTTTCAAGACACCCGAAATCTTAATGAAGGGGGAATAGTCATACAAATGAGATACAATGAAACCATTGTATTGATCACCCTTAGAAGAAGAAGACTATAATTATCTAGTGCAAGAGTCTGAGATATTAGATATTGTCTCATGTACCTGATGTGTGAAGGAACTTACTATCTGTATCTAGCTAGATAGACATGGATATACTTTCCTTTTTTGTAAAAAACTTATCATAAATTATTATGGTAATTTTATAGCAGAAGCTTATCTAACATAAGGTGGAATCTAAGAATTGAAAATGCATGATTGTGTTATGTGTGTCAATACCATTGATAACATTAATGTTAATAATAATATTAAATCCCTATATGATAATGGGAGGATGAAGATCATTTAACTATGATCTGGCATCAAAGACCTGGACATGTGACTGTTGATAGGATCAATAGACTAGTGAAAGACGGACCTTTAGATTTTCTGAAAGTCCATAAATTTCCAACTCGTGAGCATTGTATTCATTGAAGATTGTCCAGGTCACCCTTCTCTAAGAACAATGAATAATGAGAAGGTATATGGGACCTAATACATACTAATGTATGTGGTCCCTTTCACAATGCAACTCAAAATAGATATGAATATTATGCAACCTTTATTTATGATCATTGACAGTATGGTTTTTTCATCTTATTGCATCACAAACATGAAAACTTTAAAAAGTTCAAAGAATTCATGGCTTTTTTTGAGAGCCCAACATGAAAGAATATAAATGGGATTCTATCCAATCGATGTGGTGAAAACAACTCAGATAAATTCAAAGAATACCATTAGGAGAAAGGAATTATTTCCAATCACTCCTCCATGTACTCCTCAACTCAACAGAGTTTTCGGACTTGTATTAAAGACTACTTCTTATGTCCTAAACAAGATTCCATCTAAATCTGTACCAAAAACCCCGCACGGCCATTAGTATGGTACCAAGCTAAGTGTACATCACTTGAGCATTTGGGGTTATCGGGTTCATGCTAAAAACGTTGATTCATGCAAGTTAGAATCCCACATTAGAGAGTGCTACTTCATTGGATACATAAAGATTGTATTGTATACCAACTTTATGAGCTTGAGACACAAAAGGTATTTGTTTCAAGAGACATTGACTTTTTAGAAAATGAATTCCTTTAAAGCAAAGAAAATAATGAAATTTAAGTAACTAATCGAATCTAGCAAGATTGATGAAGTTCCTACATCAAAAATCAAAGAGATAGTTGAAAATGACAAGAATGTACCTCGTAGACGAAGTTCTAAGGTTGTAATACAACCTGAAATGTATGAATTCCATGTATCGAAAGAGTCTGATGATGATCCAACTTCATTTGAGGAAGCTTTGGATTATCGCGACATGGATAGCTGGATGTAAGCAATGAAGTCTGAAATAGACTCCATAAACAAGAATAGTGTATGGACCCTCAAAAATCCACCTAAATGGGTCAAACCCATTTGGTGCAAATGGACCTTCCAACAAAAGAGGGGAACTGATGGGAAGGTATAGACCTTCAAAGCATGGCTCGCAGCCAAGAGTGACACACAGAGACAAGGCATCAATTACGATGAGACATTCTCTCATGTGGCCTTGCTCAAATCCATCATGGAATAGTTGGCTATAGCTGCATACTCGAACTATGACGTCGGGCAGATGGATGTCAAGACCACTTTTCTCAATGGATACCTGAAAGAGTATATATATATATATATATATATATATATATATATATATATGAAGCAGCCCCAAGGTTTCATAGCGAAGGAAGGAAAAGTATGCAAGTTGAAGAAATCCATATATGGGCTTAGACATGCTTCTCGTAGTTGGAACATCCATATCAATGAAAACAAAATGAGTTATGACATATAGAATCCGGATGAACCATGTGCATACAAGAAGCTCAGTGGGAGGGCCATTTTGCTCATTTTGCTTTATGTGGATGGCATCCTTATCATTGGGAATGATACAGGGATGATGAATAGTGTTGTGATCTGGTTGTCCAATACCTTTGTGATGAAAGATCTCAAAGAAGCCTCTTGCATCTTGGGTCTAAAACTGTTCAAAGACATAAAAAGAGAATATTTGGACTATCACAACAAAAGATACAACAAGAATATCTTGAAATATTCAGTATAAATAATTCCAAGAAAGGCTTCCATCCCTTAAGAAATGTTATTCACCTATATAAAGGGATGGCTCCTCAAACTATTGAAGAAAGAAAGCCACTGTCGGATGCCCTTACACATCGAGTGTGGGAAGTTTGATGTATTCCATGATTTTTAATATACCAGATATCTACCGTGTAGTGGGAGTGGTAAGTCGTTACCTATCTTTCAATGGAGAGAAACACCGAACTGTAGTGAAGAGCATCTTCAACTACATAAGAACTCAAGACTATGTCTTGATTTATGGAGATAATGATCTCCAAGTCTTAGGGTACACTTATACAGAATTCCAATCAGTTATGGATGATAGGAGGTCAACTTAATGGTTCTTAATTTTGGTAGATGGTAGTTCTCTATGAGCTGTGTAGCAAGAAGCAGGAAACTGTGGTTATTTTAATAAAAGTAAAGCATTGGCTACATAAAATGCGACAACTACATTGGATGTAATTAACGTTCACTTGGGGTATGCAAGTTTGTAACATAACTTGGCATAGTCGTTGGTGACAAAGTGACTAATCAACTGACTCGACTATTTTACAATTAGTTGATAATTAGCACAACTAATATGGGGTTGTGATTTGTACATGAATGTCTCTTAGGGCTCGTAGGAGACCATTGGACTTGTAAGCCCTTAGCGACCCATTAATGCAATAAAAGTTATTGGTTTATCTAGTCCATCTAAAGTGTTAATGAATGTGAATGCACTTTACTATTAAGGTCCTTTGTAAAATTGGAATTATGCACAATGGCCATATTGAATACCATGCAGCCGGGAGGACACGGCTGACTTCCAACATGTGATATTCAATACAGATCTCTAGTCTGAGATAGAGGTGACAATCGTTAAATACTTATTTCCAACTGACTTCTTGATGCAAGTCCTATGCATAGGAATGGAGACTTAGAAGTGTTGGAATAATTAAGTTAAAGAGTTGACTTGATGAGGTCGAGATAAACTGAGACCTGAATAGTAACTGTCACGATTTGGCACAAATCCTTTGACCTGCGACAAATATGCATCTATATGCCTGAATATGCATATTTGACATAACAGTAGGTTGGTGACCTAGCCATGGTTTATATAGCGCATTATTGGTCTGCATATCAAGTCGTATGAGATGTATGATCTCTCGAAGGAATCATACATATTCATATGAACTGAGAGAGAGAGAGCTCACTAATGAGATATTTTGGTGTCAAAATGAATTACATGCATGGTCGTCTTGTTCATGAAATAGGACAAGAACTCGATATATTAATATGTGTTTTTGGAAAGTATACTATTAATATTATCACCCAATTATCAAATGAGAAATCTATTGATACATTATGAAGAAGAAATTCTAGTCAGGGTTTGAACTTCGTATTTATCTAAGTCTTCTAGTGTGAAGGATGGATGAGTATTTGGAATACTTAAACTTTGCTAATCCCTTGGCAACCACTTATTTGAAAATTAAGAGAAAAAGAAAGAAAGTAAGAATGAATTTGTTTTCCTAAACCAATTCATGAGAACAGACAAAGGGCATAGCTCGATCGGGCTAGAAATAAGGATTTTGTCGGAGCCTTAACTAGGGTTAGGATTTTAGTATCAACAATCATTAATTTCCACAAATCCTTATTTAGGTTCACCTCAACAGGCAGCTCAGATCCACTTATTCATATCGCTAACTCTGTCAACCTTGAAATCAATCTGAACGGTGTGTGAATTGTTTCAGGTCTTCGTACTTGAAAGAAGCGAAGAAACCGCCCATCCCAATAATACACTCCCATCGGTTCCTCATCCATCTACGCTTTCCTTGGGGAGGGAGGTATTCCCTTCTAAGGTCAGGTTGTGTTGTGTCCACAATCGAATATAGAGAGAAAATAGAAGAATGAGAAAATAACTGGAGTGGGACCGGTGTAAACGCATCTCCTTGTGCAACCCTGCTAGTGTAGCTAAGCCTCCACTATGATGTCCAAGCTTTTTAGTGGATTCTCAGACCACTTTGGTCATATTTGTATTTGGTGGCTTATTCTTTGAATTTGCTTTGTAATGTTGCTTGCACTGCATCAATCTTTTTGTGCCTCAACGAATATAGCATTTTTTAATTCCGTCCATTCTTTGAGGTCTTGGAAAAATTGTGCCAACCGATCCTTTCCTCATCCGAAGTAATTATTGCAACCACAATCTCTCTCGTCCTTTGACGTCATTGCCACTATAGAAGGATGAAAATGCACCACTAAAATGGATTGTCCTTCGCAACCCCATCCAAGTCGAGCTAAGTGCAAAGTGCATGTGTCCAAAATTGGTTCACTGATGAAGAGTTGAATGGATGACACCAAGTGTTATACTTAGTAAAATTTTAGTTGACTTTCCAAACATGGTCTCATGGAACCCAAAGATTTAAGTCAAAGGCCTGAAGAGTCTAAAATCCAGTTCCTAACTAGGCTCCTTACAATGAAAGTTAAAGGCCATAATCAAGCTCCATCCTTTAGACTTTTCCCAATCTTGTTTTAGAAATAAAACTTATTCTGAAAAATGCTAATGAAAAAAAACCATGTTTTTTTGAAGTATATTTTTTGAATTTTAATCATTTTTTTGGATTTTAAGGATTTTGTAATGTTTATGGATTTTAGACTTTGATTTTTTATGGGTTTTTCAATTTTTGTAAACAAGTTAATGTACACGAATTTTACAAAATAAATTACCCATATTTTATTTGGATTCAATAACTAATGTATTTTACAAATTGTATATACAAAGAACATTACAAGGATTACATGAATTTTACACATATTTTAATAGATAGGATTTTAAATATGTATTATACAAATTTTAAATATATATTTTAAATACAACTTTTAAATTAAGGTTTTTAAATATAGATTTTAGGTATATTATACTTATTTACAAGGATTTTATAAATAATAAAAAATTATATGGATATTAAATTAACCCTCATCCATTTTTTATGGATTTTATAGATATTGAAAATACATAAAGGTAAGAGTTATGTATGAAAGTATATATACAATATATATGCACCCCCTATACATAGCTTATCCTATGTCCTTATTGCGTCAAAAGAGAAAAAGGAGGACATAACTCGTGCTAATGAAAAGTGGATGAAAAAGAATAAATGATGTGAACTCAATCACCCCCTATACTTACGATCTGGTCATCGTAAGTATAGTGGAAAACAAAAAAGAGGTGATTGAGGAAGAGGAATATACAACGAAGGAACAAAAGAATAAATGAAAATGAAATCACCCTCCCAATACATAGGATAAGGCATCCTAAGTACAGAAAAGGATGTGGCTAAAAGTTAGGGACCTGATGAATCTACATTTCATCATCTTTATTCTATCATTTTGGCCTTAAAAACCCTAGTAAATGCGTATAAATAGCGTTAATTCATGCATTTTAGCATCCATGCATTATTGTGTAAATAGTGTACAAAATACGGTTTTTAAAGCCAAATTTGTAGATTAAAGAAAATAAAAGAATAAAATATTGTAAATATTTTATGACCCAAAACCCCGAGACCTAGGCATCTCGATAACTAGGTCGACAAGGAATAAAGTAGGGGGAGATAAGGCCGAAAATACAATCCAAATACCTTTTATTTTATTCATTCTTTATTCATTTTGGGACCTATTTTTGGTTTCACTTTTTATACTCCAAATAAAGAAACTTTGTACATGAAAGTTGTAGATAATTAAATAAATAAAAATACAAAATTTAATTCATTCAAAAATAATACACAGATAAAAAGTTACAATCTGAATAAAAATCTAGAATCTCAAATTCCCAGACCTGTATCTCCCTAATAAAAGCTCGAAATGCGTCAAACTCACCTTTAATTGTATATAATTTAAAATAAGCTATTTAATGGCAGTGGTTTCGCATTTTGCGGAGCTACGGTTTGAAAGTTGTGTTTTAAACCCCTATTGTATACTTGTATAGATTAAAATATTATTTTTATTATTTATTCATTATTTTTATAATTTTATATTTTTATAATTTTGTAAATATTACTTATAATATATTTGTATATTAAAATCAGAATAAAAATACAAAAGAAACACAAAATAAAACTACTTGTATATAATATACATAGGTATAATACATATACCTATACCTGTATAATTAACACTTTTATTTTATTAAGTGTACAAAGGACTTCATAAAAATACAATAAAAATATATTTAAGTGTATAAAAATATTTATAAATTTATAAAATAATAAACAAAATTAGTAAAATCAAATAAACAAAATATAAAAAATCATTAAAATATATAGATATATATACCTATACAAGCTTAAAAAGGTAACTTATAATTTTATACCTCTAAAAAATAAATAAAAATCACAATAAAATAATTTATAAAATAATAAACAATTTTTATTTTATAACCTAAAATTAATAACATCATTAATTTTTTTTGATTTTTTAAGCTTTTTCAGGATGCTTTTTCTTGGTTGGTCCACGTGGACCAACCATGTGGCTTTTGACGTTGACCATTGGTCAACTTCCTGGTCCAAGCTCCTGTAGCTCTGATAGAGCTAGTTTTTATCTATTTTGGTGGATTTTTCTAGGTTGCCACTTTCATCCATTCATGATGCAACCTTCACGACTTTTGCTCCTTGTAGATTGAGCATACTCGCCCAATGCTTTTTTCGGGGATTGCATCAATGCTGCATCAGTCCACCTCGTTCTAGGAGCACACTGATGAATCTACATTTCATCATCTTTATTCTATCATTTTGGCCTTAAAACCCCTAGTAAATGCGTGTAAATAGCGTTAATTCATGCATTTTAGCATTCATGCATCACTGAGTGAATATTGTATAAAATGCGGATTTTAAAGCCAAAATTATAGAATAAAGAAAAGAAAAGAAAAAGAATAAAATATTGTAAATATTTTAAGACCCGAAACCCCAAGACCTAGGCATCTCGATGACTAGGTCGACAAGGAATAAAGTAGGGGGAGATAAGGGCCGAGATACAGTAGAAATACCATTGTTTTTATTCATTCTTTATTCATTTTGGGACCTATTTTTGGTTCCTCTTTTTGTACTTTAAATAAAGAAACTTTGTACATGAATGTTGTAGATAATAAAATAAAGAAAAATACAAAATTGATTTCACTGAAAAATGATACAGAGATAAAAAGTTATGACATGAATAAAAATCCAGAATCCCAAATTCCCAGACCTGTATCTCCCTAATAAAAGCTCAAACTGCGTCAAACTCACCTTTAATTGTATATAATTTAAAATAAGCTATTTAATGGTGATGGTTTCGCATTTGGCGGAGCTACAGTTTGAAAGTTGAGTTTTGGACCCCTATTGTATACTTGTACAGATTAAAATATTCATTTGATTATTTATTCATTAATTTAACCATTTCATATTTTTATAATTTTGTAAATATTATTTATAATAAGTATGTATATTAAAATCAAAATAAAAATACAAAAGAAACACAAAATAAAAATACTTGTATATAATATACATAGGTATAATACCTATAACTATACCTATATTATTGTTACTTCTATTTTTATTACATATCCAAAACACTTCAGAAAAATAAAATAAAAATACTTTTAAGTGTATAAAAATAGTTTATAAATTTATAAAAAATAAACAAAAATAAATAAATTAAATTCTGAAAGTAAAAATAAAATATTAAAGTATATAGATATGGATACATATAAAGGGTATAAATGGCAACTTGTAATTATCAATCTCAAAAAAATAAATAAAAATTACCATAAACTAATTTATAAAATAATAAATACTTTTTATTTTATAACCTAAAATCAATAAATTCAATTACTATTTTTAAATTATTTTTGAATTATTTTCTAGGGGATTTTTCCTGGTTGGTCCACGTGGACCAACCAGGCTGGTCTGACAGTTGATCTCCGGTCAACTGTCTGACATCCTCCTGTAGCTTGTCAGGACGTAGGTTTTTTCGCCATCTTTGAGGAATTTTGCAGATTAGTCATTCACGCCCTAATGTTTCCTAGGGGAGTGGGTCATCGATTCGTAAAGATTTCTCTCGATCTTTGGGGCCTCTCCACTCCGGGGTCAATCCTTTAAATATTTCCCCCGACCCTCCTCTCTCTTTTGATTACTCTTCCTCCCTCACTCACCGATCCTTAGGGAGTCCATCGAGTTCTTGGTGACAACAGTGACTCAAGGAACCCGTTCGCGTGAAGTTTGGCGTTGAATCGAGGTAGATCCAGTCCCCTCGCCGGAGCTCCACCGCGAGCTCGCTCCGTCGTCTCTGGTGAGCCTTCCTCCCTTCTTTTTTCCATTTTCTTGTAGCTTATGGTTAGCTTAGGTTAGGTCTATAACAGTTTATCATTTCGATTGGTATCTTGCTGTGAATCCACTCTCGATTCAATGGCAGAGCTCCGCTCCGCCTCCGATTTCCGGCCACCTCCGTCATCCACACACGATCACCGCCATCTTCTTCCTCATCGCTCCGTCGCTCCGTTCCACCCCTCCATCCACCTCGATCTTTCTCGGATCGAATCACCCGAGCTCCCATCTCCGCCGTACGCCGGAGCTCATCGCCTGACCCATATTCTGCTTCCATTTCTTCATCTGAGGACACCAGTAGCTTCGCCTTGCTATTGTGCGACTAACCCTGCAGGTCAGAGCCAAAGAGAAGGCTCTATCAAGCCTCGACATTCCAGGGAAGCTCTGCCTAGGTGACCTCCGTCGTCCGATCAAGTCACGCTACCTCTGCACTCGCTGAGACCCTCAATCGACGTGGAGATAGCCTAGGAGCATTTTGCACTCATTCTTGGGCCAAAGAAGGTCGTGTGTCGGCCACCACCCTCAACCGAAGTGACCTCCAGGCAGTGTTCTTCGTCATCATCTCCCTACCGTCGGATCGGGGTCGTTCTTCCAGCCATTCAACAGACGTAGGATCGGACCGCCTCCAGCCGTCCGATCGTCCTCTCACGATCTAATCCAGGCTGCTGAGAGCGAAGGGGTATGGGCCGTCTAATTTGCGCCACATGTCAAGTGGGAGGCATCCCACCGTCCGCCAGCGCCATCTGCGAGGGTATTTTGCACCATCATCCCCCGCAATTTTGACATTTTCTATTTAGTATTATAATTATTGTAATAAGTTAAGCACTTTTGGTACTTTTGTAGCAAGGCCCCCAGACTTTTTATATTTGCATTCGCGCCCTTGCCAGCGAGGCGCACGTACGTGAGCACGTGTGATGAATCTCGTATTCATCACTCTAAATCTCATTTATTAAGCTCAAAAACCCTCAAAATCAACATCATTCTTGCATCTATTCTGCATAATTAGCATTAGTGCATGATTTCATAAGAATTATATTTTAGCACAAAAATCTGCACAAAATAAGAAGCCAGAAAATCCATGCCAAAAATGACCTGTTAATAGCCTAACTTCCCAAATTTTTAACCCATTCATGCTAACTCCGAATGACTCAAAACCACTTCCACTGTGTACATATCACTAACAAGAATAAAGAAAAAAATACAAAAAAATAACTAAACCAAATAAGTGGACCAAAAAAACCCAAACCCTAGTTTCAGGATTTTCGGACTAAAAGCCCTATATCATTCCCATCCAGTGTCCGATTTGATCCTACTCACTTTTGAACTAATGCACATTCAATTACCTTCAAAACAAGACCAAGTTCAAGTGAATCAGAGCTCGTATGTGAAAGTTGGGTTTTGGGCCTCTTTTGTACATTATGTATTTTAATGGTTTTTGACCCGTATTTTAGATCATATTTTCTTTATTAATAAAATTCCAAAAAAATAGATTAAGGTGTCTTTATTTTTTTTTGATTTTACCATAATTTTTCCAGATTTTTATCTTGTTTAAAAATGACAAAAAAAAATAAAACCCCAAAATCAAGGTGTTCTATGTACATGAGATGCCCCAAAAATACCACTTTGTGCAAATGATCGATTTTGGTTTTGATGTATTTATAGAAATTGTAGATCTCATCGATATGAGCAATTTTTATGAAGAAACTTTTTTGATCCGAGGTCATTTACTATTTATTTTTGATTTTACAAACTATTTATTTTTTGAATTATCTGGTGCTGACACGTGGCAGCACCTGGTGCCGCCACAAGTCAGCCATTTTTTGGCTTTATTTTTCTCGTTTTTATTTAAAAAAATTAATTAAAAAAATAAAAAAATAGATGCACGTGCATCACACGTGCCTCCAAGGCACGTGCTCCGCACGTGCGCCCCACTCACGCCCTCCTGCCACCACGTGGCTCAATCTCGGCCGTCCGATCTCTGCCGATCAGACGACCGCTGGCTTTTCTTCCACCTCACGCCCCCCTTTCCCAAATCATATGCCGCCGCCCTACAATTCTGCTGCGGATCTCGCGCACGCCTCATCTCCTCCGATCCCCCGCACACCGCCGCGATTTTCGCACCGCCTCCATCAAATCCCATCCCCAACCTCGTCAATATCTCGATCGGGAATCAGATCCCCCTCAATCTGGGACCTTTGTTTCCATCGCCGGCACCCCCGATGCTCGTATTTAAGGACCACGATCCCCGCAATTTTGCCCATCGTCGCTGCCTTCCCTTTCAAGACAATCTCCATCTCCGATCACCCATCGATTCCGCGATTCGCCAGATCCCTGTCGCCGGCTCCCCTTCCATCTTCGACTGCTCGCCAATCACCTATAAAAGCACCTCCGCTGCTACAGAAACCCCCATCCACCGTCACTCGCCTCCGGTCGTGACAACCAAGCCTTCGACGTGATCCGAGGTCGCATAGACCTCATCGTAGCTATGCCTCCACCGCTGCTCTTGCTTCGGCGATCGGCCGTCGAGCCCGACCCTTCCCAGGTATACTCTCTCTCTATCACTGTCTCTCCGCCTCGTTACGCCGCCACTGAACTGCTCCGGCCATCCTTCGCCTTCATCGCATCACCGGAGCCACGCCACTACTCCCGGCCCGCCTCCTCCACAGCTCCGCCTTCGCCTCCTCGCCGACGCTCGACCTCACATTCACCGCCGCCCCTCATCTTCCCCGACGACCGCCGGCCGTGTGTCGGCCCCTGGACCCTCAACCCCGGCCATTCCTCCAAAGACATCGGCCTCCGCGACTCCATCTACTCCGCCTCGCCTCTACCTGGCATCTTCACCGGCCTACGTCCGCGCTACCATCAGCCCACTTCGCAGCCACCGTCCAAGATTCACCGCTCCTCCGCCTACACACCACCAACCACTGGGCACGAGCCCCGAGACCCCCATACGTGCTTCGCGCGTGCACGGGGGGACTTCATCCTAGATTTAAAGATTTTTGTCTTAAAAAAATTTTGTTCAGTTTTCCGCATTCGGGTAGTCTGACCCCCGAATTTTTCATTGTAAATTCCATTTATGTTCAGCATTTATTTTTTTGTCTATTTTATCATTTGTTTTGAGTCACTCTCTTACATTATCTCTCTTATTTTTTCTTGTGAGGTACACGGCATACGTAGAGCGGTTTTTAAAGAAACCAAGGCATCTTCACCGACCTCCTAAAATCCGCAATTAATTTAAGATCGAGTCGAGTCATGAGAGAGCATAGAGTCTAGGTTTTTAATTCCTATAATTTTTAAATTTTTTTAATTAATTGCTTATTTACAGCGGTGTCCATTTGGACGCTCGCGTGTGTAACAAGACCTCTAACTTTATTCTGTGGTGTGTCGTGGCCTGTTTCACTCTCCGGTGAGGGTGGGGCCCGACTTGAGTGGCGAATAGGATAGACCTGCACATACGGCTCTCAGAGTAATTTAATTTTTGATTGTGCTCGTAGGATTAAGCCACACTGCACTATTAATTGAGACGCACATAGATCGTTCAACTTAGCCAAATTTAACTCAATTCTTTCCCGCTAATAGAACTTTCTGCTTAGGTGCGGTTTTTCATCGGCTTGCATATCTTATAGAATAATTTTAAATTTCTGTCTAGCATCCCACATGAAGATTGCGAGGATTCACTGTAAGTCTTCTAACTGAGCATTCATCATAGTTTTCCGCATGCATCGGCTTTTCCCGACTTTCTCCCTCTTTTTTTATCACATAATTCTAAAGGAAATTGGGACTGGATGGTAGACGTATTATTCTGCTCACTTAATTCTTCAGTGATCACCTAATTTATATTGGGACTGCTAAATATAACCGATCTTAAGAACCCATAAAATCAAGAATTCTTGCGGGAGAACAACCCTAACATTGTTTGATTTTATATTGCAGCGAGGAGAGAGATGCACACTAGGATAGAGCCAAAGCCAGGATTTTCATACTGACTATTGATTCTACCAAAAGCGATTAGCTACTTCTCAGTGAGGATCTACGGGTAGCCGGTAAACGGTCCGGATTTCCTTAGCAGAGTGGGCGGCTTAGAGGATACTGCGTAAGGCTCTGTCCTTAAGTAAAGGGTTGCCGTTATACGGTCCATACTAACTCCCATACAGGCTGACAGTAGGTGCAACTAGTCGTAAGAATTCGAGACAGTCGGTCGGAAAATACAGGCACCTAACAGCTCGTTTAAATGGCTTGCAAGATTTGAATTCTCACCAATTAAAACTTACAAGATAATTGGCCAAACTCTCACGGCCTTCACTGAGTGAGTTGGTGAAACAAACCCTTGAAGTGTGTTTGATTTGTGCGTAAAACTTAGTTGATCATCGAACATCGCACACTTGTGCCTAGATCATGAATCGTACACCTCTTGATAATCTTTTGGATTCGAGAATGGAAGATTGTGGTAATTTCTGTTCGGACTCAGCGAACCCTTTTCTGACCACTACAAACTTTCTAGTCTCAAACGTTCTGAGCCACTCTTACTCAGAACCACCTTGGATTCAGGGACACCTTCCCCTTGAAACCTCCTCTTATAATCCTTTTCAAAATATTGACTCCAATTTTTCACAATCTGAAGGTGAAAAGTACTCACGAAAGATGCCTCCAAAGAAGAGCAATCAGGAAGATGAACTCAATGAAAACCCAATGCAGATGGTTCTAGCAAGACTAGCTGTGTCTGAGCAGCAACAAAATTTGATGAGGGAACAACTAGAATGGTTGAATGCAGAGGAAGAACCACCAATGGAAGCCGCATACAATCTCGGGCAATATAGAGTCAGAAATTACTTGCAGCCACCTCAGCCTGAGGTTCACCATGAACTGAAGCCACACTTCCTGAGTCAACTACCACAATTTCATGGTAATGCAGATGAAGAACCACATGAATTTTTGCGTGATTTGGAGCTAGTATGTTCCAATCAGAGGCACCCACAAGTCAGCCAAGACTACATTCGTCTCACTGCATTACCTTTCGCCTTGAAAGGTAAGGCAGATTACTGGGTGAAAAATTTGGGAGTGACGGTGACCACTTATGATAGGTTCAAGAAACTATTCTTAAAGAAATTCTACCCTCTGAGTCGAACCAATCAAATGAGGACTCGCATAACTAGCTTCTCTCATATGCCTAATGAACCACTTTGTGATGCATGGGATAGATTTAAAGATCTACTACAGAAATGTCCCTGCCATGACCTAGATAATAACATCCTGGTTCAGTCACTCTATTCTGGCCTTAACTGTGGGACTCAGGGTCTAGTCAGCGCTGCCTGTGGAGGAAATTACACATCCCAAGGAGCTGATACCGTATGGAAAATACCGGAGCAAATGGCGGAGACTAGCCGTTCACAAATCGCTAGTAGAGCTTACACTGATTCCCTGAACACCTTTCAAACCAAAGGAGGGAAGCAAACTGTCGCAGAAATTGCAGAGGATTTAATTCCCAACATGAACATCATTGCAGATAAATTAACAGTAGTAGATCACATTCATAAAAGGGTAAACGACATCGACAACCGAATCTCCCAGTTTCCGAAGCAAATGGAGGATCTAACTGAGAAGGTATCCAAAATTGGGATGCCTACTGCACCTACAGCCCCAATCTATCATGTACATCATGTCCAGGAGCAGCCAGGGTCAGTACAACATCAACCATGGGCTCAGGACCAATCCTGTGCCCAACTTTCCCAGTAGTCACCTCTACCAACCGAGACAGTCGAAGAAACCCCACCCCTGACATTCGAGATAAATGACATCTGGTACACACAAGACAATACTCGACAGGGTAATATGGGGGACCGTCAGCAATATCAACATCCACCCACCTTCTATAATGACGCATTCCCTACAGCTCCACAACACACTCAGCACTCGAGGCAGAACAGCCATACAACCGTCAGAACCAACCTCAACAACATCGTCAACAATATCAAGCTCCAAATCAAGCAGCTCAATCATCCTACCCTCCAGAAGAACCGGTCGATATCCAGAGGCAAATGCTTGAAGAAATTCGTAGCTTCCGAAATGAGTTGCACGATCTACGGGTTGATGTTAATCGCTTGTCTAGATGGAAGGATGAACAGACAGCCCCAGCCACAACTATTCCCACCCAAGTTCAAGATAACCCCAATAGCTTGAACAAATCTCAATCGTCTCAACACAACAGTCAGGTACACTATTCAGATTTCTCCACATCTGAACATGAGATCCTTTCGTTTGACAATATCAATGCCATGCCACTCAGGAGCGGAAGGACCGTGGTCATACCTGACCAGGCACGAGAATCGGATCAAGAAGACTCGGAAGATCAACCAGAGGATGCTTCTAAGGATGAAGAAGAAGGACACCCGAAGATTTCAGCACGAGATAAAGGAAAGGCATCTATGGAGACCGCAAAGGACCTTGAACCTCTAGTTGCTGCAAAAATACCTTTGTCACCATTTCGGCAACATAAGTATTATGATTGTATTAAGAACTCCAAATCTAATAAAGATGCTCTTATGATTCTGGCTCTCTTTCTCCTGTCTCAAATGCTTCCATTCCTTTCCCCCATGCTCTAAAGAAAGGAAAACAAAAGAAAAACATTCAAAATGACCCAGTGATGGAAAACTTCTGCCAACAAAATATCATAGTCAAAGTACCCTTTGATCAGTATGTGGCCAGTAATCCAGTATTTCAGAAATACTTGAAAATGAAATGTACTCCCACCAGGACTCGTACAAAGAAAACAAATCAGTTTGTGGAGACTCATGTCTTGACAGTGGCCACTACCAAATGTGTCAGAAATCAGCATTTACCAAGGAAGAAAAGGGATCTGGGTGCTCATTATGTGGAAAGTTGCATTGGCGGCATTGCGTTGGCACGTACACTTCTCGATAATGGTTCTTCCATCAATCTTCTTCCCTTAGCCTTATATTACAGATTGGAGTTAGGTCCTCTCCAGAAATCATTATCTTTACTCCAATTCGCTGACAAATCCACTAAAAGACCTAAGGGAGAAGTGAAAAATGTTATCATTATGGTCGAAGGTATGGAATACAAGGTGGACTTCACTGTCCTTGATATGGAGACCCCGAACCATTGGAAGGAATCACAAATCATTCTTGGAAGACCATTCTTAAAAACCGCCAAGGTTGTATTTGATTACGACACCGGAATGATGAAATTCCGCTCACTAGATGGAGAAATTGATCTGGAAATGAAACAAACAAAGTGGCAAAGACCAGATTCTGAATCCACCACTGAAGATGCCGAAACATCCGAGTGTGATCTCATCAGCACTACTGGACCATGGGACCAACTGCCGGACCTTCAGATTGCTAACACCCCAGCAGAAGAAGAAACTGTGTACCATTTAGTATGCGAGATATTGTCAGATAAATCCAAACACCCGGATGTTTATAATCTTGATGACACAGAAATCCTTTCGGATTTGTCAATCCCATCTTCTTCGGGAAAATCAAGAAAAATCGATGACGAGTCAGACGCGGCTTTGGCCGAATTACCACACTACTTTTGCAATCTGACTCACATTCCTTCAGGATTAGTGACTAGCATATTACAGAATGATTCACCATCAGCCAGCATAGAGCCAGACATAAAAGACATTCAACCAGACTTGATTGATGATTCAGATTTGCCATAGCTGAAACCTCTCCCTTCCACACTGAAGTATGCATTTCTTAATGGACCCAAAGATAAATTCCCTGTGATCATTAGCTCATCATTAACCATGGACCAAGAAACCAGACTTCTAGAAGTCCTTGAGCGAAATCGAAAAGCCATCGGTTGGACTGTGTCAGATCTCGTAGGAATCAACCCTGCTCTCTGCTCGCACCGAATTTATGTTGAGGATAACGCAAGGCCTTCCTGTCAATTTCAGAGAAGAATAAACCCCAATCTTCAGGAAGTAGTTAAGAAAGAGATAGAAAAATGGTGCAAAGCATGTTTTATATACCCCATTTCTGACTCCAAGTGGGTGGCCCCCCTTCATGTCGTCCCGAAGAAGTCGCGAATTCAGATGGTCACCAACGAGGAGGGGGTAGAGATTGTGACCCGAGTACCCACGTCGTGGCGTGTCTGTATCGATTATAGGTGCCTGAATGCTGCAACCAAGAAAGATTACTTTCCACTACCATTTATTGATCAAATCTTGGAGAGACTTGCAGGGAAGGCATTCTTCTGTTTTCTTGATGGGTACTCTGGCTACAATCAAGTAGCTATCGCTCCCGAGGATCAGGAAAAAACCACATTTACATGTCCCTTCGGTACCTACGCATTCAAGAGCATGCCATTCGGGATTTGTAATGCCCCAGGCACATTTCAGCGGTGCATGATTGCCGTATTTGCCGAAATGGTGGGTGATTTCCTGGAAGTCTTCATGGATGACTTCTCGGTCCATGGTGATTCATTTGATACATGTATAGCGCACTTGGACCGAGTCCTCAAGAGATGCAGGGAGGTTAATTTGGTACTCTCCTGGGAGAAGAGTCACTTTATGGTGACTGAGGGTATCGTGTTGGGGCATGTCATCTCAAAAAAGGGAATGGAGGTCGACCCTGCAAAGGTGGATGTGATCAAGAAACTTGAGCCACCAACCAATGTCAAGTCAGTGCGGTCTTTTCTAGGGCATGTTGGATTTTATCGAAGGTTTATCACTGATTTTTCAAAGATCGCCCGCCCACTGACTGAGCTCTTAGGAAAAGACACCGAGTTTATTGTAAATCACAAATGTATTGAGGACTTCAAGCTCCTGAAAAAGAAAATATGTGAATCGCCGATATTACAAGTTCCCGACTAGTCTCTTCCCTTTGAGATCATGACTGATGCATCAGATTTCACTGTCGGAGCTGTGCTTGGACAAAGACGAGATGGAATCCCTTATGCGATTCAATACGTGAGCAAAGTATTGGATCCTGCACTGAAAAATTATACAGTCACTGAAAAGGAAATGCTCACGGTTGTTTGGGCCCTTGAAAAATTCAGATTATATATATTGGGCTCTAAGGTGACAATTTTCACTGATCATACGACAATTAGATACCTCATGGATAAGAAAGATGCCAAGGCACGACTTTTGAGGTGGATCTTCTTAATCCAGGAATTTAATTTGGAGATCAAAGATAAACCTGGAATGAAGAATGTTGTTGCTGATCACCTTTCCCGAATTGAGAAAAATGATTATCCTGACACTTGACCTATTAAGGAGACTTTTCCAGACGAATCTGTTTGCGTTATTGATTCAACCCCATGGTATTCCAACATCGTGAACTATCTTGTCTCCAAGAAGGTTCCCTTTGGTTGGACCAAGAGAATGATTGATAAACTGAAGTCAGATTCAAGAAAATACCATTGGGACGATCCTTTCCTTTTTTATGAAGGAGCGGATTGTGTCTGGAGAAGATGTATTCCTCAGGAAGAATACTAGAGTGTCCTCACACATTGTCATACTCTTGATGCTTGAGGGCACCATTCGGGAAAGAGAACCGCACACAAGGTACTCCAATGTGGATTTTACTGGCAAACCTTATTCCGTGACACTAATGAATTTGTACGGTCCTGCCCGATTTGTCAAAGGATGGGAAGGACTGTTGGTTATAGAGATGAAATGCCCATGCAACCAATGATTTTGTGTGATGTTTTCGATGCATGGGGGATTGATTTTATGGGTCCCTTTCCCAATAGCAATGGATTTGAGTACATCTTGTTAGCGGTTGATTATTTGTCTATATGGGTAGAGGCTATTCCAACCCGAACCGCAGATAGCAAAACTGTTTGTAAGTTTATCAAGGATAATATCATTGCAAGGTTCGGAATACCAAAAGTTTTGATTTCTGATGGAGGTAGCCACTTTGTGAATAAGGAAATGAGATCTTTGGCAAAAGAGTATAAATTTGAGCATAGAATAGCCAACCCATATCATCCACAATCTAATGGCATTGCAGAGGCTTATAATAGAGAGGTGAAGGGTATTCTTCAAAAGTTTGTTCGTCCAGATAGGAAGGACTGGTCAAAACTATTGGACCAGGTTCTGTGGGCCTATAGGACGGCCTATAAGACTCCACTCGGTACTTCACCTTTTAGGATGATCTATGGAAAGCCATGCCATCTACCTGCAGAATTGATTAACAAATCAGAACGGGCGATCAAAAAGTTGAATTGGAGTTGTCACCTTGGGAAATTATGTCGAGACTTGAATTTAATTGAGCTAATTGAAATCCGAAACCGAGCATATGACAATAGTATAATCTATAAGGACAAGGTCAAGAGATGGCATGATAGACACATTCGAGATAAAACCTTTGTCCCTGGGCAGAAAGTGTGGTTATTTAATGCTCGGTTAAAGATTTTTCATGGGAAACTGAAATCAAAATGGACGGGTCCCTACATTGTCATCGATGTGCATACCAATGGAAGTGTGGATATTGCCGAACTCAAAGATAATGCACAACCTTTCTCAGTGAATGGACAATTACTGAAGCCATATATAGAATCACCCAATGAGCAGACAGTTCAAGTTGAGGCCATCTACTTTACACCGAGCAAAGACAGTGAAGATTTATCAGATCAATCCCACCCTCCCTCCCGACCACATCGATATCCTTGTACAACTTCTTCCTCTACTTAGACCAAGGCCTAAGTATAGGGGGGAACCGATGCCATCTGTATATTCCATTTCCCATCACACTCCTCCAGATCGCCTCACTTCCACCCTTCTTCTATACTTAGGCTGACCAGAGCCTAAGTATAGGGGGAACCGACGACCACCTGTATATACTCTCCTCATTCACATATCCCGACCACCTCTTTTTGCGCTCTTCTTCTATACTTAGACTTTTCACTGTCTAAGTATAGGGGGGCGAACAATTGTATAACAATTTTCCACTCTCTTACGCTTAGCCCGAGCTATGTCTTCTTTACGCTTATTGTGCTCTGAGGACATAGCACTCACTAAGTATAGGGGGGCTGTATATATATTGTGTATATATTTTATCCATATCTCATACTTGCGCGTAAGTCTATATGTATTTACGGGGTGGGTAATTAATAAAAAAAACATTTTACCACTAACACTAACTGTACCCAAAATTTTTGAAAAAAAATGGCTTCTTATTCTTTAAAAAAAACAAACAACAAAAACCCTTTGAATAAAAAAATTCAAAAAAAAAGGAAGAAAACAAAAAAAGTGTTTTCATTTCACACACCTGCGCTTCATCCAGCATCACATGCATTTGCATATGTGAAAAGTCATCGGGTTCTGAACCGATTCATGAGCCGGAACCGAGAGTAGTCTAGATTCGACCTTAATCCACCTAATTTTCAGAGGAACTTCACCGAGAAATAGGATTTTAGAAATTGCAGGTCGTTGACTTAATTCTTTAAGTTCCACATGACAATGTACAGAGTTTGACTCTTAGTGTCTAACCTGGTCTCTTCATTCTGAGTACAACTCTGGAATAAGGAATTAATTTGTACTCTCACACTATGCACTTAGCTCAACTCAGATGGGATGTTGGAAGACTGTGTAAGTTTCTTTTCTGGTAGCGTGGAAATCTAAAGACCGGAGTACGGGTTGAGATAAAGCTTCGGAAAAGGGATGGACGGTTGGGCACAATTTTTTCTGAGACCCCAAAAAATGTACGGAACAAAAAGATGCTATATCCGTAGGGGCACAACAAGATCCAAGCAGAACCACCAAAAATTTTCAAATACAAAGAAGCATTCTACCAAATAAATATCTGACCAAAAAGGTCCAAGCTTCGAGAAAACCTGCAGATCTTGGTGGAGACTCGGCTACACTGGCCATCTTCACAAGGAGAGGTGACTACACTGGCCACCCTCCAGTTCTTTTCCCCTTCTTCTATCTTCTCCCCCCAATTCGATTGTGAACACAACGCGACAAACCTTAGAAGGAAATACCCGACTCCCCGAGGACGAGTTATTGGAGAGGAGGTTTGCGCGGTAGTCCGGCATTCTGGATGGGAAGAGCTAAAATCTTTCACACACATGAGTCGGTTATTCAATGTTCATAGGGTATACTTTGGGAAGAGGATCGATCTAAGATGACTTCTGAGCCGAAACTGTAGCAATGATGTGTAGAACTTGAGGGATGTTGATTTTAAAATTCTAAGTCTCACAGAAGTTACGACACACAAATAATCCAAAGGTTGAATTTAGGTTCACTTTCACCTTCAGCTCATGGTCTTGGTATGGAACCCGATCTCATTTCACCTCATGGCATTTCTTTTTGATGCTCTGGGACGAGCATGGTTTAAGTATAAGGGGGTGATGAATCTCGTATTCATCACTCTAAATCTCATTTATTAAGCTAAAAAACCCTCAAAATCAACAGCATTCTTGCATCTATTCTGCATAATTAGTATTAGTGCATGATTTCATAAGAATTACATTTTAGCACAAAAATCTGCACAAAATAAGAAGCAAAAAAAATCCATGCCAAAAATGACCTATAAATAGCCTAACTTCCCGGATTTTTAACCCATTCATGCTAACTCCGAATCACTCAAAACCTAACAAGAATAAAGAAAAAAATACAAAAAAAAATAACTAAACCAAATAAGTGGACCAAAAAAACCCAAACCATAGTTTCAAGATTTTCGGACTAAAAGCCCCATATCTTCCCCATCCAGTGTCCGATCTGATCCTACTCACTTTTGAACTAATGCACATTCAATTACCTTCAAAACAAGACCAAGTTCAAGTGAATCGGAGCTCGTATGTGGAAGTTGGGTTTTGGGCCTCTTTTGTACATTGTGTATTTTATTGGTTTTTGACCCGTATTTTAGATCATATTTTATTTATTAATAAAAATAAAAAAAAATTATATTAAGGTGTCTTTATTTATTTTTTGATTTTATCATAATTTTTCCAGATTTTTATCTTGTTTAAAAATGATAAAAAATACAAAACCCCAAAATCAAGGTGTACTATGTACATGGGATACCCCAAAAATACCACTTTGTGCAAATGATCGATTTTGGTTTTGATGTCTTCATGAAAGTTGTAGATCTCATCGAGACGAGCAATTTTTCTGAAGAAACTTTTTTGATCCGAGTCATTTACTATTTATTTTTGATTTTACAAACTATTTATTTTCTGAATTATCTGGTGCTGACACGTGGCAGCACCTGGTGCCGCCACGTGTCAGCCATTTTTTGGCTTTATTTTTATCGTTTTTATTAAAAAAAAATAGACGCACGTGCATCACACGTGCCTCCAAGGCACGTGCTCCGGACGTGCGCCCCATTCACGAACTCCTGCCACCACGTGGCTCAATCTCGGCCGTCCGATCTCGGCCGATCGGACGGCCGCTGGCTCGTCTTCCACCTCGCGCCCCACTTTCCCAAATCATATGCCGTCACCCCGCAATTCTGCCGCGGATCTCGCGCACGCCTCATCTCATCCGATCCCCCGCACACCGCCACGATTTTCGCGCTGCCTCCATCAAATCCTGTCCCCAACCTCGTCAATATCTCGATCGGGAATCAGATCCCCCTCAATCTGGGACCTTTGTTTCCATTGCCGGCACCCCCGATGCTCGTATTTAAGGACCACAATCCCCGCAATTTTGCCCATCGCTGCCGCCTTCCCTTTCAAGGCGATCTCCATCTCCGATCACCCATCGATTCTCCAATTCGCCAGATCCCCATCACTGGCTCCCCTTCCATCTTCGACCGCTCGCCAATCACCTATAAAAAGCACCTCCGCTGCTACAGAATCCCCATCCGCCGTCACTCGCCTCCGGTCGTGACAAACAAGCCTTCGGCATGATCCGAGGTCGCATAGACCTCGTTGCAGCTATGCCTCCGCCGCTGCTCTTGCTCGGGCGATCGGCCGTCGAGCCCGACCCTTCCCAGATATACTCTCTCTCTCTATCATTGTCTCTCCGCCTCGTTACGCCGCCACCGACCTGCTCCTGCCATCCTCCGCCTTCATCGCATCACCGGAGCCACGCCACAACTGCCCGGCCCGCCTCCTCCACAGCTCCGCCTTCGCCTCCTCGCCGACGCTCGACCTCGCCTTCACCGCCGCCCCTCATCTTCCCCGACGACCGCTGGCCGTGTGTCGGCCCTTTGACCCTCGACCCCGGCCATTTCGCCACAGACATCGGCCTCCGCGACTCCATCTACTCCGCCTCGCCTCTGCCGGGCGTCTTCACCGACCTACATCCGCGTTACCACCAGCCCACTTCGCAGCCACAGTCCAAGATTCGCCGGTCCTCCGCCTACACACCACCAGCCACCGGGCACGAGCCCCAAGACCCCCGCACATGCTTTGCACGTGCACGGGGGGACTTCAGCAGCCAAAGCAGCCCCGGGGGTCACGTGCCGTGCACTTGAGCCACTGGGTTATTTGCAAGGAACCCCCCGAAGTCCCGCTGATTCGCACTTCCAAACCGTCGACCAGAGGCACGTGCTGTGCACGTGCCTTCTGGTAATTTTGCAGATAGGCCCACAATTATTGGTAAATTACTTCTAGGTCCCCCCAGTGCATTTATTTATTTTATTTATATTGCAATTACACCCCTGTGTTCCCCATCAGTTTTGAACATCTTCTCTACATTATTTTATCAATCAAAAAATAATATTTTGTTTGTCAATTAACTCTCTACTTTTTGACATCTTTTGGGAATTTTAGTGATGGATGGTTAATTAAAAAATAATTATTTTGTAGAAATTTTGCTTATTTTACCCATTTCTTGCTCCGAAATTCATAGTTGATTAACCATTGCTCTAAAAAACCCCAAAAAATCACATATTGTAGAATTAATTGTGCTTGACATTGTGACCAAAAAGAATTGCATTTGCATTCATCATTTACCCTGTAAAAATTATTTTGCATATTTCAGTGTTTAATTTTTAATAGGTATTAGATCTCACATTTTTGAGGTTTAGGATTTTTCTGAGATCTATCACATCGTGATATATTTTAGATAATTTTATTTCTTGAAAATAAGAAGGTTTAATATTTATTATAAATAAATATTAAAAATCATTTTGTTTGCATTTAAAAATTTATAAAAAATTCATATTGCATCCAAAAATCCCAAAAAAATTACAATGCACTCATTTCATCATAATTTACATTGTGGCCAAGTTTCATATTTTTCGGATATTGTTTGAACGAAATTTTCATTTTAGTCCCTAAAATAGGCCAAATTTGCACCTTGCATCCTCTATTGCATTAAAAATTCTCAAAAAAAATACCGCCTCAAAAATCGAACATGACTTTTGATAGACATAATTCTAGGTTGTTCCTTTGCCTCCTTGTGATCGACATTGGGATTTGCCCAAGTAAAATAAACATAAAACCACGAGACTAAAAATTGAATAAATTATTTGTGGTATTTTCTTGACCGATTCTGATTGCCGCCTACACCGCACGAATAATCATTCTTTACGCCGAACGAAAAAACACATTCTTAACTTGGCATTTTCGGACTCGTCAACATGCGTTTGGATAATTTGCATCAAAGGGATCGTTGTTTCGTGTATTTCTTATTATTATAAAAATATTTCTGTAACATGTTAACTTCCTGGCCTTTTTGCACTCAAGACCCGAAGTTTTCGAGAATTGTGTATAGGCCCCTCCCAGGCGTGCGTGCCTACGCATGCGGGCTTGACATTTTTGCAGGCATATCCTCGGTTTTATGGCTATTTATTATTGGTCCAGAGAGTTTTTAATTGAGTTACATATTTTGTGGACATTTTACATTCAAGCCCCTGCACTTTTGCATATTTACAAAAAAAGTCCCTGCTAGGAGTGGAGTTTCTTGTTGTTGTCTCTATTTATTGCATGCATCTATAAATCATTAAAAAATCCACAAAAATCATCTTAAGTTTCTGTTGCATTTTCGATTCTCTTCATATTTTTATTTTGCATATTTATTACATTTTGTTATTTATAAAAATTTAAAAACATGCATTTGTACTACTGTTTGCATTAGAAAACTCATAAAAATTATAAAAACATCTCAAAATATTCTCAAATATATATATATTGTCTATTTTTGTGTGTTTTAACTTCAGTCCAAAAATCATTAAAAAAATATAAAACAAAACTCTTAAAAATTACAAAACTCCAAAAACCTTTATAAAAATCTTATAAATACTAGAAAATCCTAAAAATATCATTTTTGCTTCTAATTTTTCTCTGTTCTATTATCTTTATTTTAAAATTAGTTTGGAGCATTTTTGTAACTGTTTGAAATTTTATTTCTCCATTTTATTTTTATCCTTTTATTTTATTCACTATTTTTAATATTTTTGGCTTTAAAAATACCAAAAAAATTAGGAAAAATCTGGAAAAATCACAAGAACACTAGAAATATTTAAAAATCACAAAAACATTTATTTCCTGAATTTGGGTAGTTTTACTTATTTTTTAGAAATACCTTGTCATCTTCTTTCTTACTTTTATATATATATATTCTATAATTAAAAAAAAGAAAATACAAAAATATAAAATATACAACGAAAATATAAAATCAGAAAATTAAAATCAAAATATAAAAGTATAAAAATCAAAAATAAAAGAAAAATAATACAAAATTAAAAACCCACAAAGATCCATATTGGCTAAGTAGTTCACTAGGCATAGGGCTTGACTTCTTGTATACTTGCTTTACTCTGTTGCTTCGTGTGTTTGACCCCTACTTGCTTGCCACAGTACATTCTTAGTAGGGTATAATAAATTTTGATCCTTGCTTTTGATTGCTTAATTGATTGTGTGGGTTGATTGTTGACGAACATGAAGGCCTGAGTAGTCGCCCTAGCGACAGTGAGTCTGATCTGTCAAACCATTATTTAGCGGCTCTCATATTTTCGTTTTTCACCCACTCGGCCACTTCTTCAAAAACCGCCCATCACCTCCTTGACCCCTTTGAACCCTCTTTTGACCGTCTTCTCTCTCCCTTTGGTGAGCTCTGGACTAGAGCTTGTGACAAGAGTCCTCCAGCTTCCTAGGGGAGGGGTTAGGCAGCCGTGAGGCGCTCCACCCCCATCTCCGGCCAAGTTTAGTCGTGAGGTTCTATCTCGCAGGGTACAACCGCTCGAGGTCCATTTTCTTCTCATTTCTTGCATTTTTTTACTTTTTTGTAGCCTTAGATTTGATTCCCATATCCGTTTTGCTTCGCATCCAATCGATCACCCATTACACCATCTCGTCGGAGCTTGCTCCGGTGAGCTCCATTTTTACCATTTCCACATCATTCCATCTCCTGGTGGGTTGCGGCATTTTGCCCGCGGCCACCCCTAACCTCTCTTGCAGGTACACGCGCAAGAGCCTCATCTGGAGGCGATTTTGAGCAGGCGCACCTTCCCAGGTCCGCCGGAGCGTTCTCGAGGGGTGGGAGGCTATTCCTTGGTCTTCAGCCCCATCTTAGCCACCTGGGAGCTTCGCCATTGCTGCTGGAGCATAAAGAAGGCATCAGAGGGGATCCAGGTGCATGGGAGCTCGAGTTTTGGTGAATCCAAACTTGTCAAGCTCGAGTTCCTCGTGTGTTCTTCCGGGTCTATCCGTTGCTGTCGGATCCTCACCGATCTTCCTGTGGAGCAGCATCTGTTGGATCAATCTCCACCCAGCCGTTCGATCTGCCTTTCCCGTTCTAATCTAGGTCGTCCGTGGGTGAAAGTGCATCGCGTGTCGTAGGGCCAACACGTGGCAAGTGGGATATCTTCGACCGTCAGATGCCAGTGCGTGGGTAATTTTGCGCTTCCTACCCCGCATTTGTTTGTATTTATTAATTAGTTTATTAAAGCTTTCATCAACATTTATAATTATTGTAATATTTATAAAAAGACACTCAGACTTCTTCGAAATTACAATTTCGTCCTTGCTAGCCAGGCGCACGTGCACAACCACGTGCGTCTGACCATTTTGCAGGTAAGGGGACGGTGTTTTCTTGAATTTGTATATTGTCCAGAAATTTTTTATTGCCTTATATTTTTTCTGGTGATTTTGCGTCTTTGCCCCTGTAGTTTACATATATTGCGTTTGGGTCCACGCAAGCGCACATTCTTGTCACGTGCGGCTTGGTGATTTTGCAACATTAACCCTCACTGCTTTTGGGTATTTAGAGTTGATCCAGAAAGTATTCAAATCAGTTGCATAGTTTTGGGAAATTTACACGCAAGCCCCTGAGTTTCTTTCAATTTACAAATATACCCTTGGCATGTGTGTAATTTCTTGTTGTTGTTTCTATTTAATTCATGCATCTATAAATACCTAAAAAATCCATAAAAATCATCATAAATTCTTGTTGCATAGTAGTTCCACGACATATTTTTATTTTGCATTTTTATTGCATTTTATTATTTATAAAAATTCAAAAACACGCATTTTCAACACTGTTTGCATTATAAAATCCATAAAAATTATAAAAACACAGCAGAAAATTCCCAAAAATATATTTTACTTATTTTAGTGTCTTTTAACTCCAGTCCAAAAATCACTAAAAAATATAGAAGAAAACTCCTATTTAATAAGAAAACCCTTCATAAAAATATAAAAAATTCAACAAAAATCCTAAAAATACAAACTATGTTTCCAAATTTTCTATATTTTTTGTCTTTCATTTGAAATTAATTTGGGAAATTTTTGTTACTGTTTATTATTTTTCATTCCTATTTTAGTTTCATATCTTTATTTTATCCACTGTTTTTAGTATTTTTGACTTTAAAAATACAAAAAAAATTATGAAAAATCTAGAAAAATCACAAAAACATTAGAAAAATATAAAAAGCCCCAAAACTTTTTATTTCCTAATTTTTGAGTATTTTTACTTATTTTTATAAATACCTTATCTTCCTCTTCCTTACTTTGTATATATACTTAAATATTGAAAAAGAAAATAAAAAATTTAAAATATAAAAAGAAAATATATAATCAGAAAATTAAAATCAAAATAAAAAATAAAAAATTAAAAATAAAATAAAAAATATAAAATTAAAACCCACAAAAAATAGCATAGATAGACATATATTCACATTCACACTTTGTGCATTTTGCCCCGTTCTACCTGTCTACTCCCTGTGTTTGACCTCTACACATACTTGCACCTATACACATCTTATTGTAGAGTTATAATAAATTTTAACTCCGCACAATCACTTTGATTGTCTGATTTCATTGTTGTGTGTTAATTTTTGTTTTAATCCAGGATTTGTGCGGTCGCCACAGCGACTTTGTCTCCGCCTTGTGTGAGACATATTTTAGATCGCCGATTTTTGGGTTAAACAAATGGCGCCGTTGCTAGGGAGCAACATCACGTAGTTCGGTTTTTGTTTGTGCTTGTGATTATTTGTCTGTTTTCGTGACTTTTATTTGTGTTTATTTTATTTGTCTTATTTTTGTTACATCTTGTTGAGCTGTCTAACCTTCTCTTTGTCGATTTTGTGCGAGGTACCGCGGATCGAGGGAGGCGCTCCACCCTAGGCGCCTGTGCACCCACGTGAAGCCGGCTCTAGCCAGCCTAGCACCGAGGAGACGAGGAGAGGAATTTTGAAGACCGAGCTCCATCTTTAGTTGCATTTTCTTTTCTTGTAATTATTTTTGTAATTTTGTGTGAGAGAGTGACCACTATATTTGTAATAATACAGGTACCCTCGAACTCTAGACATTCAGGCCTAATTTCTGGGTGTTTGTACATTTGGGGGCTCAGCACGGTTTTGTCGGCTTTTCTTCGCATTTTTTATTTTGTTATCTGGTTTTATTTTTATTTCTTTTGTGTAATTGAGCCCGTAGTTGTAGGAACTGCTTGACGATAGTATTAGGTCCAAACACATTAATAACCATTGCATGCTCCTATAGAGAACGTTTGGACTTAGTCAAATCTTGAAAACTGCTCTTCACGTTAATATCAGCTTCTCACACTTAGGGCGATTTCATCGGCTTTGCATCTGCATATAGTTTAGGTTTCATTTCTACTGAGCATCCTTGCATGTAGAGTGTTGGAGGCAAGGTGAGCATTTTCGCTTTAGCATTCATCATCGTTTTTGCCGCTTACATTGCTTTTCTGACTCTCCCTCTGATTTTGCCAACCTAGGTGCTTAATAGAATTGAATCCCCGATAGGATCATGCATTTCTCACTAAAAATCCAAAAAAAGTGATATTAAATAAAATTGGGACTGTTAATATTACTTGAACCTAAAAAAAGATAAAAAAAATTCTCTTTGGACGAGTAATCCCCTCATTGTCTTCATTTTACTTACTCGCGCACACGCTAAGGATTAGTGCCCAAATCCCATTTTAGCCCCTATGTTTTTGTGCAACTTTTGGACTTCTCACCTAACTCTAAAACAAACAAGATAAAAAGACCGCTCTTTTCGGTCTCTACTGAGTTGAGTAGGTGAATTGAGGGTTTTGTCTTCTGTGAGTTTGTTTGTGCTTGCTTGTGTGTATTCTAGATCATCCCTGCGCATTTGCGCCTTCTTCTTCGCTCTCTTGACTTGACCATCGTGCTCTCCCGATCATTGTCTTTTGTTTTCGAGATGGACCCCTGGAGCTTATTTTATCCGGACTTTGCGGATCCCTCGTTCACTCCTGCCGGTCAACCTCCTTTTTTCCAGGAGGACCTTGCTCCTGACTTTTGTACATATCCGCCTCAGCCGCAGTATCAGACCTCGGACTTCTACCCATACCCACTACCACCTCCATATTCTCCACCATCACATCCACCCGAGACTGATCTGTTGGAGTCACCTTTCATGGAGTCCACCCTTGAGCACTTGACCCAGATGATGGATCATATGAGACAGAGGATTGACAACCTCACCAAGAGCGACCATAATATTCCATCGTTTGATGATATGGGTTCATTCGAGGATTTCCATGAGAGCTTGCAATCGCCCAAAACACAAAAAAATGAGAAAAATTTAAAAATTCAAAAAGAGTTCGGGAGCCCTTTGATCGAGTCAGACTGTGAGGAGAGCGTCCACTTGCTAGACCATTTGACCACACAGTCTCTCACACCCTATCCCACCTTTGACCCCGAGGATGACGCTGTACAGACTACTCTTGGCATTCCATGTGTATATGATGATTCCGACTTCCTCCCTTGTATGGAGGAAGTCCAAAAATTCAAAAAAATATTGACTGGACCTGAAGTGGTGGCCACTATTCATGAGATCATCCGTGCCCCACTTCAGCTGGCCATGAACCAATTATCTGCTCCTCATAATGCGAGAAAGCGAAGGAGCAGATCTGAGCGTCATATCTTGACCATGGCCACTACCCATGCCATCAGACTCCGTCCCATTCCTAGGAAGAGGAACACTGCCACACCTTTCATTAGCTGTACCATCTCTGACCACACATGTGATCACACTCTCCTAGATGGTGGTGCTTCGATTAGCATCATACCCTTCTCGCTGGTACAGTCTCTTCACATAGGGACTCTAAAGAAAACCAAGATGATAGTATAGTTTGCTGATGGATCAATAAAGAGGCTGAAGGGTATCCTGGAAACCGCCGTCATTTCGATTCAGGGCACTAAATATACTGTTGATTTTGTTGTCTTGTCCATGGAGAATTCCACAGAGGAGCACTCTCCAATCATCCTGGGACGACCATTCCTCGCCTCTGCGAGGGTCGTTATTGATTATGGGTCAGGAGAGATTCGCTTCCGTCCTGCTGACGTGAGCCAAGTGTTGATCACCGCACCAACCATTGACCAAAGACCTGCACCTGATGCAACTACACCTATTCTGGCTGACCCTGAGGCCTATGACCTTTATGAGGATATCATAGAGACTTTTTTATGACCGATGATGAGACCCGAGAATTCCTCTCCAAGGAGGAAGGCTCGGAAAGTATAGACCTTGGCGTTTCCGCTTCCTTTGATTGGCGATGTGTTGATGACATCCGCAGGATTTACACGATCGATACCATTGAGCGGAGGGCAGATTTAGAGACTATACAGGACATACATGTTTCGACTTCTTTCATTGATGAGTCCGCTCTTGTTCACTTAGATTCTGATGAGACTAAAGCCAAATTTGATTTGATTGCTTTTATTCAGGAATTCGGGTCTTTTGATGAAAAATATGATCCAGTTGAGATTATAGAGGACGAACAGAGTTCGACTACTTCCACTGATGAGTTCATTCCTTTTGGTTTTGACCAGGACGACACCTCGTAGGACGACTCTGATTACACTACTTCCGATGAAGATGAGTTTTTCCCATTTCACTTCGATATCAGCGAGACTTCCGAGGCCAGACCTGACCACACTTCTTCCACTCACCAGTCTGTGCCTTCACACCATACAACCCCTGAGGATGTACAATCTGTCGACCCTGATCGGATTCCGTCCACTGTGGACCCCGATGTCGACCTGCACCATACCAGATCTATTCCTCAGCGGTCCCACAAGAAGGTTCGCTTTCTACCTTCTTGATCCCGTGTACATCCATCTCTGTTGTATATCTTCTTTTGTTCATCTTCGTACCTCTCCCGTATTGCTCGTCCACCCATACTCATGTTTGCCTTGCTTAGGACGTACTTTGTCCTAAGTATAGGGGGGTGGACGAGCCGAGTGTTAATTCATCATTTCGTTTCATCACTCCTATTTTTGCCTATACTTAAGGCTTCTTTTACCCTAAGTATAGGGGGAGTGGTGTGTACATCCTCTGATCTTTTTTCCATTTTCATTTCTTTTCTTCTTTTCTTCTTTTCCTTTTCTATCTTCTGTATCTATCCAAAAGGTGTCACCACTTGTTGACAGTTTTCTATACTTAGGACGTACTTTGTCCTATGTATACGGGGGTGTGCACCCCGAATTCTTCTATTCCTCGATCCTCTCCATTGTCTCCTCTTCTTGCCTATACTTAGGGATATCTTACCCTAAGTATAGGGGGAGACAATCTGAGTACGATTTGTTCATTCCCACCCTTGACCCTCCCTGCTTTGTGTATAGTCTGCTATACTTAGGATTATTTGATCCTAAGTATAGGGGGGACGGTCAACTTCTCATTGATTCATTCATTTCTTCATTTGTTTATTCTTTAGATTTTCCTATACTCAGTACAGTTCTCCTTTCTCTCTGATCTATGAGGACATAGCTCAAGCTAAGTATAGGGGGGTAGTATATACTGCGTATATACTTTAGCCATAACTCGTACTTTCATATTTTCTTAATAAATATGGCTAATAATTCTTTAAAATTCATTAAAAACCGTAATAAAAAGATGCTTTATTCCTCAAATTCTTTTTGTATGTACTGATTAATATCAGGTGAAAATGTTTTTTGCAAAATGTTTGAAAAATAGTTTGAAAATCTTTGTGAAAAATCTTTTGAAAAGTATTTTAAAAATGTTTTGTTACATGTTTTCAACCTTTGTAAAAATATTTTGTATTAAAAAAATTTTTATTTTCTTTGTGTGAAATAAATTGTTTGAAAAATGATTTGCAAATGATTTGAAAAATGGTTGCAAAAATATTTTGAAAAGTCTAGATATACTGTTTGAAAAACCTTTGCAAAATGATTTTCAAATGTGTGTACATGTTTGCAAAAATATTTGTGAAAATTATTTTGGACTATAATTTTCAAATTATTTGGAAAACCTTTTCAATTAAGTTTGAGGAATATATACATCACACCAAAATCCATTAAATATATACCTATAAAATTGATCACTTGCCCCTGTAAATTCATAAAATCCACCTCTTGTAAATATAAGAAGCACTCCCGTGTAAATATTTGTACCTAGTTTTTGGCCAAAATCTTTTGTTTTCAAAAATCCCAAAAACATTTGCAAAAATTAAAATTCAAAAACATTTAAAAATCTTTTTGAAAAATACAAAAAAATGCATATGCATCATCATCATCTTTTCAAAATCCATAAAAAGTTCAAAATCTTTTAAAATTGCATCACAAAAATATTTTCTGCATTCTGCATATCATTTACATAGCATGAGCATTTTTCGGATTGAGTTTGATAGTTGAACAAGTCTAAGTAAAATCCGGAGATTGGAGCTTGATTAGACCTTAAAATCTACCTAATAACAGGAACCTTATAGGAAATGGAGTTGAGGTACTTCAGGTCTAGTTGACTTAATTCTTTAAGGATCACGAGACTTGGTTCAATGGATTCTTGACTGCCTAAGTAGAGTATTTCGGAGCACACGTACGACTCTGGTTGATAAGGACCTAACTTGGACACCTGCACCTTTCACATGGATCAACTCAGTTGGAGTGGTGAGGGGATTGGATTTGCCGGTATGAGACACACACAAGTGGAAACACTTGTCCTCCTCTAGGGAGGGAAGTGCACCCCAACCTGTCCAATGATGAGGAATTCTAAAGACAAGAGAGTGTGGGTTGCGATAAAGCTTCAAAAGAGGGATAGTCTACTGGTTCAAGAGGAAAAACTCCCTATGTAAATGCTGCTGTAAATAGTATTTCAAAAAAAAGAAGGAAAAAAAAGAAAGGGAAGACATGCATGTACAAAAATAAAATTCCTGCCAAAGTATGTGAATATGTTGTATAGTCAATAAGCAAGCTTGAGCTTCAAAGTCAAATATGTAAGCCTGCAGCTGGATGACTTGACTACACTGGTCTTGCATCCTAGGATAGGTAGCTACACTGGCTACCGTCCATTCTTCTCTTCACCCCCTCCTCTTGTGCTGGTTGCCACATGAACTTAGAAGGGAATACCCCGCTCCTAGAGGAAGGAGTTATTGGATTGGGGAATCATTGGGTTGTCGTACTGGAGAAGCCAGTCTCTTTGTCATTCTAGATGGGGAGAGTCACAATCACTTACACTGTACGAGTCAGATTCATAGTCGTAAGGGTTTGCGTATGATTTGAGATATTTCTGACCTGGCTATTGAGGAGACTTGGACAGAGTTTTGGGATTCTCGAAGGCTGTTGGATTTCAAATCCGGTTCTCATTAAGGTTCCGCCTGCACTAAAAGTCCAAAAGTCTGACTTAAGCTCCAAACTTTGATTTTGTGAAGACAAGTTTGATAATTAAACTAAATCCAATTTCTTCCTTTTCTTTTCTTTATTTTTCTTTTCTGCATTTATTGCATAAGTATTTGCTAGGGACTAGCAAAGGCAAGTATAGGGGGATGATGAATCTACGTTTCACCATCTTTATTCTATCATTTTGGCCTTAAAAACCCTAGTAAATGCGTGTAAATAGCGTTAATTCAGGCATTTTAGCATCCATGCATTATTGTGTTAATAGTGTACAAAATACAGTTTTTAAGGCCAAAATTATATAATAAAGAAAAGAAAAGAATAAATTATTGTAAATATTTTATGACCCGAAACCCCGAGACTTAGGCATCTCGATGACTAGGTCGACAAGGAATAAAGTAGGGGGAGATAAGGCCAAAAATATAATACAAATACCTTTTATTTTATTCATTTTGGGACCTATTTTTGGTTCCACTTTTTGTACTCCAAATAAAGAAACTTTGTACATGAAAGTTGTAGATAATTAAATAAATAAAAATACAAAATTAATTTCATTCAAAAAATAATACACAGATAACAAGTTATGATCTGAATAAAAGTTTAGAATCCCAACATCCCAGACCTGTATCTCCCTAATAAAAGCTCGAAATGCATCAAACTCACCTTTAATTGTATATAATTTAAAGTAAGCTTTTTAATGGTGGTGGTTGCACATTTTGCGAAGCTACAGTTTGAAAGTTGAGTTTTGAACCCCTATTGTATACTTGTACAGATTAAAATATTCATTTTATTATTTATTCATTATTTTTATAAATTTATATTTTTATAATTTTGTAAATATTACTTATAATATAATTGTATATTAAAATTAGAATAAAAATACAAAATAAACACAAAATAAAACTACTTGTATATAATATACATAGGCATAATACCTATACCTATACCGGTATAATTAACACTTTTATTTTATTAAATGTACAAAAGACTTCATAAAAATACAAAAAAATATATTTAAGTGTATAAAAATACTTTATAAATTTATAAAATAAAAAACAAAGTTAATAAAATCAAATAAACAAAATAAAAATAAATCATTTAAATACATAGATATATTTACCTATACAAGCTTAAAAAGGTAACTTATAATTTTATACCTCTAAAAAATAAAAAAAATCACAATAAAATAATTTATAAAATAATAAACAATTTTTATTTTATAACCTAAAATTAATAACATCATTTAATAATTTCTATTGATTTTTTAAGCTTTTTCAGGATGCTTTTTCCTGGTTAGTCCACGTGGACCAACCAGATGGCTTTGGACGTTGACCTTTGGTCAACTTCCTGGTCCAAGCTCCTGTAGCTCTGACAGACCTAGTTTTTGTCCGTTTTGGCGGATTTTTCTAGGCCGCCACTTTCATCCTTTCATGATGCATCCTTCACGACTTTTGCTCCTTGTAGATTGAGCATACTCGCCCAATGCCTTTTTCGGGGATTGCATCAATGTTGCATCAGATCCACCTCGTTCTAGGAGCCCACTCGACCACTTCTTCAAAAATCGCCCGTCACCTCCTTGACCCCTTTGAACCCTCTTTTGACCGTCTTCTCTCTCCCTTTGGTGAGCTCTGGACTGGAGCTCGTGACAGGAGTCCTCCAGCTTCCTAAGGGAGGGGTTAGGCGGCCGTGAGGCGCTCCACCTCCATCTCTGGCAATGTTTGGTCGTGAGGTTCTATCTGGCGGGGTACAACCGCTCAAGGTCCATTTTCTTCTCATTTCTTGCATTTTTTTACTTTTTTGTAGCCTTAGATTTGATTCCCATATCTGTTTTGCTTTGCATCCAATCGATCACCCTTTACACCAAGCTCCGACGAGCTCCTTTTTTACCATTTACACATCATTCCATCTCCTTGTGGGTTGCGGCATTTTGCCCATGGCCACCCCAAATTTCTCTTGCAGGTACACGCGCAAGAGCCTCATCTGGAGGCGATTTTGAGCAGGCGTACCTTCCCAAGTCCGCCGGAGCGTTCTCGAGGGGTGGGAGGCTATTCCTTGGTCTTCAGCCCCATCTTAGCCACGTGGGAGCTTTGCCATTGCTGCTGGAGCATAAAGAAGGCGTTGGAGGGGATCCAGGTGCATGGGAGCTCGAGTTTCAGCAAATCCAAACTCGCCAAGCTCGAGTTCCTCATGTGTTCTTCCAGGTCTATCCATTGCCGTCGGATCCTCACCGATCTTCCTGTGGAGCAGCATAAGTTGGATCAATCTCCTTTTGGCCGTTCGATCTGCCTTTCACATTCTAATCTAGGCCGTCCGTGGGCGAAAGGGCATCGCGCGTCGCAGGGCCGGCACGTGGAAAGTGGGATATCTTCGACCGTCGGATGCCAGTGCGTGGGTAATTTTGCACTTCCTACCCCGCACTTATTTGTATTTATTAATTAGTTTATTAAAGCTTTCATCAGACTTTATAATTATTGTAATATTTATAAAAATACCCTCAGACTTCTTTGAAATTACAGTTTTGTCCTTGCCAGCCAGGCGTACGTGCACAACCACGTGCGTCTGGCCATTTTGTAGGCAAGGGGCCGGTGTTTTGTTGAATTTGTATATTGTCCAGAAAGTTTTTATTGCCTTATAATATGTCTGGCAATTTAGTGTCTTTGCCCCTGTAGTTTACATATATTGCGTTTAGGTCCACGCAGGCGCACATGCTTGTCGCGTGCGGCATGGCGATTTTGCAACATTCACCCTCGCTGCTTTTAGGTATTTAGAGTTGATCCAGAAAGTATTCAAATCAGTTGAATAGTTTTGGGAAATTTACATGCAAGCCCCTGAGTTTCTTTCTATTTACAAATATACCCCTAGCTTGTGTGTAATTTCTTGTCATTGTTTCTATTTAATTCATGCATCTATAAATACCTAAAAAATCCACAAAAACCATCATAAATTCCTTTTCATAGTAGTTCTACAGCATATTTTTATTTTGCAGTTTTATTGCATTTTATTATTTATAAAAATTCAAAAACACACATTTTCAGCACTGTATTCATTATAAAATCCATAAAAATTATAAAAACTCATTAGAAATTCCCAAAAAAACATATTTTGCCTATTTTAGTGTCTTTTAACTCCAATCCAAAAATCACTAAAAAATATAAAAGAAAACTCCTAAAAATTAGAAAACCCCTAAAATCGTCATAAAAATCTAAAAAATTCAACAAAAATCTTAAAAATAGAAACTCTGCTTCCAAATTTTCTATATTTTTTGTTTTCATTTAAAATTAATTTGGAAAATTTTTGTTACTGTTTACTATTTTTCATTCCCATTTTAGTTTCAGATCTTTATTTTATTCACTATTTTTAGTATTTTTAACTTTAAAAATACCAAAAAAATTAGTACACATCTAGAAAAATCATAAAAACATTAGAAAAATATAAAAGCCCAAAAACATTTTATTTTCTAATTTTTGAGTATTTTTACTTTTTTTTATAAATACCTTATCTTTCTTTATTCTTACTTTGTATATATACTTAATTATTGAAAAAGGAAATAAAAAAATTATAAAAAAATATAAAATCAGAAAATTAAAATCAAAATAAAAAAATATAAAATTAAAAATAAAATTAAAAAATATAAAATTAAAACCCACAAAAAAATAGCATAGGTAGACAAATATTCACATTCACACTTTGTGCATTTTGCCCCGTTCTACCTGTCTTCTCCCTGTGTTCGACCTCTACACATATTTGCACCTATACACATCTTGTTGTAGAGTTATAATAAATTTTAACTCCGCACATTCACTTTGATTGTCTGATTTGATTGTTGTGGGTTAATTGTTGTTTTAGTCCAGGATTCGTGCACTCGCCACATCGACTTTGTCTCCGCCTCATGCGAGACATATTTTTGATCGCCGATTTTTGGGTTAAACAGGACCAATGATTAGTGTAAAATAAAGGAAAATAAGAGAAAAGTTAAAAGGTCAAAAATCGAAAGGCGAGAATCAACGGGCAATCGATCCCCCCATATTTAGGATCTCATATCCTAAGCATATAAGATGAACAAAAAATGGCAACGATTATGGCCTACAAAGAATATTTATGTGTGTACTCTAGGAAAACCGAGAGGCTCACAGGTCTCTGTATAAGATGAAATGAAGTGGAAGAGTAGTCTTGCATCTTGTACAAAGTTGATCAAATCAATTGGGATCGTACTGAATTATATGCTGTGCATGTGCATATCGATCCCTGGCCGAACAAGTAGAGCTTCCTCTGTAAGTAAACTATGTATGTGGCATAGCTCTCTCTACTGAAATACGCGTCTTTGGAGTCGGACTATAGAAGGTGTCTATATGTGTAACCATCACACAATCCGACTTTCTACATTAAATAGACTGTATAATCTATAAATATAATCAGCTAACTCTCGTGCTGGAATATGTGTACTCTCAATCTATGACACTGAGATGTCTACTATGTATGACTACTCAACTGAATCTGATGTGAACTATGTCTCTGTATGTGAAGAGTCATCTGAAGAACTTGGTACCATGTCATCAACCCCATCCTCGTGTAGGATTGATGAATCCGCGATTCATCATCGCTATATCTTGATCTTAGTAAAATCCCCGAGTAAAATCCCAAATAAATGTCCATAAAATCAATAAATTAACAAATACCTCTTGTAAATAAAACTCACTAATTACTGTATATAAGATTGTACAAAATAAATTAACAATAAAAAAAGCCGCAAAATCAAAGGAGTTTTATACTTGTAAATAGCCCAAAACTTCATAGATTTTTAGTAATTTCATTTCAACTCCTTTTTGGCTAATTCTTTCTCTAACTTGTTCACAATAATGTATATAAAAATACAAAAATACAAAATAAATTTTACCTCAAATAAATGCTCCTAGATCCCAAAGAGAAAAAGCCGTAAAGTCCAACTTCCAAGCTAAATTCCCGCTCCGTATGAACTCCAAATTCACCAAACTCACTTTTAAAGTTCAAGTTAGAAAATTATCTATCCAACGGAAGTGGTTTCATTAAAATCGGAGCTCATTTGCAAAAGTTGGGTTTTGGGACCTAGATGCACATTGTACAATATGTATATATTTATACTTTCTTCATTTTTTATTGTATCTTTCTTAATTATTAAAAATACAAAAATATCATGCTTGTGTTGTATTTTATTTATATTATTTTATTGTATTTTTCTGTTGTAAATATCTCTTATTAAAAAGACAAAAAAATTACATATTAGAAAAGTAAAAAAAATGTGTACATGTTGTTTGTCTTCCCTTGTAAATTGTCCACTATCTATTTTATTTTTTTATTCTATTGTAATTAAAGTAGATAACTTTATTTTATTCACTTATTTATTTTATTTTACATTCTCTACAATAACCACCAATTCAACTCCATTACTCCACCATATTTTCTAACTTCAAATTCAACTCCACCATTTTATTAACCTCCATCCCACTCCATCTTAATTCTAACTTCCATTTTTCTTCTTCTTTATATACATGCCATTCTCCTCATTTTTGCCTTTGATCCATCTTTATGTGAGGAGAGCCTAGTTCCCTGAGTTGAATCGGTGACAGCGACGCAACCGCGGTCGAGCGACGACGGCCCTCTCTCCGGTGTGATCCGTTGGTTTTTTGGCCAACATCGCAGTCGCAACCGCGCGCTGCTCGAGCTCATTGCACGCCGGCGATTTGAGCGAAGACCGTGCTCACGAGAGCACACCATAGGCGACCGCGTTCATCTTAGCGGCTGGCGCCGCCGCCGCCCCTCCTCCCCTCCACCACCGCCGGCGCGGCCCCGCCCGCCAGCGCCGCCACTCTCCTCCGCTGCTGGTGAGAGGAGCGCCGGCCCCGCGCCGCGGTGCGCGGCCCCGCCTCCCCTCAGCAGCTCCACGCCACCACCGGCCCCTCCACTCCGCAGCGGCCGACACCGCACCGCCGCCTCCTCCGCCACTCGCACCCCATCGCCGCCCACCGCGTAGCTCCTCCACCGTCCGTGAGCTCCACCGCCGCCTCCTCGCGGCTGCACGCGGTCGCGCCGCCGGCGCCGCCCAAAACCCTTGTTGGGTTCACCACCTTCGTGCCCAGTGAAGAAGAAAGGTCTTTTTCCATTTTTTTATTTTTTATGTAAAAATTGCATTAGTTTATTTCTATGTTTATCTAATTACAAAATCGTCCCTATACTTTTATTGTGTTGTTTAAATCATTTATATCTTGCACAGAGACCCCTATGTTTGTATGTTGATTTGGACATCATGATTGCATCTTTTTCTTCAATGAAAAATACCTCTGTGATGAGCAACTAAATGTCTACATTTTGACTATTTATTTGTATTTTTGTGAGTAATGGGTAATTAATTAAAATTGTTTCACTGAAATTTTGCATAGTTTACCCATTCTGTGTCATTAAATTAATATCTCATACACGGTTGCTCCAAAAAATCCTTAAAAATTAGGAATGATGCCTTGACATGTGATGTAATTATTGTCCAAATTTCATCCAAAATGGAGATGTCTTGTGCCTGAAATAATTCGTAGAGTGAATTTCGTATTTGATTTTTAATTAAATCCACAGACATCCTTTTCACATAATTTCAAGTCTCCTGGATTGCTCATCTAAATATCTACTTGAGATAATTTGCATTCTGACGATTTTGATAACGTGGATTTATAAGGAATTAATTACTCACTGTCACTCTATTTTCACTAAAAAATTCATAAAAAATTCATATTTTGTCAAAAAAATTCCAAAAAAATTACTGTACCTTCCTTGCATCATGTTTTCATTTCAATAATTTTTCATGATTTTTGCTTTCTGTTTGTGTGATAAATTGCAAAAAGACCCTTAAAAAGTGTGCATTTTCATTGTTGCATTTTAAGTCCTAAAATTCCAAAAAAATGTGTTTTGTTTTCATCTCTAGATTAGTATTCTAGGAAAAATATAATTTGGCTAATTTTGATTAATTTCTCATTAAAATTAATTTGGCTAAGTTGTATGCTTTCGTAGTGTTTTAATTCAACCGCATCTTGCATTGATATTTCTTTTTGCATTAAAAAAAATATAAAAAAAATACCGTTTGGATATCTTGATCTTAAATTTGCAAATTAAACCCAAGTTGTTCCTTTGCCTCCCTGAGTTCGACCCCGGACTTGCCCGGTATATAAATTAAAGCCGAGACACTCTTCACGGAGATCTTCTCTCGGTTCTGACCGAATCGCTAAGTACACGTGCTACAACGTGACCAAATTAAACACCGATTTGAGCGACTCGTCAGATGGCGCCGTTGACGGGGAGGCAAACGACTTAGGGACTAATTTAAAAATTTGGATTTAGTTTTCCATTTACTCGGGTAGTCTGACCCCCGAGCCACTTGTATTTATTCCATTTTTTTGCAATTATTTCTCTTTATATTTTTGTATATATCTTGTTGTTTATCTCTCTAATATAAATCTCGTTTTCCTTGCGAGGGCCCGGTGGACTTGGAGTGCATCGGAGGTCGACGGACGCGACGCGAGCCGACTGCTGAAGAGCGAGGAAAATCAATTTATTTTTTGAGAGAAAATTTTGTAAATTTTTGTAATTATTTAGCTTGCTCCTTCTAGCGGCTCTTGTTTGAGAGCTCGCGCATGTAAAAAGACTTGGACATTATTTGTGGTGTGTCGAGCCTGTTTCACTCTCCGGCGAGGGTGGGGCTTGACTTGAGTGGCGAAATTAAGGATTAGGCACACGGTAGTTTAGATTCAAATTTGTTTGTGCCCATCGTAATTTAGGCCACACTTATCTTAGAAGATTCACATATCTTATAAGATTCATAAAGAGACGCACATAGACACGTACTACTTAGCTCAAATCAAATCAATTCTTCCCCGCTAATAGTATACTGTTTAGGTGCGGTTTTCTCGATCTGCATGCATTTAGTGTAATATTTACAAATTCAGTTTTGCATAACGCATGAAGAGTGCTGGGATTCACTGTAAGTATACCTTCTTCTGAGCATGCATCATAGTTTCTCGTTTGCATTCTGATTTCAGATTCCCCTCTTGTTTTACAACTTAAGGTCAAAAGGAAATTGGGACTGAACGGTAGACGTGCTTGTGTGTTCACATAAAATTCAAGTGATAACCTAACTCTAAAATTGGGACTGAATTGAGCAGGTCGATCTAATTAATTGGAATAAAAAGAACCCTTGTTCTCGGGTGCATAAAGCCCTCATTGTTTGTTTTAAATTGCAAGTGAGAGAGAGACGACCCTAGGATAGAGCCAAGTCTAGATTTCTTACTTACTACTGGTTCTTTCTTTTTAGGCGATTAGCTACTTTTCAGTGAGGATTTACGGGTAGCCGGTAAACGGTCTGGACTTCCTTAGCAGAGTGGGAGGTTTAGAGGACGCCTTAGTCCTCATGGAACGGGTAGCCGTATTTATACGGTCCGTACTTACTCCTATACTGGCTGAAAGTAGGTCAAACTAGTCGTAAGAACCGGGCCAGTCTGTAGGAAAATACGGGCACCTAACAGCTCGTTAATCTTTCCAAAGATTGTATTCTCACCAACTAAGATTGACCAGATAAATCGGCCGAACTCTTACGGCCATCACGTGTTGAGTTGGTGAAATTGGGGGTTTGAATTGCGTTTGAATTGTGTGAGTTCACTCCGCACATTTACGTGCACCGTAGAACTAGCGCCTCATTGATTATCGTGATCTAATCGGTTCTTTTGACATCGAAGATGACTGATTGGGGGGATATTTATTCGGACTTTGCGAATCTCTCATTGAACCCTTCAAAAAGTACGTCTTCAAAGGTCCAAGCGCAACTTGGATCAACCTGGACTCATGACCCTCTTGAGCTTAGGATCACTCACTCTCGGGATGGTTACCCTCAAACCATTCCATTTCTCTCTTCCCACCTCAGCGAGGAAGACCATCGCCTTGGTGAGAATATCGTGATTCATAAATCCTCTTCTAATAAAGAACACATTTCTGATTCAGGCCATACAGAAGACACGAGTAAAATGCCTCCAAAGAAGAAAGAAGAGGAAGAAGAGAACCATGAAGACCCGATGAGAAGTATACTAGCCCGATTGGCTGCATCTGAGCAGCAACAAGCATTACTGAGAGCTCAGTTAGGACAGTTAAATGTTGGGGTCCAACTACCGATGGATGCGGCTTATAACCCCGGACAATATCAAATTCATAACTACTTGAGTCCGGCCGAACCCGAGGTTGATTTTGAATTGAAGCCGCATTTCCTGAACTTGCTGCCACATTTTGATGGGAATGCTTCTGAGGAGCCATATGCATTCCTAAGGGACTTTGAGCTCATTTGTGCTAACCTCAAACATAACAATGTTAGCCAGGATTATATTAGGCTCAAAGCCCTTCCATTTGCCTTGGGTGGAAAAGCCGATTACTGGGTGAAGAATCTTGGAATCATCGTCACCACTTATGCCCAGTTCAAGGACCTATTCCTAAAGAAGTTCTACCCGTTGAGTAGAACTAACATGATGAGGACGCGAATTACGAGTTTTTCCCAATTACCCAATGAAGCCTTCTGTGATGCTTGGGAAAGATTCAAGGACATCCTGCAAAAGTGCCCTTGTCATAGATTAGATTACAACATCTTGGTCCAATCCTTCTTCACTGGTCTCAACCCTAAGATGCAGGGTTTAGTGAGCGCTGCCTGTGGAGGCAGCTATACATCACGAGGAGCGGATACCGTCTGGAGGGTATTCGAGCAGATGGCCAGCAGGGCCTATACACCATCCCCCAGTTCACTCTCACTTGGAGGGGGGAAACCAGCTGTAGTCGATCTCTCTCAGGATGTGATCCCTAGCATGGGACTTCTGGCTGACAAGCTTACTGTAGTCGAGAGGATCGACAGGAGGATTGATGAGTTAGACCGGAGCGTCTCCAAACTTCCAAAACAGATGGAGGAGTTGACTGAGAAGGTATCTAAGATAAAGATACCTGCCGTGACTGCACCCGCTGCTCCCATTTACCGAGTTCACCATGTTCAGGAGCAGTTGGTGTCAGGGCAACCCCAGCCGTGGGAGCAGGACCAATCCTACACCCACTCTTTCCAGCAGACACCTCCAGCAGCAGAGACAGTCCAGGAGGAGCCTCCACCAGTTTGGGAGGTGAATGGGATATGGTATACTCAGGACCCTGCCAGGCAGGGAAGTACGGGAGACCGACAGACCTATCAGCGTCCCCCGACCTTTCACAACACCGCATTCACCTCTGCACCACCTCCGTCACAGCAGAGCCCTGGATTCCATCCACCCCAGCAGCAGAGGTAGCAGTACCAGCAGTATGGCCGACAGGGCCATTACCAGACGGGCCAGCAGGGCCCGCAACCTTAGCAGCAGCAGAGGCAGTACACTGGCCAGCAGGGCCAGTCTTCCCGTTCTTCTTCCCAGTCTTACCCACTTCCTTCATCGTCTAGTCCCATGGATATTCAGCAGCAGATACTCGACGAGTTACGTTCCTACAGGAATGAGGTTCAGGACTTACGGGTGGATGTCAACCGCCTGTCCAGATGGCGAGACGAGCAGACTGCACCCTCTACCTCGATCCCAGCCCAAGTTCAGGCTAACCCCAATAGCCTGAACCGTTCTAGTTCTCAGCAGCACTTTGGTTAGGTATACTATTCAGCATCTCCTAAATATGAACATGAGATTCTTTCGTGTGACGAGGCTAACCACATGTCACTCAGGAGCGGAAGGACCGTGGTCGTACCTGACCGGGCGAGGGACATGAGGAGGGGCATCTCTGGAGCTCTACCTGAGGAGTCTTCAGAGGACGAGGAGGAGAGGCATCATATTTCAGAGCCCCATCAGCACCATTTGAGGATTTCTACTCAGGGAGCCGAGAGGAGGAGGAGAGCACGTACGCAACATCGCCAGCATGGATATTCTTCTGAGTCTACGGAGGACCTTGCATCTCCGGTTGTGGCGGATACCACTCCAGCTTCTATCCCACAACCTGTAGTAGATAGTTTTGATTTCGAGTCCATGTTGCATCAAAAAGATTCTTGTATGAAGAACTCTGTTTCCGTTAATGCAAAGAATGATCTTTCAGTTCATGATTCAGACTCTTCATCCTCTGTTTCCTTAGCTTCAATCCCTTTCCCCCGTGCTCTTAAGGCAGGAAAGCGCATCAAAAAGATTCAGAAAGATGACCCCGACATGGCACAGTTTTGCAAAGAAAACATCACAGTTAAGGTGCCATTTGATGAATATGTGGCTAACCATCCTGCCTTCCAAAAATGCCTTAAGGTGAGATGCACACCTACAAGGGTTAGCAGGAAGAAAGATAACCAAAATATAAAGACACATGTCTTATCAGTAGCCACAACCTATTGTCTCAAGAATCAGACTTTGCCAAAGAAAAAGAGAGACATGGGTGCTCACTATGTGGAGAGTCGTATTGACGACATTGCGTTTGCACGCACACTCTTAGATAACGGTTCTTCGATCAACTTACTTTCCTTAGCCTTATATCAGAAATTGGAGTTGGGACCACTTCGCAAATCTAGAGCTTTACTCCAATTCGCAGATCGTTCAATGAAGAGACCTAAGGGAGAAGTGAAGAACGTCGTTATCTCGATTGAGGGGCAGAACTATCAGGTGGACTTCACAGTCTTGGACATGGAGACCCCCAACCATTGGAGAGAATCTCAGATCATTCTCGGGCGACCCTTCCTTAGGACCGCAGGCGCAGCTTTCGATTATGGTACGGGAATGATGAAGTTCCGTTCTCCAGGCGGAGAAGTGAACCTTGAGATGAAGCAAACCAAGTGTCAGCGACCCGATCAGAGAGTAGCACAGAGTACTCATCTTCAGAGGCATACTGCAGTTTGATTAGCACAGTTGGGATTTGGGGACAGATTCCTTCAGGACAGAGCGAGACCCTTTCATCTGGAGAGGATATAGTGCATGATGCAGTTTGCCAGGTGTTGTCTGATCTTGCTAGAGATGCATCAACCTATTCTCATGATGACTTAGAGATCCATCCAGATATGTCAGTTCCATCATCTTCGGAACAATCATGGGACATAGATGACGAGTCGGACGTGGCTTTTGCCGATTGTTTGGATACTTTTGACGATCCGACTCCCGATACTTCTGATTTGGTGGCGAGTACTACTCAACTTAGCCCACCTTCATGCAGCACGGAACCAGATTCAGATTCAGTTCAGCCAGATCTGCTTGATGATACCACATTGCCAGAACTGAAATCACTACCTCCTACACTTAAGTATGCCTTTCTTGCGGGGCCCAAAGAGAGATATCCTGTCATCATTAGCTCAGACTTGACTTTAGAACAGGAGTCTAGGTTGTTAGAGGTCTTAGAGAGGAACCGCAAAGCAATAGGCTGGACAGTGTCGGATCTCGTGGTCATCAACCCCGCTCTCTGCTCGCACCACATTTTTACTGAGGATAATGTGAGACCTTCCCGTGAGTTTCAGAGGAGACTAACCCCAATCTACGGGAAGTGGTGAAGAATGAAGTTGAGAAATGGTGCAAAGCAGGGTTTATATACCCTATTTCTGACTCCAAGTGGGTGGCCCTACTTCATGTTGTCCCGAAGAAGTCGGGAATTCAGATGGTCACCAACGAGGAGGGGGTAGAGATCGCGACACGAGTACCCACGTCGTGGCGTGTCTGTGTTGACTACAGACGCCTGAATGTTGTGACCAAGAAAGATCACTTTCCCTTGCCTTTTATTGATCAGATCTTGGAGAGACTTGCAGGGAAAGAGTTCTTCTGTTTTCTTGACGGGTACTCAGGCTACAACCAGGTGGCCATAGCCCCTGAGGATCAGGAAAAGACCACATTCACATGTCCATTCGGTACTTATGCTTTCAGGCGCATGCCATTCGGGCTCTGCAATGCCCCAGGCACATTTCAACGGTGCATGATAGCTATATTTGCCGAGATGGTGGGCGATTTCCTGGAAGTATTCATGGATGACTTCTCGGTCCATGGTGATTCTTTTGATACATGTTTAGCGCACTTGGACCGAGTCCTCACGAGGTGTAGAGAGGTGAATCTTGTACTCTCCTGGGAGAAGAGTCACTTTATGGTGACGGAGGGTATCGTGTTGGGGCATGTCATCTCCAAAAGGGGAATGGAGGTTGACCCTGCCAAGGTGGAGGTGATCAAGAAACTCGATCCACCTACCAACGTGAAGTCAGTGCGGTCATTCTTAGGGCATGTTGGATTCTATAGGAGATTCATTCAAGATTTTTCAAAGATCGCCCGACCACTGACTGAGCTCTTAGGGAAAGACATAGAGTTCGTTGTAGATCACAGGTGTCTTGAGGCCTTTGAGCTCTTGAAGAGGAAGATTTGTGCCTCGCCTATCCTACAAGCTCCTGATTGGTCTCTCCCCTATGAGATCATGACTGACGCTTCAGATTTTGCTATAGGAGCTGTGTTAGGACAACAGCGAGAGGGGATTCCGTTTGCGATTCATTATGCGAGCAAAGTATTAGATCCTACACAGAAAAATTATACAGTGACTGAAAAGGAAATGCCCGCGGTAGTATGGGCCCTCGAGAAGTTCAGATCATATATTTTGGGCTCTAAGGTGAAAATTTATACTGATCACACAGCTATTCGATACTTAATGGAAAAGAAGGACGCGAAGGCGTGTCTTCTTAGGTGGATTTTACTTCTCCAGGAATTTGATTTGGAGATAAAAGATAAACCTGGAGTGAAGAATGTTGTGGCTGATCACCTTTCTCGGATTGAACTTAAGGATTCTCCTGATCATGAGCGGATTAGAGAAACCTTCCCAGATGAGTCAATTTGTGTTATTGACTCCCTCCCGTGGTATGCCAACATGGTGAACTATCTTGTCTCCAAGCAGGTTCCCCATGGTTGGACTAGGAGCAACATTGATCGACTGAAGTCGGATTCGAGGAGATACCACTGGGACGATCCTTTCCTTTTCTTCGAAGGACCGGATTGTGTTTGGAGAAGGTGTATTCCTCAGGAGGAATACCAAAGTGTCCTCACATATTGTCATTCACTTGAGGCTGGAGGACACCATTCGGGAAAGAGAACCGCTCACAAAGTACTTCAATGTGGATTGTATTGGCCAACCTTGTTTAGAGATGCCATTAATTTTGTACGGTCGTGCCCGATCTGTCAAAGGATGGGAGGGACAGTTGGACAGAGAGATGAGATGCCCATGCAACCGATGATTATTTGTGATATTTTTAATGCATGGGGCATAGATTTTATGGGTCCCTTTCCCAACAGCCAAGGACATGAGTATATTTTGTTGGCGGTTGATTATTTATCTAGGTGGGTGGAGGCTATCCCAACCCGAACCGCAGACAGCAAGACTGTCTGTAAGTTTGTGAAAGACCATATTATTGCTAGGTTCGGGGTGCCAAAAATTTTGATATCTGATGGGGGTAGACATTTTGTGAATCGAGATATGAGATCTTTAGCTAAGGACTATGGATTTGATCATAGAGTTACTAGTCCTTACCACCCACAGTCCAACGGCATGGCAGAGGTTTCGAACAGAGAGGTGAAGAGTATTTTGCAGAAATTGGTTCGTCCCGATAGGAAGAACTGGTCTCAGCTCTTGGACCAAGTTCTGTGGGCCTATAGGACAGCCTACAAGACACCATTGGGTACTTCACCATTTAGAATGATCTATGGCAAGCCATGCCATTTGCCCGCAGAATTGATTCATAAATCCGAATGGGCAATTAAGAAGATTAATTGGAGTTGTCACCTAGGAAAACTTTGCCGAGACTTGAACTTGAACGAGCTCGTGGAAATCCGAAACAGGGCATATGACAACAGTTTGATTTATAAGGACAAAGTAAAGAGATGGCATGATCAGCACATTAGGTGCAAAGACTTTGTCCCTGGACAAAAGGTATGTTTGTTCAATGCCAGGTTGAAGATGTTCCATGGGAAGCTCAAGTCTAAATGGACGGGTCCCTTTGTGGTTAAGAAAGTGCACGAGAATGGAAGTGTAGAGATAGCTGATCTCACAGATGGTGCACAATCTCATGTGGTGAATGGACAACTGTTGAAGCATTTTGTTGATTCCAAAGAGCAGTTAGTCCATGTCGAGGTCATCAACTTCATACAGAGTGAGCACAGAGCAGATACATCTTATTACTCTTCATGAAGATGCAGCATCAAGATTCAACATCTAGAAGATTCCATCACTCTTGTACATATTCTCCCTTCTTTGTATATTCTCGAGATCACGTCGGTTCTCACACTTACTCTTGTCCTATACTTAGGCTGACCAAAGCCTAAGTATAGGGGGGACCGATGCCCGCCATGTGTATTTACTCATCATTTCTCCTCTTGACCTCGTCCGCCCCATTTTTGCTCTTCTTCTACACTTAGGCTGTCCAGAGCCTAAGTATAGGGGGGCGGATCGACTTCTATACTTTTTATTATTTTAGCTTTCCTACGCTTAGTACGAGCTATGTCTTTTTGTCACCTAGTGCCATGAGGACATAGCACAAGCTAAGTATAGGGGGGCGTGCATATATTACATATATACTTTACCCATACCTCGTACTTTCACGTATTTTTGTATATACTATACATAATTATGGGGTGGGTAAAAAAAAAGAAAGTAAAAAGAAAAAAACTTTTTCCTAAAAAAACAAAAAAAAAACTCTTTTTCCTTATTTGCTATAAAAAAACTTTTCAAAAAAAAAGAAGCTTTTCTTATTTACCTATTTTTTTTTTAAAAAAAACTTCTTTGCCTTTGTTTGTCAAAACAAAAAAAAACACAAAAAAACCCTTTTTGAAAAAAAAAACTTTTTCTTAAAAAAAAAACAAACAAAAAAAAACTTTTTCTAAAACTTAAAAAAAACAAACAACAAAAAACATTCATAAAAAAAACTTAAAAAAAAACAAAAACAAAACTAACTAATAAGTTGGTTTAATCCCTGACACAATTCACTTTCACACAAGACCAGTGATGATCAAGAACACTTGGTTTGTGAGATCTTGAGATTTTGAGTTAACCAGCCTTAGTCATTAGGGTCTTGGACTTAATTATTCACATTTCCCTAGTTTGAAAGATTTGTGTGCTATATTGCATGCTTAGTCTCTACCTTAAGAATATGATCAGCACCTCACATACAAGACTGCAGTTATGATGAGATGAGTTGTAATTTCACTTGAGGAACTGGGATGAGGGATTTGAGTTTGGACTTGACTTAATGATACTCGAGGATGGGATAAAATCAATGAAGGCTTCATGAAACCTGAGTGTCAGCATCTTTAGCCAGTATGAGAACATGGTTCTTGTACTATCTCTTGATATTTACCTATGTGCCAGGGTGTGATAAAATAAAAAAAATTGTTGATCAGTGTGCGCCAACTCTTGGTAAAAGCAGTGGAGCTAGCCAAAAATACTACCAAGCAATGAAATGTCAAAGAAAAGCTCTCATTCCACAAAGTCAATTATCAAAAGAGCTTCCACCAAAGGCGAGCGCTCCCAACCATTTCAAAGTGTCCACTTGGACCACCGCTATTAGGACCAGGAGTCGGGCTTGCACCAAAAAAGGGCTCTGCATCGTAAATGCTACAAGTCTGGGTGTAGAAGGTACGATAGGTACTCAAAAAAGGCACACCCCGGTGTACTCCCTGGAAAACAAGTGCAGACGGCTCCAACTTCTCTTGACGGACGCACTGATCAACACCAAAAAAATGTGTTGCGTAATAAGGCACTTGAGAGGATCCTTGTTCCAATGAGAGGGAGAGAAGAAATGACACAATCCATTGCCCTCCATCAACTGGCCTTCCATCTACACTTTCAAGTCTGAAAAATAAAGAGACGGTGGATTGGATGCAAGAAATGATTTATTCCCTAGTGTTGAGGATCGGGTCCATAGGAGAGTCCCTTAGACTGGAATCTTGGGTGACGTTTCGACTCTACTCTTATAACTGCAGTCCACACTTAAAGTCATATCCCTTATATACGTATACAAAGAGAGTCTGATAATTAGGGGAATTGGGTACCTTTTGACTAGAGCTCGGTTCAGCTTAGCATTTTAGGATCTCTAAAACCGAGAGTTCTTGAACGGATCAAGTCTTGTATTCACATGCACAGTCAGGGGTTAACCCAACTTATTCATTCTTTATTTGCTCGAGGACTAGCAAAGTTTAAGTATAGGGGGGTGATGAATCCGCGATTCATCATCGCTATATCTTGATCTTAGTAAAATCCCCGAGTAAAATCCCAAATAAATGTCCATAAAATCAATAAATTAACAAATACCTCTTGTAAATAAAACTCACTAATTACTGTATATAAGATTGTACAAAATAAATTAACAATAAAAAAAGCCGCAAAATCAAAGGAGTTTTATACTTGTAAATAGCCCAAAACTTCATGGATTTTTAATAATTTCATTTCAACTCCTTTTTGGCTAATTCTTTCTCTAACTTGTTCACAATAATGTATATAAAAATACAAAAATATAAAATAAATTTTACCTCAAATAAATGCTCCAAGATCCCAAAGAGAAAAAAGCCGTAAAGTCCAACTTCCAAGCTAAATTCCCGCTCCGTATGAACTCCAAATTCACCAAACTCACTTTTAAAGTTCAAGTTAGAAAATTATCTATCCAACGGAAGTGGTTTCATTAAAATCGGAGCTCATTTGCAAAATTTGGGTTTTGGGACCTAGATGCACATTGTACAGTATGTATATATTCATACTTTCTTCATTTTTTATTGTATCTCTCTTAATTATTAAAAATACAAAAATATCATGCTTGTGTTGTATTTTATTTATATTATTTTATTGTATTTTTCCGTTGTAAATATCTCTTATTAAAAAGACAAAAAAATTACATATTAGAAAAGTAAAAAAAATGTGTACATGTTGTTTGTCTTCCCTTGTAAATTGTCCACTATCTATTTTATTTTTTTATTCTATTGTAATTAAAGTAGATAACTTTATTTTATTCATTTATTTATTTTATTTTACATTCTCTACAATAACCACCAATTCAACTCCATTACTCCACCATATTTTCTAACTTCTAATTCAACTCCACCATTTTATTAACCTCCATCCCACTCCATCTTAATTCTAACTTCCATTTTTCTTCTTCTTTATATACATGCCATTCTCCTCATTTTTGCCTTTGATCCATCTTTATGTGAGGAGAGCCTAGTTCCCTGAGTTGAATCGGTGACAGCGACGCAACCGCGGTCGAGCGACGACGGCCCTCTCTCCGGTGTGATCCGTTGGTTTTTTGGCCAACATCACAGCCGCAACCGCGCGCTGCTCGAGCTCATCGCACGCCGGCGATTTGAGCGAAGACCGTGCTCACGAGAGCACACCATAGGCGACCGCGTTCATCTTAGCGGCTGGCGCCGCCGCCGCCCCTCCTCCCCTCCACCACCGCCGGCGCGGCCCCACCCGCCAGTGCCGCCACTCTCCTCCGCTGCTGGTGAGAGGAGCGCCGGCCCCGCGCCGCGGTGCGCGGCCCCTCCTCCCCTCAGCAACTCCACGCCACCACCGGCCCCTCCACTCCGCAGCGGCCGACACCGCACCGCCGCCTCCTCCGCCACTCGCACCCCGTCGCCGCCCACCGCGTAGCTCCTCCGTCGTCCGTGAGCTCCACCGCCGCCTCCTCGCGGCTGCACGCGGCCGCGCCGCCGGCGCCGCCCAAAACCCTTGTTGGGTTCACCACCTTCGTGCCCAGTGAAGGAGAAAGGTCTTTTTCCATTTTTTTATTTTTTATGTAAAAATTGCATTAGTTTATTTCTATGTTTATCTAATTACAAAATCGTCCCTGTACTTTTATTGTGTTGTTTAAGTCATTTATATCTTGCACAGAGACCCCTATGTTTGTATGTTGATTTGGACATCATTATTGCATCTTTTTCTTCAATGAAAAATACCTCTGTGATGAGCAACTAAATGTCTACATTTTGACTATTTATTTGTATTTTTGTGAGTAATGGGTAATTAATTAAAATTGTTTCACTGAAATTTTGCATAGTTTACCCATTCTGTGTCATTAAATTAATATCTCATACACGGTTGCTCCAAAAAATCCATAAAAATTAGGAATGATGCCATGACATGTGATGTAATTATTGTCCAAATTCCATCCAAAATGGAGATGTCTTGTGCCAGAAATAATTCGTAGAGTGAGTTTCGTATTTGATTTTTAATTAAATCCACAGACATCCTTTTCACGAAATTCCAAGTCTCCTGGATTGCTCATCTAAATATCTACTTGAGATAATTTGCATTCTGACGATTTTGATAACGTGGATTTATTAGGAATTAATTACTCACTGTCACTCTATTTTCACTAAAAAATTCATAAAAAATTCATATTTTGTCAAACAAATTCCAAAAAAATTACTGTAGCTTCCTTGCATCATGTTTTCATTTCAGTAATTTTTTCATGATTTTTGCTTTCTGTTTATGTGATAAATTGCAAAAAGACCCTTAAAAAGTGTGCATTTTTCATTGTTGCATTTTAAGTCCTAAAATTCCAAAAAAATGTGTTTTGTTTTCATCTCTGGATTACTATTCTAGGAAAAATATAATTTGGCTAATTTGGATTAATTTCTCATTAAAATTAATTTGGCTAAGTTTTATGCTTTCGTAGTGTTTTAATTCAACCGCATCTTGCATTGATATTTCTTTTTGCATTAAAAAAAATATAAAAAAAATACCGTTTGGATATCTAGATCTTAAATTTGCAAATTAAACCCAAGTTGTTCCTTTGCCTCCCTGAGTTCGACCCCGGACTTGCCCGGGATATAAATTAAAGCCGAGACACTCTTCACGGAGATCTTCTCTCGGTTCTGACCGAATCGCTAAGTACACATGCTACAACGTGACAAAATTAAACACCGTATTTAGCGACTCGTCAAGGATATCGTCGGTATCAAAATAAATGCTCTCAAGATCAAGAGACTGTGTCTCATTTATGTGCTGGCAATCCTCTGCAAGACTAGTGTCCCCTGAAGAAGATGAAAATATTGATCTAGGATTGCTACATTCTCTCGCCATCTCAATGGGTATCTCTCCATTGTCTATGCGGAATTAATCTTTCCCAACATCAATGGCAAAGAGTGTTCTTATTGTCTGCAAGAAGGGTCTCTCGAGAATGATTGGAGCAAGGTGTAACTGCGTAGGGCACATCATATCTAGGACACTAAAGTCCATTAGAAATGACAAGCTCTGAACAATCACGATTATATTCCCAGCACACCTCTTGGTCTATTCACAGATCGTTTGCAAACTGAAGTATCACTCGTGATTTGTAGAGAGTACGATGAAATGTCACATCTTCAATCTTACATGTGACATACTAAGCTCCGGAATCTCTTTTCTTCTTAGATACCTTTTTTCGAATAGCAGAGGAAGTTGCCTTGGTCATTACATGTTTCTCAACTCGTGATCTCTTTTTCCCACATGTAGTATGTATATTCCTCAACTGATTTTTGAGTGTAGGAAAATGATCCAAGTCATCGTGAAGTGGAATCTTCCGAAAAATATGATCTTTCAATAGCCGATCATTTTCTGGAGTAACAACATTATTATTGGATTTTTTCTTTCCTTTTCCATACAAAGAATCGGGAAAAGGAACAATCTCGGGAACAACAAAATCTTTTTTATTAAAATCGGTATAAGCTTGTACATCGAGAGTCTCAAAATTATGTACAAAACTCTCTAGTATTAGAGAAGAAACATCAACATTATGAATGTCTGCATGGTCTGGCATGGTACCATCGTCTGATTCGCACGTGTCCATGTCTACTGTCTTGGCATTGCTCCCATATTTCTGGTTATCAAGCTGGACATCATGCTAATCCTCATCATCATTATCATTCTCCTCCTCAGCATCAAGATGTGTATCATGGATCAACCCTTGCTCCTCATCCTATGCCCTCTCCTCCTCTTTATCAGGTGCTCGTGGTGATCTACCGCTCCTGAGATGAATGAAGTTAGATAAGAATTCAGGAAAAGAGATCGTACATGTCATGGTGTCTACTTGATCAAAGTGCCTCCTGTTATTGTTAGGGTTCACCTGAGGCTAGGCTGGGAGAGTGGTCTTGGGCGCGGTTAACTCATCTAGACGATGGTTAACCCGCTCCATCTCAGTCTTATGTGCGGTCTTGAGCATGCTCAGCAAGCCCATGATCTGATTCAGTTCCAAGGCTTGTGAAGATATCTCAGACTCAGTGCGGTGATGCTGGCTATCTATTCTCTCCTGCCTCGGAGTGTGCTGCTACGGAGCGTATGGATGAGGAGATCGTTGTGGAGTATACAAAAACTACTGTTGTTGCTGGTAATGATATGTCTTTGAATGCAAAGCATGGTGGTGAAAAGAATGTGTCCTCTTATAAGCATGCTTGTGAGACGGTTGCTGCGTGTAATGTCGGCGGTGCTGAAATGTGAACATGCATGATGCAGATGATTGTACTGCTGCGGATGTTGCTGGTGTACGCTCTGAGGAGTATAATGTGAAGATGGTTGTATCAAAGCGTACTATATCCTGTTGATGTCAAGAGTGGCTTGATACTCAACATCGACATCTCTAGAGCTGGTGATATTGCTCAGATTAGCATTGGACATGTCCTCATGCCAATCAATCTGTGGAGTCTCAGTATGCTGCATTGGCTCACTCTGAACGAATTGAATTTAACGGGTGGGAGGAGGGGGTAAAGATCTTCGAATAGGTTGAGAAATCGAAGAAGGACGATATGGCTTATCTTGAAGTTGTAAGTATGTTACCTTCTTCAATAGATCGTTCAGCTGCTGAGGAAGTGATGAGAGTTTCTCCAACTCGCACATTGGCTGCAAATCCTGAACTTGCTCCTGAATCACATCGACCAACATCAATTTCTCACTAATGAATCCCACCTTGGTATTTCATTCAGAATATGAAATATTCACCACCTTTTGATGCTCTCGGAGGTGTAGTGGCTGCGGGGCCTTCTGGAGTGCCCGAGTAGAGTCAACAACTCTCAAATTCTCTACCATCCCTTCTAAGATGGACCAAATAGACTCGACATCTCGATTCAGATAATTGTCACTACATGCGGCACTCATAAGGCCCTAGACATTTGGATGGAGTCCTTCGAAATAAATTTGTACAAGCACCTTCAAAAGAATCTCATGATGAGGGAATCTCTAAGTAAGGTTCTTGAATCGATCCCATGTCTCGTGGAGTGATTCATTCGGTAACTGCGTGAAATTGGAGATCTAGCTCCTCATCATATTTGTTCATCCCAGAGGAAAATATTTGTCCAGGAAAATGAACTTCAAATAGTCCCATGTAGAGCTCTCCCACCCTAAATGACTAAGATAATAGAGCGCCTTATCTGCAAAGGCGATGGGGAAGGCCTTGAGGTGAACAACCTCCTTCTTAACACTTGGATAACAAGTCGTATCGCAGATCATTTCAAATTGCTGTAAAAATGTAAACAACTCCTCTGTAGCATTCCTGTAGATTATGGGAAGTAAATATATGAAGGACGATCGTAGCTCATATGACCCTTGATTCGATGGTGCGGGAACCATGGTAAGTGGTTGATGAATCTCAGATTCATCACTCTAAGTCTCATTTATTAAGATCAAATCCCTCAAAATCAACAGCATATAGGCATCTATTCTGCATAATTAAGCATTCATGCATGTTTTCATAAGAATTGCATTTTATACATCATTTTTGCACAAAATAAGAAGCCAGAAATCCAAGCCAAAATGACATGTAAATAGCCTAACTTCCCGGATTTTTAACTCATTCATGCTAACTCCAAATGACACAAAACCACCTCACTGTGTACATGTCACTAACAAAAATAAATGAAAAATACAAAAAAAATCATAACCCAAATAAATGGACCAAAAACCCAAACCCTAGTTTCAGGATTTCCGGACTAAAAGCCCCATATCTTCACCATCCAGTGTCCGTTTTGATCCTACTTACTTTTGAACTAATGTACATTCAATTACCTTCAAAACAAGACCAAGTTCAAGTGAATCCAAGCTCATTTGTGAAAATTGGGTTTTGGGTCTCTTTTGTACATTTTGTATTTTAGCGGTTTTTGACCTAATATTCTATGTACATATTTTATTGATTAATAAAAATAAAAAAATAGATTAATGTGTAATTCTCTGATTTATCATATTTTTTCTGAATTTTTATCTGATATAAAAATGACATAAAAATTACAAAACCCCAAAATCAAGGTGTTCTAAGTACATGGGATACCCCAAAAATACCAGTTTGTGCAAATGATCGATTTTGGTTTTGATGTCTTCATGAAAGTTGTAGATCTCATCGAGACGAGCAATTCTCGTGAAGAAACATTTTTAATCCGAGGTCATTTACTAGTTTTTATCGATTTTACAAATGTTTTATCTTCGGAATTTTCTGGTGCTGACACGCGGCAGCGCCTCGTGCCGCCATGTGTCAGCCATTTTCGGCCTTATTATATATTCGTTTTATAAAAAATAATAATAAATAAATAAAATAAAAATAAATAAATGGACGTACGTGCGGCGCACGTGCCTCCAAGGCATGCGCTCCGCACGTGCTCCCCCGCCCCCACTTGCCACATGTCCAAATATGGACCGTCCGATCTCGGACGATCGGACGACCCACAGATCGTCTTCCCCAGCGACTCCCCATTTGGAAAGAAATCGCCGCCGCCCTTTGGAAGCTCCGCCGCCCCCAATTACCGTCACGAATCGGCCTCCGCATCCATTACCGATCTCACCCCAATCATCCCCTCCTCGATTCATCCCAAATCTCCATCCGATCTCCTCGATCTCATCAAAACCACCAAATTTCGCACGCAACCATCCATCGCCGGCCGCCCGATCCTATTTAACCAACTCCACCCTGTCGACTTCTCCCATCCGCCGTACATCTCCCTCTGATCATGACAACCAAGGATCAGCGTGATCCGAGAAGCCCCCCCGCTCCTTGCCACAACCCAGCCATCCGCCGCTACTTCGCTCCGGTGTGTTCGCCGTCGAGCCCACTTTTCCAGGTATTCTCTCTCTCTCTCTTCCTCTCTCTCTCTCTATCTTCGCCGCTGTGCCGACCACATCGCTGACCACTTCTTCCCCGACGATCGCCGGTCGTGTGTCGGCCATCGGACCGACTCCTCCACGACCTCCGCCTGCTTCTCCAACAACGTTCATCTTCTTCATCGCCACCGCAAGCTTCAACGACGAGCTCAACACCTCCGACTCCGCCATCTCCGCTTCTTCAACGCCGACCACTACTCAGCCGCGACCCAACTTCATCTACGCCAACTACCTCCACAACCCCCGCCTACTTCACCATCGTCTACGACACCTCCGTCGGCCATCAACGACAACAACCACCGTGCTACGACCCTCGTTGCTATCGCCTCCCAAGACGGGCATCTTCAGCCACTTCCGCCAACCACCAGGGGCGTCCACCAGCCGTTCGCTGCCTCTCACGCACCACCACCGAGGCTGGACTCCGACTCCTCCGCCTGCCGGCCTGCCTCCTCACCTCCGTCTCCAACAACCGGGGTACGAAGTTTGAGACTTCCCATGCACGTGAGTCGCACGTGCGTCGGGGGAGCTTTTACGACAAAGCCTCTGAAGAATCTCATATTCACAAGAGCCCACCGATCAGGGGTCACGTGTTTTATACGTGACCCACTGGACAATTTGCAGCAGCCCCCCCCAAACTCCTAGTAATTACGAAGAGGTCCTTCCTGTGCCTTTTCATATTTAGATTATTTATATTATTTCTGCAGTTATACCCCTGTGTTTCCCCCTGTTTTCGACCTCTCTATTGCATTATTTTATTTATCAAAAATTGGTTTTACACTTAATTCTCTACATTTTGATATCTTGTGGACATTTTTACGATCATTGGTTAATTAATAATCAATTATTCTGTGGAAATTTACATATTTTGCCCAGTTTATGCTCTTAATTTTGTAATTGATTTACCATTGCTCTAAAAATCCCCGAAAAATCATATATTGTAGAATTAATTATTCTTGACATCGTGCCCAAAAAGAATTATATCTCATACATAGTTTGCTCTGTAAAAGTCATTTTGCATATTTCAGTATTAAATTTTTAATAGGTATTATATCTCATATTTTCAAGGTTTAGGATTTTTCTGAGATCAATCACCTAGTGATAGATCTTAGATAATTTTGATCCTAGAAAATAAGTAGGTTTAGAATGTATTATAATTAAATATTGAAATTCATTTTGTTTGCATTTAAAAATTCATAAAAATTCATATTGCATCCAAAAATTCCAAAAAAATTACAGTGCATTCATTTCATCATTTACATTGTGGCCAAATTTCATATTTTTCGGATATCGTTTGATCGAAATTTACATTTTAGTCCCTAAAATAGGCCATGCATTTTGCATCCCTTTATTGCCTTGAAAATTCCAAAAAAAGACTACCTCAAAAACCACGCAAATATTCTGATAGACATAATTCTAGGTTGTTCCTTTGCCTCCTTGTGTTCGACCTTGGGACTTGCCCAAGTAAAACAAACATAAAACCGCTTTCATTGAAATTAATGAATATTTTGTGTGGTTATTTTCTTGACTAATTCCGATTGCCGCCTACAACGCATGACGTATATTTTAACACGACAAATAAAAACATCTTTTTAAAGCCATGATTATCAGATTCGTCAAACGGCGTCGTTGCTGGGGAGGCAAACATCTTAGAATTTTGTCTTGAAAATTTTCATTCGGTTTTCAGCATTCAGGTAGTCTGTATATACTCTCCTCATTTACATATCCCGACCGCCTCATTTTGCACTCTTCTTCTGTACTTAGACTATTCACAGTCTAAGTATAGGGTGGCGGACCATTGTATATCAAAATTTTACTCTCTTACGCTTAGACTGATCAATGTCTTCTTTACGCTTCTTGTGCTCTGAGGACACAACACTCGCTAAGTATAGGGGGGTTTGTATATATACTGTGTATTATATACTTTAGCCATACCTCGTACTTTCGCATAAGTCTATATGTATTTACGGGGTGGGCAATTAATCCAAAAAAACAAAAAAAAACAAAAAAAAAACAAAAGAAAAGAAAAAGAGATTTGCTACTAACACTGACTGTGCTCAAAATTTTTGTCTTCTTATTCATTTTTGCATAAAAAACCCCTTGCATAATAAAAAAAAGAAGAAAAAAATAAAAAAAATTTGTCTGCATTTCACACACCTACACTTGATCCAACATCGCATTTGCAGCCATGAAAAGTCATTGGGTTCTGAACCGAGTTATGAGCCGAAACCGAGTGGTATAGACTTGACCTTAATCCACCTAATTTTCAGAGGAACTTCACTGAGAAATAGGATTTTAGAGTCTTCAGGTCTTTGAATCAATTCTTTGAGTTCTACATGACAATGTGCAACGTTTGACTCTTAGTGTCTAACCTGGTCTCCTCATTATGGGTAAAACTCAGGAATAGGGAATTAATTTGTACTCTCACAATATGCACTTATCTCAACTCAGACGGGATGTTGGAAGACTTGTGTGAGTTTCTTTTCTGGTAGCGTGGAAATCTAAAGACCGGAGTACGTGTTGAAATAAAGCTTCGGAAAAGGGATGGACGGCTGGGCACAATTTTTTTCTAAGACCCAAAAAATGTATGTAACAATAATATTCTATATCCGTAGGGGCACAACAAGATCCAAGCAGAACCACCAAAAATTCCAAATACAAAGAAGCATTCTACCAAATAAACATCTGACCAAAAAAGGGTACAAGCTTCAAAGAAAACCTGCAGATCTTGGTGAAGACTCGGCTACACTGGCTAGCTTCACAAGGGGAGGTTACTACACTGGCCACCCTCCAGTTCTTTTCCCCTTCTTCTAACTTCTCCCCCCCAATTCGATTGTGAACACAACACGACTGACCTTAGAAGGAAATACCTGACTCCCCGAGGACGAGTTACTGGAGAGGATAGGAGCATGGTAGTCTGACATTTTGGATGGGAAGAGCTAAAATCTTTCACACACATGAGTCGATTGTTCAATGTTCATAGGTTATGCTTTAGGAAGAGGATTGATCTAAGATGACTTCTGAGTCGAAACTGTAACAATGATGTGTAGAACTTGAAGGCTGTTGATTTTAAAATTCTATGTCTCAGAGAAGTTCCGACACACAAATAATCCAAAGGTTGAGTTTAGGATCACTTTCACCTTCAGCTCATGGTCTTGGTATGGAACCCAATCTCATTTCACCTCATGGCATTTCTTTTTGATGCTTAGGGACGAGCATGGTTTAAGTATAGGGGGATGATGAATCTCAGATTCATCACTCTAAGTCTCATTTTTTAAGCTCAAATCCCTCAAAATCAACAACATATAGGCATCTATTCTGCATAATTAAGCATTCATGCATGTTTTCACAAGAATTGCATTTTATCCATCATTTTTGCACAAAAATAAGAAGCCAAAAATCCAAGCCAAATTGACCTGTAAATAGCCTAACTTCCCGGATTTTTAACTCATTCATGCTAACTTCGAATGACACAAAACTACCTCTACTGTGTACATATCACTAACAAGAATAAATGAAAAATACAAAAAAATCACTAACCCAAATAAATGGGCAAAAAACCCAAACCCCAGTTTCAGGATTTCAAGACTAAAAGCCCCATATCTTCCCCATCCTGTGTCCGTTTTGATCCTACTCACTTTTGAACTAATGTACATTCAATTACCTTCAAAACAAGACCAAGTTCAAGTGAATCGGAGACATTTGTGAAAATTGGGTTTTGGGCCTCTTTTGTACATTTTGTATTTTAACGGTTTTTGACCTAATATTCTATGTACATATTTTATTGACTAATAAAAATCCAAAAAAAAGATTAACATGTAATTATTTATCTTGGATTTATCATATTTTTTTCCGTATTTTTATCTGATATAAAAATGACATAAAAATTACAAAAATCCAAAATCAAGGTGTTCTATGTACATGGGATACACCAAAAATACCACTTTGTGCAAATGATCGGTTTTGGTTTTGATGTCTTCATGAAAGTTGTAGATCTCATCGAGACGAGCAATTTTCGTGAAGAAACTTTTTTGATCCGAGGTCATTTACTATTTTTTGTCGATTTTACAAAAGTTTTATCTTCAGAATTTTCTTGTGCTGACACGTGACAGCACCTGGTGCCGCCACGTGTCAGCCATTTTCGGCCTTATTATATCTTCGTTTTATAAAAATATAATAATAAATAAATAAAATAAAAATAAATAAATGGACGTACGTGCGTCGCACGTGCCTCCAAGGCACGCGCTCCGCACGTGCGCCCCCACCCCCACTTGCCACATGTCCAAATGTGGATCGTTCGATCTCGGACGATAGGACGACCCACAGATCGTCTTCGCCAGCGTCTGCCCCTTTGGAAAGCAATCACCGCTGCCCCCAATTTCCGCAACGAATCGGCCGCCGCCTCCATCACCGATCTCACCTCAATCATCCCCTCCTCGATTCATCCCAAATCTCCATCCGATCTCCTCGATCTCATCAAAACCCCCAAATATCGCGCGGAACCTTCCATCGCCGGCCGCCCGATCCTATTTAACCAACTCCACCCTGTCGACTTCTCCCATCCGCCGTACATCTCCCTCTGATCGTGACAACCAAGGATCAACGTGATCCGAGAAGCCCCCCCCGCTCCTCGCCGCAGCCCAGCCATCCGCCGCTGCTTTGCTCCGGCGTGTTCGCCGTCAAGCCCACTTTTCTAGGTATTCTCTCTCTCTCTCTTCCTCTCTCTCTCTATCTTCACCGCTGCGCTGACCACATCGCCGACCACTTCTTCCCTGACGACCGATGGCAGTGTGTTGGCCATTGGAGCGACTCCGCCACGACCTCCGCCTGCTTCTCCAACGACGTTCATCTTCTTCATCTCCACCGCAAGCTTCAACGACGAGCTCAACACCTCCGACTCTGCCATCTCCGCTTCGTCAACGCCGACCACTACATCGCTGTGACCCAACTTCATCTACGCCAACTACCTCCACGACCCCTGCCTACTTCACCACCGTCTATGACACCTCCGCCGGCCACCAACGACAAGAACCACCGTGCACCGACCCTCGTTCCTATCGCCTCCCAGGCCGGGCATCTTCAGCTACTTCCGCCAACCACCAGGGGCGTCCACCGGCCCTCTGCTGCCTCTCGCGCGCCACCGCCGAGGCTAGACTCCGGCTCCTCCGCCTACCGGCCTGCCTCCTCACCTCCGTCTCCAACATCCGGGGCACGAAGTTTGAGACTCCCAACGCACGTGAGGCGCACGTGCGTCGGGGGAGCTTTTACGACAAAGCCCCTGAAGAATCTCATATTCGCAATAGCCCACCGATCAGGGGTCACGTATTTTACATGTGACCCACTGGACAATTTGCAACATCCCCCCAAACTCCTGGTAATTACGAAGAGGTCCTTCCTGTGCCTTTTCATATTTAGATTATTTATATTATTTCTGCAGTTATACCACTATGTTTCACCCCTGTTTTCGACCTCTCTATTGCATTATTTTATTTATCAAAAATTGGCATTTTGTTTTACACTTAATTCTCTACATTTTGGCATCTTGTGGACATTTTTGTGATCATTAGTTAGTTAATAATAATTTATTATGTGGAAATTTACATATTTTTCCCAGTTTGTGCTCTTAATTTTGTAATTGATTAACCATTGCTCTAAAAATCCTCGAAAAATCATATATTGTAGAATTAATTTTTCTTGACATTGTGCCCAAAAAGAATTGCATTTACATGCATAGTTTGCTCTGTAAAAGTCATTTTGCATATTTCAGTATTTAATTTTTAATAGGTATTATATCTCATATTTTTGAGGTTTAGGATTTTCTGAGATCAATCACCTAGTGATAGGTCTTAGATAATTTTGATCCTGGAAAATAAGTAGGTTTAGTATTTATTATAATTAAATATTGAAATTCATTTTGTCTGCATTTAAAAATTCATAAAAAAGTCATATTGCATCCAAAAATTCCAAAAAAAATTAGGGATTTTATCACTTGTGCCCCTCCGAGATATCGCAATATCAGTTATGCCCCTATCTTTTTGGTAATATCAGTTGTGCCCCTCAAAACTTGCTCCGTCATCACTTGTGCCCCTCAAAATTTGTGATATCTCGGAGGGGCACAAGTCATAATATTTTACATTGTGGCCAAATTTCATATTTTTTGGATATCGTTTTATCGAAATTTAGATTTTAGTCCCTAAAATATGCCAAAAGTGCATTTTGCATCCCTTTATTGCATTGAAAATTCCAATAAAAAGACCTCCTTGAAAACCGCACACAAATTCTGATAGACATAATTCTAGGTTGTTCCTTTGCCTCCTTGTGTTCGAACTTGGGACTTGCCCAAGTAAAACAAACAAAAAACCGCATTCATTGAAATTGACGAATATTTTGTGTGGTTATTTTCTTGACTGATTCCGATTGCCGCCTACAACACACGACATATATTTTAACACGACAAATAAAAACATCTTTTTAAAGCCGCGATTATCAGATTCGTCAACAGTGGTGGATTCCCAACTCCTGCTCTCAGCGCATCTATCTCAGCTCGCAGCTCATTCTGGGCTCTAAATTGATATCTGATCTGTAGGTTCATCTACTATAGTTTATGTAGAATACCTGTAGTAATGTATGCGGTTCGATCAGGTCTTCCATCTGTATGTTGCTCCCCAATCATTCGATGCTCAGCTAGTTGGTCCTCGACTGGTCCCTTCCCTTGAGTCATATTCTTCAAATCTTCAGAGAGGGAAAAAGTCTCATAAGAACTCAGTGAAAAGTGTGCAGGAGAAACATACAATAATTTGAGGCGGGGGTCTGCCTCAACAGAAGGGCTGTGAGACAAGGGAGTCTGGTTTCCACTCTCCAGATGATTAGATGGGACCGACTCAGGAAGAGGGTTATCCTGAGTTTTTGAAGATGCACAATGGATGGTGGACTGTTGAAAGCTCGTGGAGTCTGAGCATAAAATCCATCAAGTCATCATCTTTAATGTCAAGAGGATGATTGGGGAGAGCACGATGTCAAGTCAAGAAAATGATGGTGAAGGCGTATAAGATGCGGTAACACATACCCCACAAAGAAAACAAAACTACTCCAAGTTTACCAACACATACCGGTGATGATCGTTAGAGTTCGGTCATTTATCTTGTCGATTTTATGGTTATCCGACAAACATGTCTTATCACATATTATCGTGAGCGGATAGGTGCCATAAATTTCCATGAAACAATGTCCTGAGTCCTTATAGGAAATAACTTATTCTCTGCCAGTGTGGGAGTAAATTCAGATCATTTCTGGCTACCCATGTTACTTGAGGATCGTGTTATTGCGGTGCCCTCTAAACCTCCCACTCTACTAAGGAAATCCAGACCATTTCCTGCTACCCAAGAGTCCTTACTGAACATCAATGATTAAATGTATGGACTAAGTAGTATCGAAAGAAACTTGGACTCTGGTTCTAACCTTAAGTGGCATCCCTCACTCACAGATATGGAAAGTGTACCTGTAATCGATGTGCTAGGGGTTGCTCTCCCTAAACAATTGATCCTTTAAGTTAGATTTTATATAAAATATATTTGTTGTCCCGATTTTATTTTTACGTTTATCTCATTTTTTTGAATTTTTTTCAAACATCGTCTAACAACTTTTTTATCCTAAATTAGCATGCACGTAGGTCACAAGTTCTAGAACTAACTACGAAGGCGCAAGCAGAGAAAAAATCAAAAACTTAAACAACCACCAAGCCTCGAAAAGTCGTGGAAAATCATCAATGCGAGAAAAACCGCGGTGGGTGCCCTTCTCCCCCAAGTGCATGGCACTCGGTGAAACAGTTCTCGAAAAAGGGAGGGAGGAAGGTACGAGTCAGGATGCCCTTTCAGGATCCATTATACAAAAACAAATTAAGGGTAACTGCCACCCTTTTTACATAAAAATACAGAAAATAATACGAGTTCAAAAATCCTAACTAATTTTGCCCCTCTACAACCAAATCGTGAGAGAAGGAATCGATCACTGCACTTTCAACTGACTCAGCTTCCAAACAAGCCAGTTGATCTTGCAAGCCCTGCAAAATTCATTAGAAAACAAACATACAAAAAGATATAAAAATTAAAGAAAACAAAAATTGTTAAATAATATCAAAGAGACTCGATAAATGTAAATCCTCGAACCTGGTCGTCTCTCGGATCCTACATCATAAGATTCAGCTCGTCAAGGAATCAGACTTCGTTTCGATTTATTATGATTTTCGATGGAAAGAGAAGTAAGGAGTTTAAGACATCATTAACTCTTATTGACCGTCATTAAGACTAATTAAATATGATTAAATAAATTAATTATGGATTGAGGATCGTTAATAACCATTAGCGAACATTAATTTATGGTTAGTAAAAGTTAAGCATAAGCTACGAAGGTTAAATCACGATTAGTAAATGTTAATCACGATTAGCATTAATTACGCGTCATTTGTGAATATAGAGTCTTCTGGATAGTTCTAACTTAGGCCCTATATTTTGGATAAGTTTTGGCCAAAAACATTGGCCAAAACCATGGGCTGCTCACCGTGGTTATGGTATAAATCATGATTTTTTAACCATGGTTAGCGGGTTTCTCCCATTAATTCTCTACGATTTCCACTACCACCACCACCCCAAGGACTAGGGTCGAGAGGCCGGGAGGAGGAGTGGGAGGCGAGGAAGGAGTGCTAGCGAAGCACTGCTAGGAGAACGAGGAGGAAGGTACGATCCTCTCTTAGTTTTCTTCGTGGTCTGGGTTTTCAAATCATGTTTAGATTCCTTGTTATTTTCCTTTCGATGATTTTATAAAGAAAACTCTTTCTATTTTATTAATATCGCGAAATAAGGGGAAACTCTGCTGAATTTTTTTATATAAATATGTACCAATATAAGGGGAAACTCTGTCGAAAATTTATAGAAAAATGTCCCAATATAAGGGGAAACTCTGTCGAAATTTTCCATGAAATATCACATCGTATATGGGCAGGCTCTGCTGAAATTTCAAGAGAAAATATGTTCTTCACGTTCTTCGTGTTTTTCGTTCATTCTTCACGTTCTTGGCACATTCTTAGTGTTTTTATACTAAAATGAAATTCGATTATTTTAGGAGTTATAAATCATCCTTTTGAAAAAGAATCAGATAAAGCACTGTATACAAGAGAGAGAGCTCGATTAGGTAACGAAATCCTTCCTTTTGTTGTTGGGTTTTCATATGAGATCGTTGAGATTTCTGCATTTATGCTCCTTGCTACGAAGAACCCTAATTTGGTTATTTTTGAGAAAGTATAGAAGGTTCCTTTGTGATTTCAACTAAAATAAGGTCTAAGCATCGAATGGAAACAGTGGTTGGAAAGTTAGGGTTTCGAAGTTAAAATAAGCATGGATGTGACTATATAAATATATGAATTAATATATGTATAGTCTATACTCAGTATTTATGTTCATGCAAATCTAAGTCTTAATTGAGGAATTACATCATGGGAATTGATGTGTTTTGAGTTGGATCCTGAAAAGGATTGTGTCTTACATTAAGAATGACTGGGAGTAGAACTACAGGTCGGGCATGCAAACTGTAAGTTTGTCGGAAGGAACCTGTATTGGCGTTTCCCAACCTAGGTGGTACACAGTTGCCCAGTTATGATAAGTGCACACGAAATGAATGAATTGCAATGCGTGGTACCGGGAGCCAATATATTCGAGTTGAATGACGGAAGATGTGGTCGTGCCATGTAGAGACACAAGTGGTTCAATAGCGTCTGGGGCAGGATAACATGTTTTTTTAAAAGCCGATAGGTTATGTGATTAAAGGTTAGCCTGAGGTTTTAAGAAACTGGATCCTCAAGGACGGTGTGCTCCTTTGTTTGCCAGGCTGAGGGTTTGAGACCTTGATCAATAAAAGAAAAGGAAATCGTAAGGGTCGTATTGGAGGATTATTTGAGGCAACGTGCAGTGGCATAAGCTTACAAGATCAACGCAATCTCCAATCCTGAAGTGTCCACACCTTCGAAGTCCATATAGTGGTGAGGTAATTCCCTGTACTAATCCCTGACGTGGAATACAAAGGAATAGGACTAAAATTAATGAGAATGGATGAAACTTTTTTGTGATAACATGTTTTAAAAAATTACACAATTTATTTGCTTTTCTTTTCTTCGGTACTTAGCATTCGCTAACTTTTATCTTATGATTTATGGAATACCCAACAGGTTTCGGTGAACCATCGTAAGGACTTTAGTAGCAATCCATCCATCTGTAGTAGCTTTACTCTATAAGGTAGTTGGTAGTCTTTTTGTGTATTTCCCTTTGAGCTGATGTACCTGTAAATGATTATAGTGGGACAATGTATCAAGTGAACATTATTCTGTGAATGGAAAAGTGTTAAAATAATTCCCTTTGAGTATTTTTAATTGTTGCCAGTTTCCGAATGGTAGTTATGACTGCTGAATAAGTTATTACTGAGTAACCTGATGCGGATATGCGAGGATCCGATGACACGGAATCGGGGTCGTGACAAAAAAACCCTAAAAGCCGTAAAACCTGTAAAAAGTCATAAAACAAATCAAAAAGCAAAATAAATGAAAAAAATCGTAAAAACCAAGAAGATAAAAAATCACGAAATGAGGTCAAAAACTGTAATAAAGCTAACGCCTCTCTGGCAACGACGCAATTTTGATATACTGAAATCTGACCCACAGTTAATTGAGAAAATTTATCACGTGTATAGAAAGAACCACGGAGATCGGATTTCGATCGATCAAAGAATATTCAGATAAAATAAGAGAGAGAGAGAGAGATAGGAACAAGATGAAGGAAATGATTTTTCTCTCCTGTTTTATCCTTAAACTTTTTATTTATCTAGGAAAATTCCCTTGGGTTGAACTTGAGGCGGCATAACACCTATATTGCGGCTTTCGAGAAAAGAAGAGATTTTAGGATCTTTATTTCTTCTTGAAAAGGAAACGAAAAGACTTAAAATAGTTACAAATTTAGAAAACTCAAATTAGGCAAGATACAGGACAAAAATCCGTAAAAAAATATCAAAAAACTTCACTAGGTTAGTTGTGTAAGTACCCAAGAATATTCGAGGAAAAATAAGATCAAAATGAGGTCCAAAATAACCCTAAATTACATGTGTAGAAGTGCAAGACAAATATAAGTTGTCTGTTCCAAGAAGGTCCCTTCTTAGGGACTAAACTGCAAGAAAGCTAATTATTTTGCATTTATGTCCCTACGCAGGGACCTAAATGCAAATATAGGAAACTCCGGAGTCGCTTTGAATTCTGAAGGCTGCTTGGGTTTAATATGAAATTTCTCCACCGTTTCGAGTTTGGTGGCCATGATTAAAACGTGTGGTGCAGTCAGAGCCGTCCAATGTAGACACGTGTCGCCAACCTGTAGACTATGGAGTTCTTGCTCTGTTCTTCCCTCTTTTCAAATGCTGTGGCAGTGCTTCCTTCTTTGATTTTACTCTGACGAATAACGGTGAGATCCGACCTCCTAGAGAGCTAGAGGAGTAACTTCTTCACCCCTCAAGCTCACCTATGGTGGGCGAGGTGTCCACATCGACGGAGGTGGCTAGAAATCATCGTCGAAGAAGGCGACTGGGCTAAGAAACGGGTATGTCTGGAGTCTCAAATGACTGCATGAAATTGTTGAGAATAAAGCTTCCCCAGATCTAATGCGTGCTCCAGATGGTAGATGAACCTGCAAATGATAATGGTGAACTCGACTAGCAATGAAATCGGCCAAGAAATTTAAGAATTTGCAGAATATAAAGTGTTTATAGGAAATGCAAGAAATGAAATCGGGAGAGTGATGGAGAGTGAATTCTAAGCGAGTTTGAGATGTAATTTTGGAGTGCGTCTCAGATGGAATTTAAAGGTTCCTAATTACACGATTAAAGGAACTAATTTATGCACGAATATCGATAAATTAAAAGAAGAAAGATGTATGAATACTTGTGGTTTGCAAAGTATACACCTCTACAGGTCGCCGCTCGACGGGGCGGTCTTCTCGGAGTTGTACGAATGCGGCAGCGGTGATGCAAGGCAAGCTTGTGCCTTGGAACTATCCTCTGATAAACATTCTTTCACGCGGGGCCTCAGATGGAGTTGTCACCACCGGAGCGGAGCACGATGAGGAAAAGGGGTCGATGACCAGCTGGTTTCTGAAAGTTGGTACCTTAGGAAAGTTAGTTGGTTAATGGTGATTTTGATGAATTTTTATAAATTGATCACATGACATTAGTTATGGATCCACGGTGGGCATGAATGATGGTGGTTAGGAGTGGGTAATGAAGGGTTAGATTGGACGATGGAGTAAAGAGGTGGCTAGTAGAATAGGATGAAGTCAGGCGTTGGAACATAATGAACATACTTCTTGTTGAAGATGAAGACCCCAGGTGTTGACACTTGTGATCACCTGCTTGGCCAGATGAAAAGAATACATTAATAAATAGATAATAAATAGCAAATAACAGAATTTTATATATGTATAAATAAAAAGTGTAAATAATTAGTTTATCTAAATTATGGTATAATTAGTTTTCATAAATAATAAATAAAAATTTTCAAATATAATATTATATTAAGGGATTGGGGAGCCTACACCCATGTGTAGGTAACTTACCTACACCCACCTCTTGTTTCTTAATTTTTTTGATTTTTTTTGAAATGGATCTTTAGGGGATTTACTTAGAATATTAAATGGAATATGTGTTTCAAATTTCATGTAAAACAGACATTCCTAACAGCTCCATCGGAAGGGGCCGATTTCAGCAAATCTCAGACCGTTAAAATTTGACTGTCATGATGGATAAGTTAGAAGTCTCAAAATAAGTTGAAATTTGAATGACGATATGGTGATATATTGTGATCTAAATTCCCCAAGGAATTAATTCAAAAAAATAAAAAAATTGAGGGAAAAAGAGTTGGGTGTAGGTAAGTTACCTACACATGGGTGTAGGCTCCCTTTTCCCTTATATTAATATATAGGTATAAATAATACTTGATAATTAGGTTTTGGAATTATAATTTATTAAATTATAAATAATATGCCATTTTTATATTTTATTAATTATTAGTATAATAAATAGAGTATGTATGATTTTTGTGAATTTTAATAAATTAATATAAGTATATTAATAAATATGTATATAAGTTATGTAGTTCAAATTTACTTATAAATTAGGATTTTCATTTATTTTAAATAATAAATAAGCTCCAAAAATTTTGAAATAAATTACAATTAAAAATACAAGATCATAAAATAATTAAAAATTACAAAATCATTAAAACAATAAATACCGTGTTCTAAATAAAATAAACAGCCCAGAAACCCAATTATGGTTAGGTACCAAAATCGACTTTTTGCAAACGGAATCTGATTTTAGTGAAAATACCTTCATTGATTAGAGAATATTATTTTATGAAAATCAAAGGTGTGTAGAGTAAACTCGGAATTCACATGAGAAAGTTATGATGTTCGGAAGTATAGATTTTGACAATTTACAAGTAGGATTTCTTGGCATATGTAGACGGTATTATTTTTAACTTGTTTTTATATTTTTCTATATATTTTTAAAACTAATTAGCAAAAGAGTTCGGTAAAAAATATGTTCATATGAACTAATTTAAAATCATTTAAGTTTTGATATTTATTGGATAAATCATAAAGAGTGTATAGTGTGTGAAATTGATTATTTTCTATTTGTTTTCTTTCCTTATCTCCCATACTTATTTACTAGTCGACCAATTCATGTTGACTTGGTCTTAGGGGTAAGGTTATAAATATATCTTTCAGCTATATTTATTTTATAAGTCACATTATACATAAGGGATTTTTACCCGGCATACCCTATAATCTTTGTCAATTACCTCCACGACCATTGAAACAACGTAATTCCCTTCACGACCCCGTAAACTTGCTAACTCTTACCCTCCAAACCCTATGGTTAACCCCCATCTATTTACCCGTTAAAACTAACCAGATTCTGTTATGTTCTTTTACATTATATCCATTTTATTTATTAAATTTACATTGAGTGCCACTCCCCCTCACCTCCTTTTCATCTCCCTTTCCATCCCACCACCCACCACCTCCTCGACCTCTGCTGCCCTCGCCCTCCTCCTCCCCAACCTATATCCTCGTCCTCCACCTCGCCGACATTCACCTTGTTGTCCTCCTCCATGTCCAAATTCAAAGCAAGACATTTGACGGGTTGAAACTACGCCTACTACTACAAATAAGAGTTTTTTAATGGTTTAATCCACCATCTTAAAATATGTACAACAACAGGAAATTTCTCAAGAGCAATTCATCTCAAAATATTACTTCAGGAAGAGTCCAGAATCTAGATCATTTGTGACAACCACAAAATGAGACAGCTTGATACAAAAGCCGAAACACCAGATGACATTGGGATCCATGAATGGTAGGATGTATTGCACAAATGAGCTACAAACTATGGAAACTGCAGTTCCATAGAAGAGCTATATAACTCTGGTATGCTATAAGGAGTAGGAATCCCCAGTCTACAATGTGCACAGGTTGCGATTTACATGACACCATGGTAGGAGTTCTAAAAGTCTCGCCGAAAAGGAGGGCAAGAACCACGTCTCAGAAGCCAGCAGTCTATGCACTGGAGATGGAAGATATGCCGGCAGTGAGGCAAGCTTCGCAACGTCTCTCTGAACCTAAAGTCTTGAATCATAAAAAAACTCATACCATCAGTGAGAAGAATATCCTCGAACATTCAATCTGAACATGAGTTAGATAACACGAATCATGACAGTGATCAACCTGCAAGCAAACTGAGCGACATGTTCTACTACTGGTACCACCGGTCTCGAAAATATCTAGAACCTCTTGAAATGGTCGATCGATGACATTCAACTGCACAACATTATAAACCAATTGAGGAAACAATCGCAAGACAACTAATTGACAATGTACAAACAATTGATCTCCAACAGTCAGAACTTTACCTGACTCTACACCGCACTCTCATCGCATGTCCAGCATTTTCTCGCACAAGTCCACCCCTTGCCCTCCCGCCCTCGATCTCCTCCACGTCCAGGACCTCCCGCGCCCTCCCGCGCCCTCAACCCTAGCCCTCCCTGCCCTCGACCTCTAGGTCCAGGACCTCACACCGGCAACCACCTCGGGTGCGTCCCCTGTACCGCCTCCTACACCTATCTTAACTGCTCCTCCTCCTCTCCTCTTCCGCTCTTCCTCCCCAAGTCCTCCTCAACTTCCCGCCCCGTCGGTTGCCGCAACCCCATGCTCCTGGATCTACACGCCCTCCACCACCGCCGCCACTTACGCCCAATGCTCCTCCGACGTCTGCCCTGCGTACCTCCTCCTCTACGCCTTCGGCTCCACCAGCGGAGCCCTCCTTCCTCTCGCAGCTCCACCTTCGGTGCTTCTTCTACCGCCTCATCTCCCACGGGTATGATGATGTCCTCCGAAAGGCCAGCTCCATCGTGTGCTGGAGAGGATGCATTTGGCAAGAACATGAGGTGGAATGTTCACTGTTAGATTTTCATTGGTTATATTAACTCAAGGTTAACTCAAAGAATTGACTCAAATAAAGTTAAAACTGACAGCAGGTTCTGTGAGGTAAGACGGATCAAGTTTACGGGGTCATCAGGGGAATTAGGTTGTTTCAAAGGTCGTAGAGGTAATTGACAAAGATTATAGGGTGTGCCGGGTAAAAATCCCTATACATATATACATATCTACAATTTCCTTCTTTTTGTTTTCTTCATTTTTATTATTTTATTTATTTACATGATTTTAATGCATAGAAGTGCATTTTTATTCGTGAGTAGGGTTTTGTTAAAATATGGAAATTAATGTATATTTATATGTATTTGTTTAGTGTTTTAATACAAAATGCAGAAAGAATTTTAATGAATCATGGATTCATCAACTGAGGAATACTTTTGTTCTTGTAATGGAACATCTACCATGACACTTCCATATCGAAGAAGTGATAAAACATTCGCTAACTTTTATCTTATGATTTATGGAATACCCAACAGGTTTCGGTGAACCATCGTAAGGACTTTAGTAGCAATCCATCCATCTGTAGTAGCTTTACTCTATAAGGTAGTTGGTAGTCTTTTTGTGTATTTCCCTTTGAGCTGATGTACCTGTAAATGATTATAGTGGGACAATGTATCAAGTAAACATTATTTTGTGAATGGAAAAGTGTTAAAATAATTCCCTTTGAGTATTTTTAATTGTTGCCAGTTTCTGAATGGTACTTATGACTGCTGAATAAGTTATTACTGAGTAACCTGATGCGGATATGCGAGGATCCGATGACACGGAATCGGGGTCGTGACAAAAAAACCCTAAAAGACGTAAAACCTGTAAAAAGTCGTAAAACAAATCAAAAAACAAAATAAATGAAAAAAATCGTAAAAACCAAGAAGATAAAAAATCACGAAATGAGGTCAAAAACTGTAATAAAGCTAACGCCTCTCCGGCAACGACGCAATTTTGATATACTGAAATTTGACCCACAGTTAATTGAGAAAATTTATCATGTGTATAGAAAGAACCACGGAGATCAGATTTCGATCGATCAAAGAATATTCAGATAAAATAAGAGAGAGAGAGAGATAGGAACAAGATGAAGGAAATGATTTTTCTCTCCTGTTTTATCCTTAAACTTTTTATTTATCTAGGAAAATTCCCTTGGGTTGAACTTGAGGCGGCATAACACCTATATTGCGGCTTTCGAGAAAAAAAGAGAATTTAGGATCTTTATTTCTTCTTGAAAAGGAAACGAAAAGACTTAAAATAGTTACAAATTTAGAAAACTCAAATTAGGCAAGATACAGGACAAAAATCCGCAAAAAAATATCAAAAAACTTCACTAGGTTAGTTGTGTAAGTACCCAAGAAAATTCGAGGAAAAATAAGATCAAAATGAGGTCCAAAATAACCCTAAATTACATGTGTAGAAGTTCAAGACAAATATAAGTTGTCTGTTCCAAGAAGGTCCCTTCTTAGGGACTAAACTGCAAGAAAAGCTAATTATTTTGCATTTATGTCCCTACGCAGGGACCTAAATGCAAATACAGGAAACTCCGGAGTCGCTTTGAATTCTGAAGGCTGCTTGGGTTTAATATGAAATTTCTCCACCGTTTCGAGTTTGGTGGCCATGATTAAAACGTGCGGTGCAGTCAGAGCCGTCCAATGTAGACACGTGTCGCCAACCTGTAGACTCTGGAGTTCTTGCTCTGTTCTTCCCTCTTTTCAAATGCTGTGGCAGTGCTTCCTTCTTTGATTTTACTCTGACGAATAACGGTGAGATCCGACCTCCTAGAGAGCCAGAGGAGTAACTTCTTCACCCCTCAAGCTCACCTATGGTGGACGAGGTGTCCACATCGACGGAGGTGGCTAGAAATCGTCGTCGAAGAAGGCGACTGGGCTAAGAAACGGGTATGTCTGGAGTCTCAAACGACTGCATGAAATTGTTGAGAATAAAGCTTCCCCAGATCTAATGCGTGCTCCAGATGGTAGATGAACCTGCAAATGATAATGGTGAACTCGACTAGCAATGAAATCGGCCAAGAAGTTTAAGAATTTGCAGAATATAAAGTGTTTATAGGAAATGCGAGAAATGAAATCGGGAGAGTGATGGAGAGTGAATTCTAAGCGAGTTTGAGATGTAATTTTGGAGTGCGTCTCAGATGGAATTTAAAGGTTCCTAATTACATGATTAAAGGAACTAATTTATGCACGAATATCGATAAATTAAAAGAAGAAAGATGTATGAATACTTGTGGTTTGCAAAGTATACACCTCTACAGGTCGCCGCTCGACGGGGCGGTCTTCTCGGAGCTGTACGAATGCAGCAGCGGTGATGCAAGGCAAGCTTGTGCCTTGGAACTATCCTCTGATAAACATTCTTTCACGCGGGGCCTCAGATGGAGTTGTCACCACCGGAGCGGAGCACGATGAGGAAAAGGGGTCGACGACCAGCTGGTTTCTGAAAGTTGGTACCTTAGGAAAGTTAGTTGGTTAATGGTGATTTTGATGAATTTTTATAAATTGATCACATGACATTAGTTATGTATCCACGGTGGGCATGAATGATGGTGGTTAGGAGTGGGTAATGAAGGGTTAGATTGGACGATGGAGTTAAGAGGTGGCTAGTTGAATAGGATGAAGTTAGGCGTTGGAACATAATGAACATACTTCTTGTTGAAGATGAAGACCCCAGGTGTTGACACTTGTGAGCACCTGCTTGGCCAGATGAAAAGAATACATTAATAAATACATAATAAATAGCAAATAACAGAATTTTATATATGTATAAATAAAAAGTGTAAATAATTAGTTTATCTAAATTATGGTATAATTAGTTTTCATAAATAATAAAATAAATTGTCAAATATAATATTATATTAATATATAGGTATAAATAATACTTGATAATTAGGTTTTGGAATTATAATTTATTAAATTATAAATAATATGCCATTTTTATATTTTATTAATTATTAGGATAATAAATAGAGTATGTATGAATTTTTGTGAATTTTAATAAAATAATATAAGTATATTAATAAATATGTATATAAGTTATGTAGTTCAAATTTACCTATAAATTAGGATTTTGATTTATTTTAAATAATAAATAAGCTCCAAAAATTTTGAAATAAATTACAATTAAAAATACAAGATCATAAAATAATTAAAAATTACAAAATCATTAAAACAATAAATACTGTGTTCTAAATAAAATAAACAACCCAGAAACCCAATTGTGGTTAGGTACCAAAATCGACTTTTTGCAAACGGAATCTGATTTTAGTGAAAATACCTTCATTGATTAGAGAATATTATTTTATGAAAATCAAAGGTGTGTAGAGTAAACTCGGAATTCACATGAGAAAGTTATGATGTTCGGAAGTATAGATTTTGACAATTTACAAGTAGCATTTCTTCGCATATGTAGACGGTATTATTTTTAACTTGTTTTTATATTTTTCTATATATTTTTAAAACTAATTAGCTCATATGAACTAATTTAAAATCATTGAAGTTTTGATATTTATTGGATAAATCATAAAGAGTGTATAGTGTGTGAAATTGATTATTTTCTATTTGTTATCTTTCCTTATCTCCCCTACTTATTTACTAGTCGACCAATTCATGTTGACTTGGTCTTAGGGGTAAGGTTATAAATATATCTTTCAGCTATATTTATTTTATAAGTCACATTATACATAAGGGATTTTTACCCGGCATACCCTATAATCTTTGTCAATTACCTCCACGACCATTGAAACAACGTAATTCCCTTCAGGACCCCGTAAACTTGCTAACTCTTACCCTCCAAACCCTATGGTTAACCCCCGTCTATTTACCCGTTAAAACTAACCAGATTCTGTTATGTTCTTTTACATTATATCCATTTTATTTATTAAATTTACATTGAGTGCCACTCCCCCCTCACCTCCTTCTCATCTCCCTTTCCATCCCACCACCCACCACCTCCTCGACCTCTGCTGCCCTCGCCCTCCTCCTCCCCAACCTCTATCCTCGTCCTCCACCTCGCCGACATTCACCTTGTTGTCCTCCTCCATGTCCAAATTCAAAGCAAGACATTTGACGGGTTGAAACTACGCCTACTACTACAAATAAGAGTTTTTTAATGGTTTAATCCACCATCTTAAAATATGTACAGCAACAAGAAATATCTCAAGAGCAATTCATCTCAAAATATTACTTCAGGAAGAGTCCAGAATCTAGATCATTTGTGACAACCACAAAATGAGACAGCTTGATACAAAAGCCGAAACACCAGATGACATTGGGATCCATGAATGGTAGGATGTATTGCACAGATGAGCTACAAACTATGGAAACTGCAGTTCCATAGAAGAGCTATATAACTCTGGTATGCTATAAGGAGTAGGAATCCCCAGTCTACAATGTGCACAGGTTGCGATTTACATGACACCATGGTAGGAGTTCTAAAAGTCTCGCCGACAAGGAGGGCAAGAACCACGTCTCAGAAGCCAGCAGTCTATGCACTGGAGATGGAAGATATGCCGGCAGTGAGGCAAGCTTCGCAACGTCTCTCTGAGCCGAAAGTCTTGAATCATAAAGAAAACTCATACCATCAGTGAGAAGAATATCCTCGAACATTCAATCTGAACATGAGTTAGATAACATGAATCATGACAGTGATCAACCTGCAAGCAAACTGAGCGACATGTTCTACTACTGGTACCACCAGTCTCGAAAATATCTAGAACCTCTTGAAATGGTCGATCGATGGCATTCAACTACACAACATTATAAACCAATTGAGGAAACAATCGCAAGCCAAACTAATTGACAATGTACAAACAATTGATCTCCAACAGTCAGAACTTTACCTGACTCTACACTGCACTCTCATCGCATGTCCAGCATTTTCTCGCACAAGTCCACCCCTTGCCCTCCCCGCCCTCGATCTCCTCCACGTCCAGGACCTCCCGCCCTCCCGTGCCCCTCAACCCTAGCCCTCCCTGCCCTCGACCACCAGGTCCAGGACCTCACACCGGCAACCACCTCGGGTGCGTCCCCTGTACCGCCTCCTACACCTATCTTAACTGCTCCTCCTCCTCTCCTCCTCCGCTCTTCCTCCCCAAGTCCTCCTCCACTTCCCGCCCCGTCGTTTGCCGCAACCCCATGCTCCTGGATCTACACGCCCTCCACCACCGCCGCCACTTACGCCCAATGCTCCTCCAACGTCTGCCCTGCGACCTCCTCCTCTACGCCTTCGGCTCCACCAGCGGAGCCCTCATTCCTCTCGCAGCTCCACCTTCGCTGCTTCTTCTACCGCCTCATCTCCCACGGGTATGATGATGTCCTCCGAAAGGCCAGCTCCATCGTGTGCTGGAGAGGATGCATTTGGAAAGAACATGAGGTGAATTTTCACCGTTAGATTTTCATTGGTTAGATTAACTCAAGGTTAACTCAAAGAATTGACTCAAATAATGTTAAAACTGACAGCAGGGTCTGTGAGGTAAGAAGGATCAAGTTTACGGGGTCATCAGGGGAATTAGGTTGTTTCAAAGGTCATAGAGGTAATTGACAAAGATTATAGGGTCTGCCGGGTAAAAATCCCTATACATATATACATATCTACAATTTCCTTCTTTTTATTTTCTTCATTTTTATTATTTTATTTATTTACATGATTTTAATGCATAGAAGCGCATTTTTATTCGTGAGTAGGGTTTTGTTAAAATATGGAAATTAATGTATATTTATATGTATTTGTTTAGTGTTTTAATACAAAATGCAGAAAGAATTTTAATGAATCATGGATTCATCAACTGAGGAATTCTTTTGTTCTTGTAATGGAACATCTACCATGACACTTCCATATCGAAGAAGTGATAAAACATGATGGAATTTAGTATCTCCATTCAGTTAGTTTATTTGTGATTTAATTGGATTAAATCACTATTCATTTAAATCCAATTTCTAATTTCAATGTCCAAATGTTTGAACATAAGTCATCATGGAAATGGAAATATACGAGCCCTTATAGCACATTTCTTAGCTCCAAATGATTTGGACTACGATTAGAAATTGTCAAGGAAGTAGGATTCATCTTACCAATACATTGTCCATCTCATGGGGTGTGTGATGCGTTTCCTTGAGCTCATTGAGAGTGTAAAATGTTACAACTCAACCTCAACAATCGTAGGTGATGAGTTTTGCAAAAGTAATATAGACCCTGAAATTGGAAAGTTATCCACAATTCAAGTCACTATGCATGGATAGTATGATCTCGCCAATATTATCTCAAAGTATCTCCATATTTATCTCACGAATCATAATTGCATTAGGACCCATATCTGTTGATGGCAATGTTTTACGAATTATGAATATTACACATATTTATAAGAGCAATTTTGTGAATGTGATTCAAAAGTATAACTCATTAATTAATGTAAATATTGATTCAAAATAATTAATATTTATATGGATGTGATTCACATAAATATTTATGTAAATATGATTTACAAAAAATTTCCAAGGCATGAGATTTTGAGAATTTGATTCACATTAACTTTGTAGATGTAAATTGGATTTACATTTATCTTTGGGCTCATGAATCTTATTCATATGCTTTAGTGATTTGGCCAATAATTTTCCCAATATTGATAATATGATTATCAATTTAAGTAATTATTAATAAAATATAAAACAACTTCCATATATGGAAGATGATGTGGCATGTACATATGATGTACACATGGCTCCATATGGTTGAGTTGAAATTTAATTTGGACTCTAAATTTGTTGATAATATTATTTAAATAATTAACATTGATTGGAGATAATAAGGACATAATACTTATTTAATTATCACTTGCTCTTATCCCTTATTTAAAATCCAAGGTCTACCAAGGCACATGTTGGATGTGCTATTTAAGTATAATAGGAGAGCAAGTCCTTCTCCTTTTTCACAAGAGTTCTAAGAGCAAGTCCTCCTCTAAATTTTGTGCCCCCATAGAGAGAGAGATTCTTGAGAGTCTACAACTCTTTCAACTCTCTTCTTGTTGCCCTAGTCGATATCCAGGATCCTATGAAGCAAGGCAACTCATATATGCACCCATGAGAGAGAAGTCTGTAGATCAGTAGATCAGACTTGCTTCAAGAGGTTTCTTATTTTAGAAACTCATGATTCAAAAGTAAACCATGTTCTGTCTCCATTATTCATTGTTAATATTAGATTTTTTTTTGAGAAATTATTTCCTTAGAATTTATAATTTTCGAATGCATAATTTGTTGTTCTACATTTTCTAGTTCATATGATGATCTAATATTTTTTTGGTTAAAAAATTGCTAAATATTATATGTTTTTGTGATGCGTAGAAAATATTTTTTCATTTTTTCCTTCATGGTCCACGTAGACCAACCAGAACTCAGGACTAGATGACCTAGGTCAACTTTGCTTCCTGTCCAACCATCCCTGTCAGTCCTCGGTTCCCCCTCTTTTCTTCAAATTTTTGGCCAAGATCCATGGCTCGAGGAGCCTCGACTCCATCATCAATCATGTGACCCACACCTTTCTCCATCATTTCATGCCTCTGATCATAAGCACCTCCACTCCATCTCTTCCTAGCCCATAACCAAATCCACCTACAACTTCCTCTTATAAATGAAGCACCTCCGCCATTTTTTCCCATTGATTATTCTTCCACAGTTCTTTGCCCCTCATATCTTTGGTGCAACTTCTTCTTGGTGATTGTAAGAGGTCATGCTGACTTGTAGCGAGGAGGGGATGAGGAGGAGCTGGATCCACCATCATCGGAGTTCACCCCTCCAGTGGTTCTGCCTTTTTGTTCCATGACCAAGTCGAGGTTATTTTCAAACTTTTCTAAATAACTTTTAGGTCAAACTTTCATTTCATTTCTTTAATTTCATTTTTAGTGTTTAATTTAGGTGTAATTTAAAACCCCCTTTTGACGTCGAGCTCAAGCACTAGGACAAAATCATTGAATTTCTGATTGTATCTCGTCTCGATTCCCCTACCATCTCATTCCTGAACACTTTCTCCACTTTGTTCCCACCTTTTAAACCTAGTTCTTGCATGAATCGGGTAATTCAAGTCTTTATCCTCCATCATTCGTCGGAGACTTTTGATGCAGGTCCCACAGGATGAACCCTCTATTGGAGCCTCAAATTCAAGCTCAAATAGAGCCTCAGGTCCTGAGCAGCCCGAGCCCCAAATCCGCCATACTTAAATATGGAATCCTTTGGAGCTCACATGTCGACGTAGAGCAATGTTTGAAAGCAGAGGATACAGTTAGAGCGAAGAACGAACGTTCGAGTTGGGAGAAATCATCGATAGAAGAAATAGTTCGGACATGTTTTCCCTATCACCCAGGCATCGTTGGATGAAGAACACGACGCAAATCTAATCAGGGTTGTCTAAGCGAGGGAAGCATTGCGTCACAAGGGTCATTGGATGAGATATGTGTCATGTTCTCCTGCACCCAATTATTTCACATTAAAGGTGTAAATTGCACTAATCCCCTACACCTTTCTTGTAATTAAGTAGAAACCCTATGAATATTAAAATTAGGCCTAAAATTTACAGAAAAAAGAGATTTGAATCCCCTCGCATATTAGATATTACACATTGGTCCATTGTGAGCTCATCCGATGTGGACCCTAGGTGAGCTAGACAAATTTCCACTATACCCCACCACTTTTATGTATTTCAGATTAGTATATTTTTTTGTAATTAAAGTTCAAGCCATCTTAGTATTTTGCAAGTAACCAATCAAGTTATATTTTTTATTGTAGTAATACCCCTACCAGCTTGTATAATTTTATTTATGCTTTTTATTTTTTATAAATAGTTTCCGTCCTCCAATGATTATGAAAAAATTGGAGAAAGTGCCTGATTACATGCTAATTCATGCTATTAATTTTATTAAGCATATTTTGACGCATTTTCTACTTATCAAAATTAAAAAAAAGCCTTTATACTCACTATTTAGCTTGGAAAACACAAAAATTTATAAAAACTAATATAAAATTTAGAAAAATATATAATATTTATAACCTTATTTTATTACTCAACACCAAAAACATTAAAAAATACAAAAGAAAAACAAACAAATTGAAAACCATCTCTAAACCTAAAAAAACATGAAAAACCCCAAAAAATGGATTTCTAATTTATATTTTTATATAGACATATTATTATATATTAAACATAATTTTGAGAAATTTTGGGCCTTTTTATATTTATTATTCTCAAAATAAATCGTTCAATTTAATTACTCCCTATTTTGGAGTATTTTGGATTTTAAAATTACATAGAAATGTGAAAAAATCACTAATTAAAATAGCGAAAATAATAGAATGAAATTAAAAAAGACAAAACATATTATTTTATATTTTTTGACTATATATAGCTATAATAATAAATATAATACCCTAGATAGTATTTATATACATATATATAATTATATTTACATTTTCTAATTAATTATTATAAATACTATAAATATATTTCAACCCCTTTATAAAATAAAAAAGGTTGTGTTTATTTGTATTTACTGAATTTTTATATTTATATTACATACATTTAGCTATTATATATATTATTACATATAGTATTATATACATATATATAATAGAAATTAATTATTATAACAATTTAAAAGAAAACTAATAAAGAAATCCATAAAAAATATTTAAAAACCCATAAAAACACTTAGTAAATAGCATATAGATATATACATATATTATTTGGCAATAAATAATACGTCTACACTTGTTTATTCCTTGTGTTTGACACCCTAGACGTACTTGACCACTGTACACATTGATTTATCGGGTTGTTATAACTTTTGGCACCATACTTGCTTTGCATTGATTGATTATTCATATTATGGATTGACCGTTGAATTTACTCGAGCTTCTCTTTGGTCACCTCAGCAACTGTTGTCCTTGCCTTGTGAGACCACATTATACTGACTCGAATCCACTAGTATTTCAAATGGCACCGTTGTCGGGGACCAACACCTAGTATAGCATAGTTTGTCTATATTCATTTATACATTTGTTGTCTTTTATTTCTATTCTTTTTTTTATATAATTATTTTATCTGTTCTGATCCTTCTGCGTTGTTAACTTTCTTACAAGGGATCGCATGGCGATGGTGATTTCCGAGGAGGTTTGCGCACCTGAGCTGTGAAAAGATCGACTCATTCTCTTGTTGAGCCAATTGGAGAGAGCGGGAAAGAGAGACGAAAAGAAGAAGAAGAAGAGCAGACTTTTAGTGAATATTTTTCATTTATTTTGTGAGAGAGAGATTTATTTTCATTCTTTTATACTATTTGTAATAATACTAGACACTTGGACATTCTCACTTCAACATGTCTAGAGCCCGAGTGATTATTTACCTGCGGGCCTTGTCTACTTTTTCACTGTTCATCGCATGTATTTTATTTTGTTTCTCACATTTGAGATTTTACTTTATTATTTATTTTTTATGATTAAACCTCTAGATTTTGAATTGCTTAACTTCGTAACTTGGTTCAAAGCCTAATTAGAAGCATGTAGCAATTTTTCCCTACACTTGGACTTAGACAAATTTAATATTATTGATTACTAGGATTTGAAATCGAGTACTGTGAGAGGCTCTATACAATGCAGCAAGGATTTGTTGTGGCAGATGTTGAATTAAAATCTCTGGGTTTTTCTTTGGTTCACAAGTGTTGTTAAAACCTAATGAAACGTCAAACTAAAATGATTAGTTCAAAAGCAAAATAAATACAAAAATGTAGCAAGAGAACTTGCTATTTAATTTACCTATATAGCTAACAGGATCGAACTCCAGGAGGCTACAAAAATCCCGAGGGTTATTCTAATCAATGAATAGTCATTGAAAGAATGAAGACAATTCTTTGTACATTATGCTTGGTTCTTGAGTTTTTGAATCTTTTTTATGGAATTTTAATTTTAATATTTTTATTTGGATTTCTGATTTTAAATTTTTTTATTTTGTTTGAAAAGTATTTTTTCTATGTTTGAATAGTATAATATTAAAAGAAAAATAAACAAATAAGACAATGCTCTCTTTTTGAATTTTTAACTTTAGGAAATATACACAGAAAATAGTACTAAATTATTTTAAGGTTTTTTAACTTTTTCTATTGTTTTTATGATTTTACTAGAAATTTCGAAATTAATTATATTTTTATACAATTGAAAAACAGTGAATAAAGTAAACATGTCACAAATTGAAAGTTTTTGGATTTTAAAAATTAGAAATGAAGACAAAATGGATGAAAAATATACACAATAAAATATCTTTTTTATATTTTCCAGAAGCCATTTTATGGTTTTTTGGATTTTTAATTATATTTATATGAATTTTTAATTATTTTGATGTATTGAAATTTTTATGGTTTTTATAGATGATAAATATGAAAAAAGAATGTTGTAATTAAAATAAATCAAAACAAGTACACAAGAATTTTTTAGAATTTGTAGAAGAGTTTTATATATTTTTTTTATGAAAAAGGATGTTTTTATAGATTTTTTGAATCTTAATAATAATAAAGATTATGATTATGCAATATGGAATTTATGGATGCATAATGAATGAAACATAAGCCAACATGAATTTCTGTAGAATTTTTAAATGCATTTTGCTAATTTTTATTTAATTTAAAGGAACAAAATAATTATGCAGAATCATGAGGACTAATATGCAATTAAATAATGTTTACCGACTAAATAATAACAAATAATAAAATTGTGGGGAAAATGATGTAAATTTTCCAAAACTCACGGGCCTAGGCACGTGTGCCCCGCTAGACAAGACCTGTATGTAAATAATATATTTCTGAGGTCCAATTAGTTATAGAGAAACTTAAACCTTTTATTGCAATTTACCCATAGAAAACATGTGCTGAGCACATGAGTAGTTCAAATAGGACTCATTTGCAATTAAAATAAAATGCAGGTTATAAAATGCAAATGTTCAAATTAAGATCGAACAACACATGTCCTCACAGTGACTTACTAAGGAATAAAAGGACACACAGTAAGGGTGCATATTTGCCCTTTAAGTGATGTGGCTTCTCTGACGTTTTAGATGTGTTGGCAGTCTGATCTGATGTCTACGAATGAATCTTGAGTGAAGTGTGAAGATCAGATCTTAACGCTTGAATCCACAGTCAGTTTTTGGGAATTTATCGACGATCCATATCAAATCTGGAGGAGGTATTCTTGATCTAATGTCCTTGAGGTCCACTAGAAGAACTGGGATGCACATGGCATCTTGTGAACTTCGATTGGTTGTAGCTACCTCATCTGATATATATCCCTCCTTCAATTGCACATAGATGAAATCTATGGGAGTTTTGCATCGGTTTATCACCTTAGATATCCTTGAAGCCACCGGATCAGGGATCTAGAAGGTGGTGAACTGTCTCTGCTCCAGGAAGTTCTTGTCCTTAATTTGATGTTGTTTTCATGCTCTTAAACCATGCAAAGGAAAGTGTATGCTCGGAGGATGCTTCCAGCCAAAAAATTAGTTAAAGAACATGAGAGAAGGTGTATGAATGGAAATCTCCAACGAGGTGTGGTCGGAGTGGAGGTTGGGCTCCGGATCTATGAAGATCTAGAGGGGTGCAGACAGTGGAAGACATGGATAATGGTCGAGGGGAGATGTAAGCATAGTTTGAAATGGTTGATCGCAAACGGGGCACCTCCCATCATGCAGATCAGAGGTGGAGGATGTAAACCAATCTGTGAGATTAAGATGAAATGAAAGTGAAAAAGAAATATTGAATCGAAGAAGAGCTACCTACAATACCTACGGATAAGAAAGGGAAAAAGAAATGCCTCGATCTATGATGTGGAGGAGATGTGTGGTGGAGCTCGCCGGCGACGTTGGTGAATCATGGCTTTTGCTCAATAACTCCCACTCCAAATTGAAGAGCAGCTACTCTGTCACTGCAGCAATCTCCATGAATCAATCGCGGACAAAAATCTAGGCTAATGTTGGATTGAAGATTTGCCGGAGGTGGAGGAGGGTTTTTATAGAATGAAGTTAGTTGATTTGAATTTGAAAAGGGATGCAAATCATGGAGTGATAGATGGATCTATCGTGGTGGCTTGGAAAGTGATTAAATAAGCTTGAATGTTGAGGAAGGATGCGGAGACGTTATGGATCAAGGCTCATGGGAAAATGGGGGTGAAAAACGACAGAGGGAGATCAGTGGAACATGATGCGTGGACTGGAGAGCTGACCCGAGTCAACAAACCTGGGCCAACAAATCAAAGCACGTAGAGAAAGCTGCCAAATTAGGCTACCCGACAAAAAATGTGAAAATGTTAAATAAATCAATAAAATTTCGATAATTATTATTTTATAAATAATGAAAATAAAAAATGTTTGGAATTATATAAAGTTATTTTTTTTGTGATTTTTAATTAATCTAATAATGTAATTACAAGGGTTAAAATAAACATATAGTGTTATTTACAAGTATGTAGACCTATCTATACAGTATTCTGATTTTTAGTTATTCATATATATATATATATGTATAATTTAATATTTTATTTATTTAAAATATTTTACAAGGTATTTAATGATATTTTTATTTGATTTTTCGGTGGTAATTTCTTAGGATAATTAAATAGGTATACCTGCACTATATATAAGGTGATCCATATACAAGATATACATGATTTTATTTTTCTGGATTTTTTATTTTGTGATTTTTATTTGTATTTTATATGTGTTACATACAACATTTACACGTAATGGAAAATACAATATTCACAAATATGCAAAAGAAAAAATATATTAAATAATATACATAGTATACATAGGTATATTATACAATAATATCTCAAAAAGCCACATTTCACACCTTTACTCAGAATTTTACAAAATCACCTCCATTTTAAGGATAATTTAATTTGGGGAACAATGAATTGAGTTTTTTTTTTAATTTGGAATTCAGGTGGAGGAAATGATGATCTTGGAAGTTTGTATTTTTGTGGCTTTTGGAGAATGAAGTTATTTAAAAAATATTTACAAGTTTTTACAAAAGAATCTTATAAACAATTTTAAAGAAGGAAACAAATTTATTTACAATGGATTTATTAATCAATAAATAAATGTAATAGTGTGTAATACATACAATGTTTTACAAGTGAGGAATATATACAAGTGTCAAGTATTTTCCGGATTTGAGGCCTTATCTCCCCTTACTTTATTCCTTATTGATTATGTCATGTCTTGACCTTCTCTCGGGGTCTCATTAAGCCTGTATCTTTTACATATATACATCTTCTTTTTTCTTTATTTTCCTTTATTTCTTTAGTTTTTGAGGTTAAAATACACAAATGAATAACGATGATGGACCACATTCATTATCACCCTTTGTTTTGCCTTTGTTAATCCTTTAGCAAACACTTATTTCGAAAAATTAGAGAATTAAAGAAAAAGACAAAAATAAAGGAAATATAATGAACTTAAAACAACATTGAGTATTAAACTTATCTTCATAAAATAATAGTATGGAGCTCGGTCAGACCATTGGATTATTGATGTGTCGGAATCTTAATGGGAAATGCATTTAAAACCTAACAGCCTCAAGTTCCACAAGACTCCTATTCTAGTCGGCTCAACAGTCAGGTCAGAACAAATCTAAATACACAAAGTCTTGTGACTATGAATCATTACTTGTACAGTATAAGTGAATAGAAGCTCCTCACCTCCAAATTGGCAAAGAAACAACCTCCCTCAGCAAGGAAACTCTAGTCCCCCGATCTAGCAACTCTTTCCTCAAGGAGCGGGGATATTCCCTTTTAAGTTCAAGTGAAACTAACTTAAGAAGAGGAGATAGAGAAAATAATGGACGGTAGCTAGTGTAGCTACCTATCCTTGGATGCATTACTAGTGTATCCAAGTTATCCAGCTACAAGATCACAATAATTTGACTTTGAAGCTCATCATTGTACATACACTCCTGCATGCTTTTTATTTTTCAATCAGACATGTCAGATTGTGCGTTTTTTAATATATACAAGGGCGCAACATATACATAAGGATTTTCCTTCTGAGACAGTAGATTGTCCTTCTTTTGAAGCATTATTGCAACCCCACACCATCTTGTATATAGACCTCAATGCCACTAGACCAGGTTGAGATGCACTATCCTCCCTAGAGGAAGACAACTGTTCCCACTCGTTGTTACACACCCGTATGCTACCACAAGCCAAGGGATTCTTCCCCCTCACCACCTCGTCCATGAAAAGCTATGTGTAGAGTGCTTGTCCAAGTTAAGCTACGGTCTAGAAGAATCATGCTTGTTAAATGTTCAACATAAACTCATCAAGATGACATGTGAACATAGTCTTGTAGACTCAAAGAATTAAGTCGCTAGAACCTGAAAAGTCTCAACTCAAGTTCTAATATGGTTCCCCTTGAAATTAAGTAGACTAAGGTCTTAACCAAGCTCCATTCTTCAATTTTATTCCAGACAACTTTAAATGTCAATATTAATCTAAAAATGCAGATGAATATGCAAGAAATATATAGAAAACTCATTTTTTTAAAGAAAAAAGGGTTAGTTAATAGATATACACGTATATACAAGAATTATAAAAAATTTATACAATATTTACAAATGGATTTTGGATACAACTTTTCATAAAGAATTTTTGCAGGAGGGAAGATGATCAAAGTTTTTTATGTACATGGATTTTACATATTTATATACATCCCATTTAAATCCCACGTGACAAAATAATATTACAAACATTTTATAGAATATACCTAGTTTTGATACAAAAAATAATTTTACAAACATTTTACAAAAAAAATATAGCCTTTTTATTAATAAAAATACGAGTTCCGGCTAAAATATGTATATAATATATATGATAAACTTCTATACATAGCTCGAACTATGTCCTTATAGTGATCGAAGAGCTACAAAGGAAGACATAACTCACACTAAGTATAGAAAAGTGAAAAGAATACTATACAATAACGAATCGAAGAATAGATGAAAGGAGTAAAAGTCGGTGATCCCCCCTATAATAAGGATCAAATATTCCTAAGTATAAAAGACTGTACAAACAGGGAGAATCGATGAAGATGACGAATGAACTCAACGACACGACTTGTCCTCCCCTATACTTAGGGTAAAAAATCCCTAAGTATAGAAAAGAACATAGACAAGTTTATAGAAAAGCAAGAGATGTGAAGAAAGAAAATAAAAACACAAAAAGATGGTATGAACAACATCACCCCTTATACTTGGGGTAAGGGATCCCTAAGTATAAGAAACAACAAGAGTGATGAAATATGACGGATATGAACAACTCAATTTATTCACCTCCTCTATACTTATGATAGAGAAAATCCTAAGTATAGCACACACACACAAGAAAGTGGTGAACGATAAAAATTGGAGAAGAAAGAATACAACGGATGGATACATACAAGAGATAATCAACTCATGTATCAGATGTGGAAGAAGTCAAAAAATCATTTGGTACCACAAATGTATAATTAACCACGGACATGAATGTACCATTATCTAGATATGGCTTCCACAACTATCCGTTCACAACAAACGGTTGTGCCTCAGATGACAACTCAAATGTAACAACACTACCATTGTCAAGCACAACTCTCACAATGAACGATCCTGACAATTTTCTTATAAATTTGCCTGGAAATAACTTTAATTTGTCATCAAATAACCAAACTCTCTGATTAGCAGAAAAAGTCTTCATTTGAATATGTCTATCAGGCCAACTCTTGGCTTTCCCAGTATACATGAGTGAGTTACCATATGCAAAGTATCGGAATTCCAGTAATCTATTCGGATACAACTTTCTGCTCTTTCTTGCTTTCTCATAATCAAGATTGCATACATGGAGTGGCCATAATGATTTGTGAATTAATTCCACTAGAAGGTGGCAAGGTTTTCCATACACCAATCTATACGAGGACATACCCAATGGTGACTTTTACGTCGTCCGATAAGCACATAGAACTGAGCCAAGCATCTGGAACCAGATCTTCATAGTAGGACATACAAGTTATTTCAATATAATCTTGATCTACCTATTTGAGGATTCAACCAAGCCACTAGTATGTGGGTGGTAAGGAGACACAATCATGTTCTCAGTGGTGTACTAGTTCACAATCTTCTTGACTTGTCTATTAATGAAATGACTAACTTAATCCATGATAAACAAGATGTACTGATATCCCTAACTGACAAGAAATCAGTCCTTGAAGTGATGCCCCAAGCATAAAAAACATCAGAATTCTGTATATATCCCAAGGGCATTGTATCTTTGGTACCAATAGTTCCTCCCATCTTCTTATAGTCAGTACAACCTCGAACATACTCTATAGTATACATAAATAATGTCGGCCACCATAGGCCAATATGTAAAACCTTTGTTGTTGTATGGTTCCATAAATGGTGCCCACCAGATTCTGATTTGTGACAGTGCTCAAGTATGCTGGTGTATTCCTCCTAAGGAATGCACCTTCTCTAGAAACAATCCGTACCCTCACGAAATAGTTATGGTTCCTCCCATTGGTAAAAATGTATCTTAGATAGAAATCTATCTACCTTGTGCTTCGGCCAATCTTGTGGAACTTTCTTGGAGACAAGAGAGTTTTTAATATCAACATACATGGGAGAGAGTCCACGGACAAAATGGTCTTGTCTGGAAAGGTCTCAGAAATAGGGATCATGCTATGATCAGAAGTATCTACATCTATAATGCGGGAAGGATGATCTGCCATAATATTTTTCACTCCAGGTTTTCTTAACTCTAAATAAAATTCTTAAAGAAGAAGAAGGATCCATCTGATAAGGCATGTTTTGTCATCTCCTTTGCACGTAAGTATCATATGGAAATGCAATATGTGTATACAATAACGTAGGAACTAAGGAGTTAAGATCTGAACTTCTCTAATCCAAACACAGCTGCTAACATCTCCTTCTCTGTCGTTGTATAATTACGTTGTGCCTCATATAGGGTTTCGCTAGCATAGTGTATAGAAAATGGTATCCCATCCCTTCTCTGCCCTAAAACAGCTCCAACTACAAAATTTGACGTTTTCGTCATGATCTCAAATGGTAGAGACGAATTTAGGTGGCTCTAGAATAAGAGCACTAGTGACCATCTCTTTCATCTAATGAAATGCAAGGAGAACTTTCTCATCAGCAACAAACTCACTCTCCTTGCATATAAGCTCGGTCAAAAGTCTGGCAATCTTGCTGAAGTCCTTAATGAATCACGTATAGAATCTTACGTGTCCCAGAAATGACCTCAACTGCTTCAAATTCTGTGGTGGATCTAGCTTGGATATCATATCAATCTTAGGTAGGTCAATGTCTATACCATGTTTGGAGATGATGCGGCCCAACATAATCCCATAAGTCACCATAAAGTGACTCTTCTCCCACGTGAGCAATAGGTTTACCTCACAATGACGTTGAAGGACTCAGTCTAAAAGAGTAAGGCATGTGTCAAAACTATCCTCATAGATAGAGAAATCATACATAAAGACCTCAGGAAACTACCCACCTTGTCAGCAAAAATAGCAAACGTACACCTATGGAATGTAGCGGGAGTGTTTCAGAATCCAAAGGGCATTCGTCTAAAGGCATAGGCACTAAATGGAAAAGTCAAAGTAGATTTCTCTTGATCCTCGGGAGTGATAGCAACCTGGTTATATCCTGTGTACCCATCCAAGAAAAATAAGATCTCTTTCCTACCAACCTCTCAATAATCTGATCAATAAGGGTAGAGAAAAGTGATCTATCTTGGTAGCTGAGTTCAAGCACCGCTTATCTATGCAGACATGCCATGAAGTAGGTACCCGGGCCGGAATCTCCTCACCACGGTCATTCTTCATAAGAAATGGGACATATAAAGCGAACATCACACCATTTTCTAATTTCTTTCATGACGACTACCTTAAATTAGGATTTGGGCAATGTTGACACTCACGGGAGGGTTTAAAGTCATCCTATAAGTTGATATGTGATGAATCCATGATTCATTAACTTTTCTGTCGCATTTTGTCTTAAAACCCTTAACAAATACATGTAAATACTCACTAATTCTCATATTTTTAACAAAACCCCATTCATGTGTAAATATTCACTTTTAACCACTAAATTAATGTAAATAAATAAAGAACCAGAAAAAGAAAGAAAAAAAGGCATGTGGAATATATGTATATATATGTAACATGACTTAAACTATAAATATAACTGTAAGATATATTTATAGCCTAACCCCCGAGACCAAGTCAGCATGGATTGGTCGACAAACCAAAAAGTAGGGGGAGATAAGGAAAGAAAACCCTATAAAAATAATCTATCACATGTATATACATTCTTCACTATTTTTAAATAAATACAAAACTTCAAGGAATTTTTAATTATCTCATCTTAACTTATTTTTCATCAAATCTTTCTCCTAATTATTCATAAAAATATAGATAAAAATATAAAAATAAGTTAAAAATATTACCCTGTAAATATGCCAAGAAATCCAGCTTACAAATTGTCAAAGTCTCAACTTCCGAACATCATAACTTCCTCATACGAACTCCAATTTCACTCTACTCACCTTTAAAGTTCATAAAATAATATTATCTAACTAATAAAGGTGGTTTCACTGAATTCGGAGTCCGTTTGCAAAAAGTCGGTTTTGGGACCAAAAGACAAAGGGGTTTCTGGGCTATTTATTTTATGTAACACACCTTATTTATTATTTTCTTAATTTCATAATTTCTAAATTATTTCATGATCCTCTAGTTTCATCATAAATTATTTCATAATTTTTGGAGACTATTTATTATTTTTATAAAATCAAACAAACCAAAATATAGGTATATTTGACCTATAAAGACACTTCCTCTATTTATTAAAATATATGAATTAATTCATAAAAATCTATAAAAATTTGTATAAGTCTTATTTAATGCCCTAATAATTAATAAAATATAAAATTAATTTTTACTTAATTATGTATTAAATTAAAAATACAACACCTATTTATTAATACATATTTATTAATAAAATATTTATATTTGAAATAATATTTATTATTTATTAAAAGTAATTATACTATAATTTAGAAAATAAATATATTTAACTCTCTTGTATTTATACCTATTTAAAATAACGTAATTTACTAATTTATATTTAATTTATAAGTAATTATAGGATCCGGGCCAACCAGGTGCTGACACGTGTCAGCACCTGGAGCCTTCTTCCTCAAGAAGCTCAGCCCGATTTCTGTTCCAACTAACCACCTTCCCATATTTTTCCCGCTCGCCCCTCGAAGCTTCCAACCCATCTCAGCCCTTGGATCTCTACTCCTAACAACCACCAAGCCCGCCAGCCATTGATCTTGGCTTGGAGCCCAAGCATCGCCCCTATATAAGCTCCCCAAGACCCGCCATTGCTAATCATCTTCTTCCACCTCCAGCTACCAAGCTCCAGGCTGTTCGACTACCTAACTTTCCCCCTCGATTTCAACCAACTCCGGAGGTGACAGCTCCAAGGGGAGGGCTCGCGAGGAAGAGGAGTCGAAGGAGAAGGGATCCAAGGTGTACAACCACCTTGAATCGCAGCCACGCGCCGCGTAGAGCTCCGGCGAGGTCGCCCGTCGAGCAGCCATCTCCAGGTCATACACTTGGAAACCATAGACCAATTCCTTCATCTTTGTTATTTTCTTTCTCGATAATAGAGCCACGATTAGCGTGGCTAATCACGCATTTAGTTAGACTAATGATCCAGCTTTAACGCAAGGATCACAAACCACTTCGATTCGATTCCATTCAATTCAAATCAATTCACGAAGTATCATCTTTTTCACGTTCTGGTAGTTTGGCTGGATTTATATGCATTTTTTCTTAACTTTGAAGCTCTATATCTTAACATTTTGGCCGATTCATTACGAATCGAGCACATGAAGATCTTCATCGTAGGTCTAGGTATCTCACGAAGCAATTGTATCGAAGATTGGGCTTACGACATCGCCGATCTTGGATCTTGAAGTCGGAGCTCCAGAACTGAACGAAGCCATCTCAGTCGAAACCTCCATCTTCGTCGAGCTTCCGCCGCCGCTAGGAGCGGCGCCATCGCCAACTCCACCGCGGGCGAGCTCGAGGAGTGGAGGAGCCACCCCTCTGGCCCCGCAGGCGAGCCCAAGTCATCGGAGATCCGCCGGGAGAAGTCGGAGAAGACGGCATCACCACCAGAGTCTCCAACAACCTCAAGAAGCCCGACGCACAAGCTGTTGACACATGGCACCACGCAGAGCGTCGGATCACGCCCTGGAAGTTCTAATCTTGGCCGTTCACAGCGAAGAGGTGGAAAATTTGCTTCATAAACCCAGCGAAGTTTCCAGAGTTCATTTCCGCCTCCGTAGTTTACTTTAATTACATTTAGGTCCCTACGCAGGGACCTAAACGTAAGAATTTGTTTAGTTTTCTTTCAGAACAGTCCTCAAGGACCCGATTGCAAATCTTTCTAAGTAGTTTTTTTACGCTTATGCCCCTGGGCTGTAGGGGCTATATCTTGTCCGTTTGACCTCGGATTCCGACGATTCTTGAGGGGTAGTTACACAACTACCCCAGCTATCTAGTATAAAGTTTTCGCGGCTTTTCGACGAGTTTTTGACGTGATTTGATTTTCTCGAAAACCGCCTCGTTTTGATTTGTTTTCTTGTGCAGTTCGAGTACGCGGCTCGAACATCGTTCACCTCTACTATATAGTACCACCTATATTCTATTCCCCTACTATATAATAAATAAATTTTTTGCAAAAATATCCCTTTTTGAAAATTAAATAAAAATTTGAAAAGAATAAAATCAAATAAAAATTACAGAAATAAAAACCAATAAAAAAGCACTCTGACTTAGAGAAGAATTAAAATAAGATTACGGAGAAGAAAGATTAGGGAATATATTCTGCCTCCTTGAGTTCGACCCAGGAACACTTGCCTGGTAAAATAAATAGTGAAAAGGTTTTCCGACAGAAAACCGTAAAATTTGTTTGATAAGTCTTCTTCTCTCTTTCTCGTTTCGCGGTTCTTTCTTCTGCTACAACCGACAACTCTCTCTCTTCTTTAAAACAAGAAGCGAAGGCTCGCGAAACGAGGCTTATCAAAATGGCGCCATTGCCGGGGAGGCGTTAGATTCCCTTGATTTTTCGTTTTTCGTGATTTTATTATTTTACTTCTCTTTGTTTTTCGTACGGTTTTTCGTACGGCTTTTCGTGTTTTGTTTTTTTGAGTTTTCCTTTCTTGTTTTCTTTACGGCTTTCTCGGCTTTCTCGATATTATTTTGTGCTAATCATCTTTGTAGGGCCTGCAGAATCAACCGGTTTCCTCGGAAGCCGAGTCAGTTGAAAGGGCAGAGGTCGGCTCCTTCTTCACGAGTCGACTGCAGAGGGCAGAGAATTAGTATCCTTTTATTTGAGTGAGAAAGGGAGAGAGTTGTACTAGCTTAATAAAATTTTCATTTTTAGGGGCTTGATTCATCGGATACCGTGTATCTGGTGAATCAGGGCACCCACCGCGGCTTTTATCGCTTATCGGTTTTCCGCGGTTTTCTAGATGCTTGCTTAGGATTTTTCACTCTATCTGCTTGCGCCTCGTAGCTAGCTTTAGGACTTGCAACTTAGGTGCTTGCTCTAGGGTTTTAACAAAAAGACAAAAAAATAGACGTTGTTTGAAAATACATAAAAATTGCAAAATTAAAAATTGGGACTGCTAAAAATATCTGATCAAAAACCGTAAAATCGATTCAATTGATTTGGGGAGAGTAACCCCCGTACATTTCTCAGAGTGCGCGAGTTGAGAGCCGACACTTAAGGATAGAGACAAAACCCCGTATTTCTTGCGGGATACTACTGGATCCATACACCTGATCGCTGTTCCTCAGTGGGTAAGCTCGGGTAGCCGGAAACGGTCCGGGTTTACTTAGCAGAGTGGGAGGTTTAGAGGACACTGCGCAAGGCTCCGTCCTCAAGTAACACGGGTAGCCGGAAACGGTCCGTACTTACTCCCATACTGGCTGAGTGCGAGTGGTCTCGCGTAAGGATTCGGGTCAGTGTCTTGGAGAAACTATCGGGCTCCTATTGGCTTGCTCAGCCCGCGTAATCGCAACGATTGCTAAAACAACCCTAAAACAGAAAAGATAAAAAGACCGAACTCTTACGGTCTTCATCAGGGTTGAGTTGGTGAAAAAGGGGTGTGCTTTGTGTTTGTTTGCGGGGCGTGAGTTTTCCGCGGCTTTCGCATTCCTTCTTCTCTTGAATCGTACACGTGCTCTCCCAATCTTCTCTTGACATCGAAGATGACGTCTCGACGGCTTTTTGGCTCAGAGTCTGTGAGCTTTCAACCGTCCACCGTCGAGCGTATGTCTTCACAGGCTCGGGATGACCCTCTTCCCGAGCTGGTCCCATCCGATCTCGAGGCGAGTCAGACCCAGACTCCCTCGCCTCTAGGCCAGATCATTGAGGCAGACCTTCGCCTCAATACAGAATCCAAATCTCCTGAGTATTTCTCGATGAGTTCTTACGAGAGTTTCCATTTTACAGACGATCATATGGCTCGTGGGAAAGCACCGGCAGCAGATGAGAGGCCAGCAGCTGAGGATCATCCGGAGGGAAGAGCAGATCTGAACGGAGATGTCACGACAGGTATTCTCGACACACTTCAGCAGATGAACCTACAGATTCGAGAACAGTTTAGAGTTCAGACCGAGTTGCAGGCTGAATTAGCTGCACTCAGAGCAGGGGCCGGGAACCAGTTACCGCCTGCAGTTCCCGCTACTTTACGGGACGAGTATGACCCGGGCGCGCGAACGCTCCATCATTGGATTCGGCTACCGCCGAATCAAGGGCCATACGAACTCCGACCGTCCTTCATCTCCTTGCTTCCCAAGTACTATGGGAATGCCGCAGAGGAGCCGTTCACGTTTTTACAGCAGTTTGAGATGATATGCGGAACGGCCTGCTATCCAGGAGTGACACAGGAAGCCGTGCGCCTAAAGGCTTTTCCTTTTGCCTTAGCCGATAAAGCCCTTTATTGGCTAAGCCATCTAGGGAGAGAAATCTCCACTTGGGACGACCTGAAGTCCACCTTCCTGCACAAGTATTTCCCTCTAGGAAGGACGAACATGATGAGGAGTCAGATCTCCAACTTCACGCAATTATCGAACGAATCATTCCATGAGGCATGGGATCGATTCAAGGACTTGACAGAGAGATGTCCTCATCATGAGATACCAATGAAGGTGCTAGTACAGAATTTTTTCGGAGGACTCCAGCTGGAAATCCAGGGGCTAGTTAGTGCCGCATGTGGCGGCAGTTACTTGAACAAAGATGCCGAGTCAGTTTGGACCATCTTCGAAGGGATGGCCGAGAACTCAAGAGTTGTAGACTCTACTCGGGCATATCAGAAAGCCCCGCAGCCACCACATCACCGAGAGCATCACAAGGTGGCGAATATAGAAGACTCTGAATCCAACACCAACATGAGCTTCATTGGTGAGAAATTAACGTTAGTGGATGTGATTCACAAGCAAGTACAGGACCTGCAGCCGCTACGAGAGTTGGAGAAACTCTCATCTCTACCTCAGCAGCTGAGTGATCTTTCGAAGAAGGTCTCTGATCTTCAACTTCAGTACCAGCAGAATCAGACTTCTTCACAACCCACACGGAGGATCGCACCCGCTCCACCCACCCGACAGATACAATATGTTCAGAGCGAGCCCGAGATTCCGCAGATTGATTGGCATGAGGATCAGTCTCATGCCAATGCCGGCCAGGTCATCAACACTGCAGAGATGGAGGTGGAGCCGCAAGCCACTTTCGAGATCAATGGGATTTGGTATACTCCAAACGTCTACCATCAGCAACCGAGTATACCGAATCATCAGCAGCAGCAGCCGTACGGTCATCCGCAGCATGGACGTCCGCAATTCCAGCACCGCCAGAATTTCACGCCGCCGCAGTCTCATCCGAACGTCTACCATCAGAGACCGCAGCCTACTTATCAGCACCCTGCCCATTTTTCACCGAACTATTCTTTTTAGCAGCCGCGGCAATCTTCCTCTACACCACAACGTTACTCCCAGCCGTCCACTTCTCAGCACTTCACGCCAAAGCAGGAGAGAGGAGCAAGCCAGGGCCCCCATATCGAACCAGAGATGTCTTCACAGGCCCAGGCACTCAATCAGATCATGGATATGCTCAGCACGCTCCAGATCGCACACAAGACAGAAATGGAGCAGGTTAACCGTCGTCTGGACGAGTTAACCGTGCCGAAGGCCACTCTCCCAGCCCAGCCTCAGATGAATCCGAACAACAAGAGGAGGCATCCAGATCAGGTAGATACTACAGGTAAGATCTCGTTTCCTGAATTTTTGTCTAACTTCATTCGTCTCAGGAGCGGTAGATCACCGCAAACACCTACTGGAGAGGAGAGGGAACCAGAGGAGCACGAGCATGATTCGAATGCCGAGGAGGAGGAACCGCAAGAGGATGAGGACGTACAATCAAGAGATGGGAGCAATGCCAACAGCTCAGATATGGATACTGGCGACTCCGATGATGATAACACGCCAGATCAGGCCGAATTCCCAGACAAAAACATTTCTTCCCCTGTCTTAGAGAGTTTTGTAAATAATTCTGAGACTCTCGATGTACACGCTGATTCCAATGATTTGAATAAAAATTCTGATTTTTTGACTCCTGACTTTATTCCTTTTCCCGATGCTTTGTTTGGAAAAGGAAAGAAAAAGACCAAAAATAATCCTGAATCTCCACAATTTGAAAAGTTGCTCAAAGATCATATCTTTCTGAAGATCCCGCTCCACGATGCCTTAGATCAATTTCCTACGCTTAAAAATCAATTGAAAAACAGATGCACCACGCGTAGGAAAAAGAGATCCCGAACAGAAAAGCATGTTTTGACTAAGGCTACATCCTGTGCGATACAGAATAAGCTTCCAAAGAAGAAGAAAGACTCAGGTGCACATTATGTCAGATGCGAGATCGCAAAAGCCGAATTCGATCGCACTCTATTAGATAACGGTTCCTCGATCAATCTGATACCCGCTTCCTTACTCGAGAAGCTCGAGTTAGGTCCTCTTTACAAATCCCACGCAATCCTTCAGTTTGCTGATAGATCCGTAAAGAGACCTAAGGGTATACTTAGGAACGTTATCGTAACCGTGCAGGGTCTGCAATTCCCCGTAGATTTTACGGTTCTAGAAATGAATGGCCCTGCACAGTTGCACCTTACCCCGATCATTCTCGGAAGGCCTTTTCTGGAGACCGCAAAGGCTGTCTTCGATTATGATACAGGGAAGGTATCTTTTCGCGCCAAGAGCGAAAAGGTACATATAGAGATGGCGAGAGATTCAAACACTTCCAGTGATGCATCTTCAGATTTTCTGAGTTCTTTAGCCTCCTGTGATTACATGGATGAGGTTCGCATTGACGACCTCGAAAGATACCAAGTAGAGACCCAAGAATGTTTGACAGAGGATGGGTCTGAGACTTTAGGAGGAAGTTCTTCCGATGGAACTTTATATTTTAGTCTGGATGATGATGAGCAAAGGGATCAGACTTTTAAGGATATTAATGCAGATCTTTCAGATTCAGAGAGTATACACAATTCCTCCATCTCAGATGAATCAGAATTTTATCTAGTTGACTTATTCTCTTCTGATCATTCTGAGGAGTCGGATGATGTCTCGAACATCTTCTGTAGTCCGACTTTAGAGCACATTGAGATGGTGAATAATCAGAATGCAGACACATCACCTAACGACACAGATCCCCATACAGATATAGATGATGTTGCAGCAGATCCAGATACTACCTTGCCAGAACTCAAGACTTTGCCACCAAACATGAAATATGCCTTCCTTGCGGGTCCACATCAGCAATTTCCGGTCATTATCAGCTCAACTTTGACCGATGATCAAGAATCTCGTCTGATGGGGATTCTGGAAAGAAACCGCAAGGCTATTGGGTGGACTGTATCCGATCTCCGCGGGATTAATCCTGCTTTGTGTTCACATCATATCTATCTCGATCATGACAGCAAACCCTACAGAGAGTTTCAGCGTAGGCTGAATCCAGTTTTACGAGAAGTTGTCAAGAAAGAGATCACGAAATGGTGTGACGCAGGGTTCATTTATCCTATCTCCAACTCTGAATGGGTTAGCCCATTACATGTTGTCCCGAAGAAGTCGGGAATTCAGATGGTGAAAAATGAGAGTGGAGAGGAGATTCCAAAGAGAGTAACCACGTCGTGGCGAGTACGTGTTGATTACAGGAAACTTAACACCGCGACGAAGAAGGACCACTTCCCTTTGCCTTTCATAGACCAGGTCATCGAACGGTTGGCAGGGAACGAGTACTTCTGTTTCCTTGACGGTTACTCCGGATACAACCAGGTATCAATTGCTCTAGAAGACCAGGAGAAAACCACTTTTACTTGTCCGTTTGGCACGTATGCCTTTAGACGGATGCCCTTTGGATTGTGCAACGCTCCCGCAACTTTCCAGAGGTGCATGCTTGCTATTTTTGCGGACATGGTCGGTGATTTTCTAGAGGTTTTTATGGATGACTTTTCGGACTATGGTGAGTCCTTTGACGACTGTTTAGCGCACCTAGACCAAGTTCTGAAGAAGTGTTGTGAGGTAGATCTCGTTCTGTCATGGGAAAAGAGCCATTTTATGGTTACTCACGGGATCGTGTTGGGGCACGTCATCTCCCAGCGAGGCATGGAGGTTGACCCTGCCAAGGTGGATGTCATTAAGAAACTCGAACCACCATCCAACATCAAACAGTTACGGTCATTTCTGGGGCACGTCGGCTTTTATCGACGGTTTATTCAAGACTTCTCCAAGATTGCCCGACCGTTAACTGAATTGTTAGGCAAAGACATCGAGTTCGTTTTAAATGATAAATGTCTTCATGCCTTCCTCACACTTAAAGAAAAGATAATCAGTGCTCCTGTCCTACAGCCGCCTGATTGGTCTCTACCCTTCGAGATCATGACGGATGCATCAGATTTTGCGGTCGGGGCTGTATTAGGGCAGAGGAGGAATGGACTTCCCATCGCTATTCACTATGCCAACAAGACTTTAGATGATGCACAGAGAAACTACACAGTCACAGAGAAAGAGATGTTGGCAGTAGTGTTTGCACTAGACAAATTTCGATCTTACTTACTTGGCTCCAAGATCACAGTTTATACAGACCACTCAGCTATCAGATTTTTGATGGAAAAGAAGGATGCCAAGGCACGCCTTCTTAGATGGATTCTTTTACTCCAAGAATTCGATTTGGATATCAAGGACAAACCTGGAGTAAAGAATGTGGTAGCTGATCACCTCTCCCGATTACAGTCAAATCAGCCTTCAGATGAGTACACGCCAGAGATCGCAGAGAGATTTCCAGATGAGAGTATCTTTGCGGTGACAGAACTTCCGTGGTATGCAGATATAGTGAACTTTCTGGTCACACAGAAAAGTCCTCAAGGTTGGCCAAAGAACAGAGTTGAGAAACTCGTTTCTGAGTCACGATACTACCATTGGGAGGATCCGATTCTTTTTCGCGAAGGACCGGATTGCGTTTACAGGCGATGTATTCCTCAGGAGGAATATAATAGTGTCCTCACTTTGTGTCATTCTCTAGAATCAGGAGGACATCATTCAGGGAAGAGGACAGCGCAGAAGGTACTACAGAGCGGATTATGGTGGTCGACTCTTACGAGAGATGCTTGCACATTCGTGAAGAGTTGTCCAGAGTGTCAGAGAGCTGTAGGGACAATCAGTGCCAGAGATGCGATGCCGATGCGACCCGTCATTATTTGCGAGATCTTTGACGCATGGGGCATTGATTTTATGGGACCGTTCCTTTCTAGCAGCGGCTTTGAGTACATCCTTCTCGCTGTAGACTATGTTAGCAGATGGGTGGAGGCTATACCCGCACGAACCGCAGACAGTAAGACCGTTTGCAAATTCCTAAGGGAACACATCATTTCGCGGTTCGGAATCCCTCGTATTCTTATCTCTGATGGGGGTAGCCATTTCATTAATAAGGAGGTGAAAAAGCTAGTGAAACAATACAGCATCGATCACAGAGTAGCTTCTCCTTACCACCCACAGACGAATGGCATGGCCGAAGTTTCAAATAGGGAGGTAAAATCAATTCTTCAGAAGTTAGTACGACCGGATAGGAAGAACTGGTCACTTCTTATAGACCAAGTTCTTTGGGCTTATCGTACTGCATATAAGACTCCCTTAGGTACTTCACCATTCAGGCTAGTTTATGGAAAGCCATGCCACTTGCCCGTAGAGATTATGCACAAATCTGAGTGGGCAATCCGAGAAATTTTGATGGATATGCAGAAAGCAGGAGCCAAAAGGAAGATAGATTTGAATGAGCTGGTAGAAATCCGCAACCAAGCATACGAGAACACACTGATCTATAAGGACAAAGTGAAGAAATGGCATGACAGACACATCCGACATAAGAGCTTTGTTCCTGGGCAGAAAGTCTGGTTGTTCAATGCAAGGTTGAGAATTTTTCCCGGCAAATTAAAGAGCAAGTGGGAAGGACCGTACATAGTCAGAACGGTGCACGACAATGGCAGTATTGCGATATCAGATGTGTCACCTGGTGCAGAACCGTTCGTGGTTAACGGACAGATGCTGAAGCATTACGTAGAGACTACTGATCATCTGGCCCGTACTGAAGTGATTTATTTTGTACAGGAATCATGACCATTCTTTTACTTCTTCCTGTACAAATCCTTTTGAGCCATTCGGGAGATTCACAACACTTGTATATTCTTCATAGACAACAATCGTCCCCATTTTTCCTCGTCTTCTATGCTTAGGATACCAGATCCTAAGTATAGGGGGGACCGATTGTCCGCTGATTTACGTTTTATTTTTGTACTATTTCTTTTGTATAGCCATTCTTTTTCACGAATCACTGATCCCCAATTTTTGGCTACATTCTTTTTATACTTAGGATGCCTTATCCTAAGTATAGGGGGGACCGAGTGATTTCGATGATTTCGTATTCCTTCCTTTTGATTTCTTCGTTATTTATCCTTTTCATTCAGTCATCCCGTTTTTGCTCTCTCATAATACTTACGATGACCAGATCGTAAGTATAGGGGGGGTTGACTGACTTGACATCGATATCCCTTTTCACTCACTTTTACTTAGCACGAGTTATGCCCTCCTTTTTCTCTTTTGACGCTATGAGGACACAGCTCAAGCTAAGTATAGGGGGGTGCGTATATATTGTATATATACTTTCGGTCATAACTCGTACTTTATGTATTTTCTATATCTATAAAATCCATAAAAAGTGGGTACGGGTTAATTTAAAATACACTCTCGTATTTATAAAACCCTTGTAAATAAGTAAAATATGCTTAAAACTTGTAAGTAAAATTTGTAATTAAAACTTTGTACTTAAAATCTGTATAATACTTATTTAAAACCCTATTTATTAAAATTTGTATAAAAGCCATTCAACCCTTGTAAAATACTTTGTAGATAAAATTTGTAAAATACATTAGATATTTAACTTAAATAAAATTTATTTTGTAAAAATTGTGAATAAAATCTTGTTTATAAAAATCATAAAATCCATAAAAAAATACAAAGTCCTAAAATTTATAAAAATTACAAAATCCTTAAAATCCATAAAAATGAGTAAAATCCAGAAAATATACTTCACAAAAACATGGTTGCATTTGCATTAGCATTTTTCAGAATAAGTTTGATTTCCGGAACTAAGGACTGAGTCTAGTCTGAAGGATGGAGCTTGATTACGGCCTTTAACTCTCATTGTAAGGAGCCTGATTAGGAACTGGAATTTAGACTCTTCAGGTCTGGTGACTTAAATCTTTGGGTTCCGTAAGACCATATTCGTGAAATCAAGTCATCTGAGCTTAAGTAGACCACTTGGAGTCATCCGTACAACTCTTCACCAGTGAACCAATCTTGAACACATGCACTCTGCACTTAGCTCAACTCGCATGGAGTTCCGAAGGACAGTACATCTTGGTAGTGCATTTCTATCCTTATCTTTGCGGCATTGACATCTAAAGACGGGAGAGATTGGGGTTGCGATAGTTGCTTCGGATGAGGGAAGGATCTGCTGACACAATTTTTCTAAGACCTCAAAAAATGGACGGATTAAAAAGATTCTATAACCGTCGAGGCACAAAAGATGAATGCAGTGCAAGCAAATTACAAAGTTAAAGCAAAGCAGAAGCCACCAAATAGACCAAACTGGTCAAAGCTTCCACCAAATATGCCTGCACATCTTAGTGGAGACTCAGCTACACCGGTTGGGCTTCACAAGGAGATGCGTCTACACTGGTCGCACTCCACTTCTTTTCTCATTCTTCTAACTTCTCCCTATATTCGATTGTGGACATAGCAGAACTGAACTCAGAAGGGAATACCTCCCTCCCCGAGGAAAGAGTAGCGAGATGAGGAATCCATAGGAGTGTATAGCCGGGATTGACTATTTCTTCGGTTCTCTAAGCAGGAAGAGCTAAATCAATTCACACACTGTACAAGTTGACTTCAAGGATGATAGAGTTTGCGATATGAATAAGTGAGTCTGAACTAGCCGATGAAGTGATCTTGAGTAAGGATTGTGGAACTTGAAGACTGTTGAGGATGAAATCCTAATCCTAGTTAAGGTTCCGACAAAATGCTTGTTTCAGGCCCGATCGAGCTCTGTCCTTTGTCTGTTCTCATGAATTGGTTTAGGAAAACAAATTCATTCTAACTTTCTTTCTTTTTCACTTATTTTTTCAAAATAAGTGTTTGCTAAGGGACTAGCAAAGTTTAAGTATAGGGGGTTGATGAATCCATGATTCATTAACTTTTCTGTCGCATTTTGTCTTAAAACCCTTAACAAATACATGTAAATACTCACTAATTCTCATATTTTAACAAAACCCCATTCATGTGTAAATATTCACTTTTAACCACTAAATTCATGTAAATAAATAAAGAACCAGAAAAAGAAAGAAAAAAAAGGCATGTGGAATATATGTATATATATGTAACATGACTTAAACTATAAATATAACTGTAAGATATATTTATAGCCTAACCCCCGAGACCAAGTCAGCATGGATTGGTCGACAAACCAAAAAGTAGGGGGAGATAAGGAAAGAAAACCCTATAAAAATAATCTATCACATGTATATACATTCTTCACTATTTATAAATAAATACAAAACTTCAAGGAATTTTTAATTATCACATCTTAACTTATTTTTCATCAAATCTTTCTCCTAATTATTCATAAAAATATAGATAAAAATATAAAAATAAGTTAAAAATATTACCCTGTAAATATGCCAAGAAATCCAGCTTACAAATTGTCAAAGTCTCAACTTCCGAACATCATAACTTCCTCATACGAACTCCAATTTCACTCTACTCACCTTTAAAGTTCATAAAATAATATTATCTAACTAATAAAGGTGGTTTCACTGAATTCGGAGTCCGTTTGCAAAAAGTCGGTTTTGGGACCAAAAGACAAAGGGGTTTCTGGGCTATTTATTTTATGTAACACACCTTATTTATTATTTTCTTAATTTTATAATTTCTAAATTATTTCATGATCCTCTAGTTTCATCATAAATTATTTCATAATTTTTGGAGACTATTTATTATTTTTATAAAATCAAACAAACCAAAATATAGGTATATTTGACTTATAAAGACACTTCCTCTATTTATTAAAATATATAAATTAATTCATAAAAATCTATAAAAATTTGTATAAGTCTTATTTAATGCCCTAATAATTAATAAAATATAAAATTAATTTTTATTTAATTATGTATTAAATTAAAAATACAACACCTATTTATTAATACATATTTATTAATAAAATATTTATATTTGAAATAATATTTATTATTTATTAAAAGTAATTATACTATAATTTAGAAAATAAATATATTTAACTCTCTTGTATTTATACCTATTTAAAATAACGTAATTTACTAATTTATATTTAATTTATAAGTAATTATAGGATCTGGGCCAACCAGGTGCTGACACGTGTCAGCACCTGGAGCCTTCTTCCTCAAGAAGCTCAGCCCGATTTCTGTTCCAACTAACCACCTTCCCATATTTTTCCCGCTCGCCCCTCGAAGCTTCCAACCCATCTCAGCCCTTGAATCTCTACTCCTAACAACCACCAAGCCCGCCAGCCATTGATCTTGGCTTGGAGCCCAAGCATCGCCCCTATATAAGCTCCCCAAGACCCGCCATTGCTAATCATCTTCTTCCACCTCCAGCTACCAAGCTCCAGGCTGTTCGACTACCTAACTTTCCCCCTCGATTTCAACCAACTCCGGAGGTGACAGCTCCAAGGGGAGGGCTCGCGAGGAAGAGGAGTCGAAGGAGAAGGGATCCAAGGTGTACAACCACCTTGAATCGCAGCCACGCGCCACGTAGAGCTCCGGCGAGGTCGCCCGTCGAGCAGCCATCTCCAGGTCATACACTTGGAAACCATAGACCAATTCCTTCATCTTTGTTATTTTCTTTCTCGATAATAGAGCCACGATTAGCGTGGCTAATCACGCATTTAGTTAGACTAATGATCCAGCTTTAACGCAAGGATCACAAACCACTTCGATTCGATTCCATTCAATTCAAATCAATTCACGAAGTATCATCTTTTTCACGTTCTGGTAGTTTGGCTGGATTTATATGCATTTTTTCTTAACTTTGAAGCTCTATATCTTAACATTTTGGCCGATTCATTACGAATCGAGCACATGAAGATCTTCATCGTAGGTCCAGGTATCTCACGAAGCAATTGTATCGAAGATTGGGCTTACGACATCGCCGATCTTGGATCTTGAAGTCGGAGCTCCAGAACTGAACGAAGCCATCTCAGTCGAAACCTCCATCTTCGTCGAGCTTCCACCGCCGCTAGGAGCGGCGCCATCGCCAACTCCACCGCGGGCGAGCTCGAGGGGTGGAGGAGCCACCCCTCTGGCCCCGCAGGCGAGCCCAAGTCGTCGGAGATCCGCCGGGAGAAGTCGGAGAAGACGGCATCACCACCAGAGTCTCCAACAACCTCAAGAAGCCCGACGCACAGGCTGTTGACACATGGCACCACGCGGAGCGTCGGATCACGCCCTGGAAGTTCTAATCTTGGCCGTTCACAGCGAAGAGGTGGAAAATTTGCTTCATAAACCCAGCGAAGTTTCCAGAGTTCATTCCCGCCTCCGTAGTTTACTTTAATTACATTTAGGTCCCTACGCAGGGACCTAAACGTAAGAATTTGTTTAGTTTTCTTTCAGAACAGTCCTCAAGGACCCGATTGCAAATCTTTCTAAGTAGTTTTTTTACGCTTATGCCCCTGGGCTGTAGGGGCTATATCTTGTCCGTTTGACCTCGGATTCCGACGATTCTTGAGGGGTAGTTACACAACTACCCCAGCTATCTAGTATAAAGTTTTCGCGGCTTTTCGACGAGTTTTTGACGTGATTTGATTTTCTCGAAAACCGCCTCGTTTTGATTTGTTTTCTTGTGCAGTTCGAGTACGCGGCTCGAACATCGTTCACCTCTACTATATAGTACCACCTATATTCTATTCCCCTACTATATAATAAATAATTTTTTTGCAAAAATATCCCTTTTTGAAAATTAAATAAAAATTTGAAAAGAATAAAATCAAATAAAAATTACAGAAATAAAAACCAATAAAAAAGCACTCTGACTTAGAGAAGAATTAAAATAAGATTACGGAGAAGAAAGATTAGGGAATATATTCTGCCTCCTTGAGTTCGACCCAGGAACACTTGCCTGGTAAAATAAATAGTGAAACGGTTTTCCGACAGAAAACCGTAAAATTTGTTTGATAAGTCTTCTTCTCTCTTTCTCGTTTCGCGGTTCTTTCTTTTGCTACAACCGACAACTCTCTCTCTTCTTTAAAACAAGAAGTGAAGGCTCGCGAAACGAGGCTTATCAATATGATGCGAGCACAAAGCTAGACTAATCCCACGGAGATCTGAAATATCCCTCCTAATGGCCTTACATTTTCTCTCAAGAACCTCTAACAGTTGAGATTATTGTTCATCGATCAACTACGAGATAAGGATGACCAGAAACATCTGAGGAACCCATAAAGAAGGCATACTTCAACGTTGATGGTAAAGACAAGCTCAGGCGGGGTCTGAATCGACTCTGTAACAACCTCTGTAACTGCACTAGTAGAAGTTATATGATTTGTACTCCATGGACTGTCCATTGTGGCTACTAATGGCTCATCAAATAGAATATCATATAAATCTATAAGGAATGATCTCTGCTCAGAAAGGAGGGCCTCATCATGATGTTTTGTCATCTCATCAACAAAGGGTTCATATATCTCATCAATAATCTTAGAAATGTATCTCTCATCGGTGCATATCTATGGAAAAACTCAGCATGTGGCTCAGATGTCTTATCCTCAGAACTCTTAGAAGAAGGCATGTCATCAATAATCTCAAAATAATGTATTAATGGAATATCATAAGGTACCACAAAAACCCAGTCTCATCCTAAAAAATCATCTCAAACTGCCCATCAACAAACACATCAATGGAATCAACATGGGAAATCATATCGACTATACTTTCTAGAGATTCCTTCTTAGAAAGGAACTCTTGGGTATCAATGAAATCAATAAAAAGATCTGTCTCTCTAAATTTGACAAGAAAATCATAGTCCCCGAGATCTGTTGTAACTACTTGTCTCTCATCTATTACTGTTGGTGGCAGTGATAATCTAGGATCGAGGATCTTCTCAATTTTTATCTTGTCACTCCGGAAGTGAATGATGATATCCCTAGTACCATAATCAACAATCTTGTCGACCTATTGAAGGAATAGTCGATCTAGTATGATTATGGTATGGAGTAACAGAGCAGGTGTGTCCATATTCCTGGCAATAAAATCAATGTGGAATATCATTCCCTGCACCATTGCAATAACGTCCTCTAAAATACCCCTTAACCTCTTAATCGATCTTTCTGCAAACTGAAGAATCATCTTGGTCGTTTTAAGAGATCCTAAGCCAATCTCACTAAGAAGAGAAAGATTTATGGAGGAACCATTATCGAGGAGATTGCGATCAAATTCTTGATCAAAGATGTGGCAACGGATGTGAGGTGCTCCACTATCTTTCTTTTTGGGTAGGAGGTTGCTGATGCCATGAACTATGGTTGTGGTCAAGATGTGCTTTTCTATCTTCTTTCCTTTGTTCTGCTTTGTTTGACCCTTTTGTGTACATGCTTCTTTCATTACCTTATTTACAACAAGCATGTACTTCATGGCCTTAAGAAGTGGCATCTATAAAAAGATGTTCTATAAGATCTTAACAAGTCAAGAATTAGATAGGACTATTTTTAGTTTTTGGATTTTTTTATTTTATTCAAGGCTGAAGGACATGGCATGGAATTAGAAGAAACATTCAAATGTGCATTTCGATTATTAAAAGTAGAATCATCTTGTACAATGGGACAAACAAAATCACTCTATATAGTATTGTAAAAATTAGTAGAAGGAAAAAAAATCTAAAATCGGATAGCTGCCACTGGTGAAGAGGAAGAATCCATGATTGGTGTGGACGGTGATCTGTGTATGTTGGGTCAAGGCGAAGATGATGATGGAGAGGAAGAAGATTGTGAAACTCGAGGATCAAGAGCTGCTACACTAGTTCTCAGCAATGATGGTGAAGAAGATGATGTAGAAGGTGAAGCTCTCTTACTGGCTTGATCTTCCAATCCCAACAATTCTAGAGACGGCTGCAGTATCCTACCTCTCCAGAGATGAATGGTGTCAGATAAACATGTAAAATCAAGGGCCACCCATATCTCGGGTGTGGATGGATCTTGGGCTACCTTATATATGTGTCTGAAATTGTTGGTATTGGCCTCCACCTGTGCTGGGACAAGTTTCTCAGTGGTGGTTAGGTCGTCAAGCCTCCGAGTAAGATCATTCTTGTTCTTCATCAGAAATGCCAATTGATCAAGTGCTAGATTCACATAATGTGCCTCGAGGTGCTCAATAATGGGCTGTCATTGGGCCTTGTAATGAGGAGGTTGCTGGTATCCATACTGCTTGTAATGAGGAGGAGGTGGAGGAATATATGCAAACTGTTGCTAATGGTAAGGCAATGGAAAGTAAGCACACTGCTGTTGCTGGCCATGTATCTAGTTTATGGAAGCGATGTGGAGACTAATACTGAGGCTGGAACTGCTGGTGCCGGAACTATTGTAGTCTGCCACCCTGAAATTGATGGGTGGGTCTCTAACCATGTTGGGAACTTAAATGGCCTTGCCCTGATGGACAGAGTTGGTTGTGCTCTTGGTTGAACCAGATACCGTTCACCTCATAAATTATAGGGGGTGGTGGAGCTTACTGCTCGAGAATGTATGGATTTTCTTGCTGGTACGTGAAAATTTGTTGGGAATGGTAAAAGACTTGGTCAGGGGTCTGCACATAATACATATATTAACTATTGATGAACTTTTGGGACTCTAATGGGTGGAAGAAGCCTGCTCTTGAGAAGAAGTGTCAGCGACTGCACTCATGCTTTAACATGCATTTGATAATACTCATAAAAGCTCCAAATGCTTTGTTATTTCATCTGGCTTGTCCATGTTCTTCATCCTCTGTTCGATCACTTGGAGCTTCTCAAGCTCCTTGGATTGTTTCTCAATTATATCTACTTTGGATAGGTGATTTTTAATTATGTTCAGTAAAGAGTTGTCCACCCTATCCACTTCATGAGATTTCATCATATTGAAAACCTTGTGGGGTGCCACAGTAGTAGAAGAAGGCACGAGATATTTCTGGAAAGCCCATGAAGAAGACAAAGCTGTGGAGCTCTCTGCCATCTCCTCGAAAATCAGTAATAGGAAATCCTCATCCTTATTGAAATGACACCCCACAGGCGACATCTACCATCTTATGATTCTCATGACTTAATCCTCCAAAGAAATTTTGCACTGGGCTTGACTTCGGAATATCATGATGGGGCCCCTTCTTCGTTAAATCTTTGAATCTTTCCCATTCCTCATGAATAGGTTCATGGGACATCAGGGAGAAGTTGGTTATCAATAATCGCATTTGGTTTAGGCATCCAAGAGGGTAATATTTGCTTAGAAAAACAGATGCCAACACTTCCCATGTAGTGACAACTTTCCTAGATGATTTACCCAACAAAGGGCCTTTTTCCATCAAGCTGAAGGGAAAAGTCATCATCTTCAATTAATCTAACGGGATGCTAGGGTAATGGATTATGCTTTAGATGTGATCGAATTGCTTGAGGTGTACGTAAGGTTCTTCATTAATGTGTCTGCGGAATATGGGAAGTAATGGTAAAAGTGTTTACTTAAGCTCGAAATGCTCAAGAATCATAGGAATTTGAATCCTTGTATTTGTTTGTCCTACTCCTAGATTATAGGATTCCCTTAATGAGAGCTTAGCCACTGACTCTACAGTCTCTTCTCTCCCATTCCCACCTACTCCATTTTTTATATCCTCCTCTCTCATGTCTTGCCACAATTCGAGAATGGTTTCCCTCATTCTACTTGAAAGTCAACCTGCTATGTCCATGGTGCTTGAATTGATTGATTGGAGTCTACCATGGTGGTGTTGATCTCAGACTACTCAGCCATGGAACCATTTCCCTGAGGTGGTATCAAGTGCACTGAATTGGTTTCGGCAAGTGTAAACTGCACTAGATTAGTCTTCAAGAATGATGGAGTCCCAAATGATAGTTCTAGATTAGAGTCAATCTAGAATAAAAAAAGTACTACAATCCAACATCTTTGATTTGATGAGGTGACATGCAAGAACATTAAAATCAAACAAGAAAACAATGAGTAAAAGGTGCAAACTGCATGGAAGGATCTCTAGCACTATCAATCAAACACAATACATACCCCCTTTTCACCAACTCAACACAAGTGAAAATCGTGAGAATTCAGTCAATTATATTTTCAATTTTATTGGTGACAAATACAATTTTAGAAAGAGTAACGAGTTTTTTGGTGCTTGTATTTCCCTAAAGACTGGCCAGATTCTTAGGACTTGTTGCACCTACTTTCAGCCAGTATGGGAGTAAGTACGAACCATAAGAAACGGCTACTCGTTACTTGAGGATGGAGACTTACATTGTGAAATCTAAACCACCCACCATGCTAAGGAAATTCAGACCGTTTATCAAATACTCTCATTTCCTCACTGAGAAGTAGCTAATCATTTTTGTAGAATCATTAGTCTCTATGAAAATTCGGGCATGGCTCTATCCCAGTGTTCGTCTCTCTCTCTCACACACACACATGCAAGTAAATCAAACAATGACGGGGTTACTATACCCAAACAATTGATTTTATCCTTAAGTTTATTTTTAGTGTCGAGTTTTCCTTAGCAATCACAAATTTATCAAATTATCATTTTTTTTAAAATATTTTGCAATGAATTTCCTAGCAAGTGTCCAATTTCCCTTTTAAATTATAAGAATAAAAAAAGAAGGAAGTCCGAAATACCAATGCATGATTAAATTCAATGATGCATGCATGGGTTAGAGATGTGTACCTTGTCACCAGTACTCTACATGCAGGATGTTCTATGTAGAATTTAAATCCAAAAAAATAAAACTTATCTAAATGATCCACATGAACTTTCCTAGCAATAACTTCTATTAGAGAGATAGAATCAGTTAAATCTAACTAAGTCCAAAATTTGCTCTATTCTATAGGTACTGAAATTCTTGTTTAGGGCTTTCGACCTAATTAATTACCTATCTCAAACACGTTAATAAAGAAATCACTAAGGGATCTTGCATGTAAAATCACATCAAAATAAAGAAAATAAGTCAATAAAAACAAAATCAATGAGGTCCCCCAAGTACATCGGCACATGCTGAAACATACCCCACAAACAAAGTATGTAGTATCCTTTTTATGAGTGTTTAAAGGAATAAATAAATGAAATAAATCAAAGAAACTACCTAAGCTCCAAATGATGGTTTCTACTAAATCTTCTTCTCCTCATCCTACGCTCTCTCGCGGCTTGGTGAAGAATCAGGCCACCTCCATTTCATGTGGGTGCTCCAGTGCTCTTAAGAATGTCACCCTCGCTCGTCGGTCCCTCGCAAAAAAGTGGAAATAAAAGATAATGTAAGAATCTCAGTTAAGAAAATAACATCAAGAATGAATGAATTAAATACTATGAATATAACAATGGAATTAATGTAGGAAAATATAGACAGAGCTCGTCGCAACTCAAAGTAGTGTCAAACAAAAATTGTTAATTCTCAATAAAAAATAAATACAAAAGTATAGTAAGAGAAGTTTCTATTTAATTTATCAGTATAACTTACATGATCAAACTAAGGGAGGCTACAAAAATTTTAAGGGTTATTATATTTAATGAATAGTTAATGAAAGAATGAAGCCAATTCTTTGTACACTATACTTGGTTTTTGAGTTTTTAATCCTTTTTATGGAATTTTAATTTTATAAATTTTATTAGTTTTTCTGGATTTTTTTATTATCTCTAATTTTGTAAAAGATATTTTTATAAATTTAAAAGATTCTAATATTAAATGAAAATAAACAAATAAGATAATGCACTCTTTTTTTGATTTTGTACTATAACAAATATACACGAAAAATTGGACTAAAATTATTTTTAGTTTTTCTTAACTTTTTCAGATGTTTTTATGAATTTTCGAGAATTTCATGAATTATTTTGATTCTTTAATAATTGAAAATAGTGAATAAAGTAAATGTGTTACAAACTAAAGCTTTTAGGATTTTTAAAATTTACAAATGAAGACAAAAATTGATAAAATATATTGAATAAAAGATAAATTTTTAATATTTTTCAGAGAGCCATTTTATGATTTTTTGAGATTTTTAATTTAATTTTTATAATTTTTTAATGTTTTGTCTATTTGTAATTTTTAAGTTTTTTTATAGATGATAAATTTGCAAAAGGAATACTATAATATTAATAAATCAAAACAAACACACATGAATTTTTTAGAATGTTTGGAAGAGTTTTAAATTTTTTTATGATTTTAAAATGCAAATAGGACATTTTTATAGAGTTCTTGAAATAATAAAATTTATGAAAATACAATATGGAAATTATGGATGCATGGTGAACGAATGAGGAGCCCACATGAATTTTTATAGAATTTCAAATGTGTTTTTCTATTTTTTATTTAATTTTAAAGATACAAAATAAATATGCAGAATAATAGGGACTAATATGCAACAAAATAATGTTTAGTGAGTAAATAATAACAAATATGAAAACTACAAGGCAAATGATGTAAATTTCCGAAAACTCACGCACCCAAGCACTTGTGCCCTGGTGGATTGGACCCATATATAAATAAAATATTTATGAGGTCCAAATAATTGTAGAGAAACAAAAACCTTTTATTACAATTTACCCATAGAAAACTAGTGCTGAGCAAGTGAGCGATTCAAACAGGTTTCATTCGTAATTAAAATAAAATGTACTGTATATAAAATGTAAATGTTCAAATTAAGATATAATGATGCATGTCCTCGTAGGGACTTATTTGCGAATAAAGAAACGACATAGGATAAGGGTGCAAATTTACCTTTTATGTGACGTGGCTCGTTGGACGGTTCAAATGTGATAGCATTCTAATCTAACGGCTACGAATGAATCTTATGTGAAGGGTAAAGTTAAGATCTTGGCCTTGAATCCACAATCAGCTTATGTGGGTTTATCAAAGGTACATATCAAATCTGGAAGAGGCGTTCTTGATATGACGACCATGAGGTTCTCTAGAAGAACTAAGAAGCACAACGCTTCCGATGAACTTCGAGCGGTTGCATCTGCCTCATTTTCACTATATCCCCCATTCAATCACTCCTAGATGAAAGCTATGGGAGTTCCTCGCCGGTTAATCACCTATGATCTCCATGAAGGCACTAGATCAGGGATTTGGAAGGTGGTGAACTATCTCAGTCCAGGAACCTCTTGTCCTCCATTTGATGTTGTTTCTATGTTGTCAAACCCTACAACGGAAAGTCTATGCTCGGATGATGCTTCCAGCAAAACAACTAGGTCATGAACATGGGAGAAGTTTGATGAATGGAAGTCTCCAGTGAGGTGTGGTCGGAGTGGACACTGGGCTCCATATCTATGAAGATGTGGAGATGTGTAGACCATGGATGAGATGGAGAAAAGTCGGGCAGAGATGTAGGCATAGTCAGAAATGGTTGATCGTGAATGTAGCAACTCTGATCATGAGGATCGGAAGGGGAGGATGTAAATATGATCTATGAGATTTAAATGAAATTAATGCGAAAAAGAGATATTGAATCGAAGAAAAGCTATCTATGTTACCTACTGATAAGAAAGGGGAAAAGAAATGCTTCGATCTGCGATGTGGCAAAGAAGCGGAGGCATGCGACAGAGCTCGCCGGTGACGTTGGTGAATCACGACCTTCGCTCAAAATCTTGCACTCCAAATCGAATAGCAGTTGCTCTATCACTGCAGCAATCTCCCAGAATCGATTGCGGGAAATAAATCTGGCTAACGTCAGATTGAAGAGTCGTCAGAGGAGGGTATTTATAGAGCGAAGTCAGGAGATATTTGATTTTGAAAAGGGGCGCAAATCATGGAGTGATGGATGGATCTGATGTGGTGGCGTGGAAAGTAACTAAATAAGCTTGAATGTTGACGAAGGATGTAGGAAGTTTATAGATCAAGGATCGTGGGAAACTGGTGTGAAGAAATGGCGGAGCGAGATAAGTGGAAGGGGGGCATGGATTGGAGAGTTGACCCGGGTCAACAAATCTGGGCTAACCAATCAGAGCACGTGGAGAAAGTTGCAAAATTAGGCTTTACATCAAAACGATGTGAAAATATTAAATAAATCAATAAATAATTTGAAAAAGAAATAATTTAAATAAGTAGAGCAAAATAAAATTATTAGGAATTATTTAAAGTTAATTTTGATGATTTTTAATTAATTAAATCATATAATTACAATGGACAAAATGAATATAGAGTGTTATTTACAGGTATGTATACCTAAATATATATAGTATTTTGATTTTCAATTAATTATTTATATACACGTATACATAAGTTAATATTTTATTTATTTACAACATTTTACAAGGCTTTTAATGATATTTTTATTTTATTTTCTTAGGTGTTTTTTACTTGTGTTAATTAAATAGGTCATGGTACAAAATATGCAAGGTTATACATATACAATATATACATGATATTACTTATGTTGATTTTATTTTGTTACTTTTATTTGTATTTGTATTTAATATGAGTTAAATATAATATATACACGTAATGAAATATACAATATTCAGAAGAAAAATAATAAATTAAATAATCTACATAGTATACATATGTATATTATACAATAATACCCCAATTGGCAACAGTTCACACCTTAACTAAGAATTTTACGAAATCATTCCATTTTAAAGATAATTTAATTTGGAGTATAATGAAATTGAGTTTGTTTAATTTGGAGTTCAGGTGGAGGAAGTGTTGATATTGGAAGTTTGTATTTTTATGGATTTTGGAAAATGGCGTTATTTATACAATATCTAAAAGTTTTTACTGAAATTATTTTTATTATATACAAAAGAATTTTATACACAATTTTAAAGAGGAAATAATTTTATTTACATAGGATTTAGTTAGGAATATGTCAATGTAATAATAGGATTTAATTGTGATTAAAGTCAATGTAATAGTGTGTAATACATGTAATATTATATAAGTGAGGAATATATACAGGTGTCAAGTATTTTCTGGATTTTAGGCCTCATCTCCCCTACTTTATTCCTTTTCTATAAGGTCAAGTCTTGACCTTCTCTTGAGGTCTAATTAATCATGTATCTATTACGTATATAAAATCTTTTATTTTCATTATTTTTCCTTTCTTTCTGTCTACATATATTTTAGGTTAAAATGTCAATATTTACACAAAGTTGCAGGTTACTTAGAATATGGATTTACTGATATATACATGGGTTTTATAAAGGATTAAGATAAAATAAATGAATAAAGATTATGAAATGCAGATGCATCAACATACACTGAAGAGTCTCCAAGACAAGACTTTTGGGTTTCTTTTCTAGGTATCCAGCATTTGGTTCTTCATGTTAAATAAAAATTCTTATTTAGGATAATTATAAGCTTTTTACATATCGTGTATACAGTGTAAATATTTGAATAATGATTTGCATCCCGTATGGAGAGAGTTGGGAAGAACTGTATGTCCTCTCAATTTGCATGCATAATTTGATAAGAGTGTGAAATTTCTACCTAGTATCCACTTTTACTATTTTTTTACTATCTCCCTCTATTTAATATCACTTATGTTTAAAAAAAAATACAAGAAAATCGCTAGGCGCTTTATATTGAAAAATACTCAAAAAATCGAAACTCAAAAAGTAAAGCAAGGGGACTGCTATTAACATTTTGTCCTTAATAAAAAATATTTGATGGACATCATTATTTTGTATCATAAAGCCTGCAATGTTTTCAAGTACCATTTAGACAAAGAGAGGCTTGATCCGCAATGAGTAGAGACCAAATCACGATTTGTGACTATCTTGATAATCACTTGGGACGATGAAGTATTGGTGCTTCTATCATACGTAGGTGAGTAGGGTCTTATCGATGATGGTGTTCTCGCCTTGTGTAAAACATCCGACTTAGTCTAAAGTATTGAGCATAGTCCATGCTGTCCCAATGTGTCTGCCTCATCGTCTTACATTTAAGTACCACACTTATGTGAGAAGTATGTGTTATGCCTATTAGCTTCCTCTCCTTTTTCTTTGGCTGAGAAGCCCTCAAGTATTGAGATCAAGGAGCACAAAGAGCGCATATCACAGGCTATAAAAGTAGGGGAAAGTATGAGATCCTTTTCGGGAAGTACTCACTCTCTTATATGTTTAACCCCTTATTGGACTTGTTAAAATATTTGTCTGCAAAACAAAAATAAAATTGAAAAGGTAAAAATAGTCGAACCATTGTGGCTTCATTTATGTTGAGTTAGTGAACACAAAATTGCTTAGTGTTTTTTTATCTAGATTAAGTTCAAAGATTGGTCCCGCACAGTTGTGTTGTTTTTCAATTTCTTTATTTTATTCTATTTGACCCTTGCTCACTTTGAACCACATATTATTTTACACTCTTTTTATTCTTAGTTCATCATTGTAATCTTCATCCTTTCTTGATCTTCCTTTTGATCTCCAAGATGTCGACTCTTGAATGGCTTTATCGAGATCCTGCTGACACCCACATCAATTCCATGTTGATGATATCTCCAATAATTCGAGGCGATTCCCAAGAACTCGATTCTGACCTTATGAATCACTCTCCAGACTCCCCACCTTCTTCAATAATCTGGAATCACTCTTGTTCTGTATTGTGCCCTTTCTGGATGGAGATAGACTTCGCTCCTTACACGCCTCCATCCTTAATAATGTTTTGTGTTGACTTTAATATAGAACATTTCTCTACATCCAGTGCTTCTATCATGACTTATCAGGGATTTATTCCATTTATAGACCAAGAATTTGACCTAGAGCTCGAAATACTATAAGATTATGAATCAAACATGGCTCCTATAGTCGAGGGAAGGGCCGTCAACACCTACCACAACCACAGTAGGGCCAACAGGATTAGAATGTCAAAAATGCCCAGCTACTTGTATCAATTCAAGCAATCCAGCAGCAACTCACAAACCTACATTTGGCCCAAGTTGCATTCTATGAAATGCTTAATGTTCGAGGAGAAGAAGTGAGAACCCAAGATGATGAGGATTTAAGGAATAACAAGGAGATGGATCCTATGGAGGTCCCATGGACGAGACAAGATGGGAGAGGCCTAAGCCTACTCTTAAGGAGACGTACAACCTCGGCGCGGGCCAAATGATTGAATGGATTCAGATTTCACTGGTCCATGCACATTGAATGGATTCAGATTCCACCGGTCCATGCACATTTTGAGCTGAAGCCTCAACTCTTAGCTCTTCACCCCACATTCCATGTGAATGCAAATGAGGATCTACAGATACATCTGCAGTGGTTTTCTCACATAAGTGGTACTATGCACTACCCTGGCATATCGCTAGGCATAGCCATGATGATGACATTTCCCTTCAACGTTCAAGATAAGGAGGAATACTGGATTAACCATCTGAGAAGGTCATCACATGCTGGGAGGAGCTCAAGTCCACATTTCTTTACAAAGTCTACCCTCTCGGTTTTCTCAATCTGATGCGAACAAGATTCACCAATATCTCCCAAGCCACCCATGAGTTAATCCAAGATGCCTTGAAGTGTTTCAAAGATCTTTAGGAGAAATGTCCCCACCTTGATATTCCTCAAACCAGATTTCTTTGGGGGACCAATAAATCCCAGATTTATCCATATTTCTTTATACTATTATCTCTCTAACTTAAGCTATTCGCAAAGATTCATTAACTATTAACATTAATTATTAATATGTGTGTTGTAAATAATTCACCATAATAATATTTATTATATAACCCTATTGTTGTGTTATTATTTTATTATTTTTTCTCATTAAAAAACAAATAAAAAATAGAATAACAATATATAAAAATAATTCTATATAAAATATAATATGAAAATAACAAATTAACAAAGGAAAACATAATAAAATGTTTTTTCTTTTATTTTGTATTTTTTATCTACGTATAGATGGCATCTTCTCTTGTTGACTTCTACATGAATGTTGTAGATCTCAACGAGATCTTCAACTTCCATTTGAAACTTATACTAAATCTGCTCCGAACTATTTCCTTTTTAATTATCTCATATTTATTCATTTTCATTATTTTTAATTGTCCCACGTGGCACATCCTCGATCCACCCTACAGCCTTGGCATTTGTCCTTACTCGCCGCTCTTCCTGGTTGTTTGTTTCATTTTGATCGATCTGATCAGTGTTGTCCATTTCTTCTCTTATTTCAACTACTATCTGATATTATGATCAGATCTAAGCACTCCATTTGCGCCCTCATTATTAGTCATTAGATCTCATGATCCAATGGTTATTGCTTTTTGTAAACTTCCGTCCACATACTTGAAGAGTTGCATAATAGTCGAATAGTCCAACTTCTCCTTCATCCCGCAACCAATTCCTTTCAACCTCCAGCCAAAACTAAATCTTATTCACCCAACTTCTCTTTTCTTCGCCCATGCTCTAATTTTTTATCTCTTACTCTATCACTAGTTACAGACGGTTGAAACCACCCCTTTTCTCATATCACCAGCAACTTCCTCTCTCACAGAAAACACAACTCCACCTTCAGTATTGGGCATCCACCATTCAGAGCATTACCTCCCAGCATCAAGCTTCTCTCAATTGATAGTTAGAGACTGTTCTTTGAGTGTGAAGATGGAGGTTAATGATGGTGAGATCCACAGATTCTCAAGCATATTGCATCACTTTGCTTTGTTGCTCGAGCTTAGTTCTACAACTTAGAAGTTCGGGCAAAGACTGGGGACGCATCTTTAGCTTCATAATGGCAAAGATTCATCATATGTTCATCTATCTTGTTTCGCTCTGTTCTTGGTTTGTATCTTTATCTCTTCTCCATTGATTGCTATCTTATTTGTCATGCATCATCGATCTTATCCTTTGAAATGATCGAAATCTTTTGCATCACATTCCTCATCTACGCATATCTTCCAGCTTGACTGTTCACTTCTCCATGATAATGTTTTCCATCATTCCCTTCTTCTTTCTTTAAGGAAGAAGAACTCACTAAGGCTTAACTTTCCCGCCTCCTGAAGTCCTCTAGACCGTTCCATTCACTTTAACATCTTTGTCGAGGCTCCGCCTATGTACTAATAATCGCAGGTGGTGCCAAGGCTTCAATATTCAAAGAACTTGGCTTTCCTCTGATCTAAATTTTCATTCCCGACCATTTTCCTCGAAGCCTTCGTCAAAGAATGGTCCAGCAATTCCTCTTTATATGAGCATCTTTGCAAAGGATTAGTGGAGCACATTAGACCTTTAACAAGCAAGTAGAAGAATGGATACCCGCCTCGACTCATCCGCTTGAGGAGGAGCTTCATCGAGGATGAAGGACAAACTCTGTTGGATCTCTTCATTTGGGCAAGATTTAACACTCTAGATCAAGCCACGTCTTCTGCCGAGCCCACATGCCTAAGCTCCATTTGATCGAAGCTGAATCGAGCCAACGTGATGTTGACAAGTCATCACCAAGCCTTCCTCCAGACCTAGGTCACATCACATGCAGAATACATGTGACCTGTGAATTTTTAGCTTCAAAATCCTCACACGTCTCAAATATTACAATATAGTCTTTAGTGAGCACGTGGAGAGCATGTGAATTCTGGAGATTTTATAATATAAGTCCTGTATTTTTTAATTGCATTTGTATATTGCCTCCCTTCATGATAATTGCATTTAGCCCCTACAACTTTATTTTATTGCTGGACCTATTGCAGTTCATTTCTTTTTATTGCATCTACACCCATGGATTAAAACCTTAATAACTTCTCATCTATTGATCAAAATTAAGTGATTTGGTCTCATTGAAAATCTTGTTTAATCTCTACAAGCTGACGTATTTGTATAATTCATTTGACGCTTATTTTATGCATCCATAGTTAGAAAACTTTGTTGACATGTTTGACTCCTTATTTGAATCGAAATTGGTATATTGTGCATTATTTAAGTTATTGATTTCCTTAATATATTGAGTAACTGATTAGGATCATTAATATATTTATTAATCTCTTTATTCCTGGTTAGTTTGTCATTAATTGATTAATTGGGAGCCATCTACCTATCGAATACATGAAAATCAGGTTTTGATTATACATGATGAATTTATGCCATTTTAACTTGATTCTTGGATTACTTATCATTGATTAAATGTTTGGTTGATAAAATTCAAAATCTTTGTTATATTATGTATTACTGTGTACTATCATTGCATTATTGTTTAAATTTAAATTGAAAGCATAAAAAATGTTTTAAAAATTGCATTCACTTTGTGTAATGCATCTGATCGATATTTTTAACCACTAGATGACTTTCATAAATACTCAAAATTTAAGAATAACTCATAATTGCTCATGTCCTTGTGTTCGACACTGGACTTCTCAGGTATAAATTAAAGCTAGGTCCTCTTTGTAGAGATTTTTGACATAGTTTTTTATATTTCCCTATGTGGTTTTACTACAAGGAGTGATTTTCATCACACACTTTTAACGAGTTATCAGATGGCACGCACCGTTGCCGAGGATATAATACATTTTGTGATTATTTTTTGGGTTAGATATTTACTTAATGATATTAGGTTAATTATTTTGATCCTGTTTTGTTGAAGTGTTTATTTTGTTTGTCTTGTGAATTGTCGTTGTGGCTAGATTGACTATTGTAACTCTCTCAAGAATTATCTAATTAATTATTATTTTGTGGTAGGCCCATTAAGCTTAAGATTTTCAGAAGACCGTAGAGGCGAGGAGATTGGAGTTTCTTACTCGGAGTGCACAAAGCAAGATATTAGAGAGACTACTTTAGTTAATTAAGTTCAAGTGTCAGGTTGTAATTTATTTGTGATCTTAATTTCCTATTTATAGTGGTTCCCATTTTAGATATTGTGTGTGTATAAAACACCTGTTTATTTATTCTTCATTGTGTGTGGTTATGTCGAGAGTGGTTCTCGATTTGAGTGGAGATTTTTGGTCAAGGCACTATGCCAAATAGACTTATCGTAGGTCATTTTTCCTATATCTAAATCGTAATATATGATGCACCACTTAATTTCATAATATTCATAATTGCAAAAATCATAGGAGATTCATAGACGCACTTAGCATACATTCTTCTTAGTCAAAAATAAATTGATTTCTTCACTGCTAATAGAACTTCTGCTCAGGTGCTTTTTTTCTATTTGCATAATTTAGATAGCATTTTATAATTCAATCTATGCATCCATATGGAGAATGGTGGGAAGCATTGCAAGTATCCCTAGATGACATCATTCATCATAGTTTTCCACTGCATTCTGATTGCGTGTTTCTTCCTTAGTTTTTTAAACAATGGATTGAAGGAAAAGGGAACGTTTAGTGGACATTGATTGTGTGTTTACATTATATCAAGCGATAACCTAATCTCCTAAAATTGGGAATAAAAAGATGCAAGTTTACATAAGTTAATTTGGACTAAAATCAACCTTATATTACGAGAAGTAATACCCTCATTTATTCCAGGTACTTACCCTTAGTCAGAGTGGATGAGGACGTAGACCCTAAGGAATAGTGCCAAAAATCCTCAAACATGTGCCCTAAGCGCTCAGGCTCACTTTTAGGGCCACGTTGTTACTGTAAGAACTTTCCTCTGACCATTAGAAGAAGTAGTCTTGATTCTTGTTGGTGTGTTATGTCGGCTTTAACTTGAACAACATTAGGTGACTACACATGTGAGCTTGCTTAAGATTGTTTTGAATGACTAAACAAAAACTAAAAAGATAATAAGGCCATCATCCTCGGCCAATAGCGTTAAGTTTTCAAGGGGTTTGTATTGATTATTTTTGTGTGAGTAATTCCACATATTCATGTGCCCAGTAGTACTAGAATCCTTTTTTGTATCAAGTGTGCTCAATGCCCGTATCTTTTGAAACTCATAAATGGATAATTGGTCAGATATTTGCACGGACATTGCAAGCTTGTCATTGAACCACCCAAAAATCACGTCTTCATAGGTCCAAATCCCTTCCTCTTCTTCTTTAATCGGACCATTTCAGTTTAGAAATAACCCTTCTTTCGTACCGGTGTATCATGATTCACTCCTGGGGGTACTTACATCCCAACCAATCACTTTTTCTTCTTTACTCACCAAGGAAGATTGTTTTGATTTCATTATCTTAATCTAGATCTCACTCCAATCCCTTATTTGATGAAGCTGATGAAGGTACAATTAAGATGCCTCCTAAGAGCCAGAATGGGGAGGAGGAAGAATGAGAGGACCCAATGCATGCAGTACTGGCTAGCCTACCAGAATCTGAGAAAAACCAAGCACTTAGTAGAGTAGAGCTTGGCTAGTTACATTTGAGTAGAGATGCACATTTGGAAGTGGCATACAACCCTGGGCAATATCAGATGACCAATTGGTTGAGCCTAGTCGATCCCAAAGTAGAATAAGTTTTGAAGTCACAGTTCCTAAGTTTGTTGCTGCATTTTCATGGGAATGCACACAAGGAGCCATACACATTCCTTAGGGACTTTGAGTTGGTCTGCACTAACCATAGGCCTCCTAGGGTTAGACAAGACTTCATTAGGCACAAAGCCTTTCCTTTTAACATAAAGGATAATGTTGACCATTGTTATAACTACCTTTGTGTAGTTTAAGGACCTATTTTTCAAGAAGTTCTACCCATTGAGTAGAACTAATTTGATACGCTCATGCATCACGAGTTTCTCCCAGCTTCCCAATGAAGCTTTCTATGATACATTGAAGAGATTCAAAGCTCTTACAAAAGTGTCCTTGTCAAGTCTTAGAGCAAACAATCCTTGTTCAATCTATTTATTGCGGTCTACACCATAAGGTGCGGGATTTACTTAGTGTTGTTTGTGGAGGCAGCTATATTTCATGAGGTGCGGACATTGTCTAGAAGGTGTTAGAGCGGATGGTCTAGATGAGTAGAGTGCATACCATGAGTAGAGCCCAGTTAAAGACTCCCTTACCATTCTTATCAAGTGGGGGAGTAAAGGTTACAGTTGATCCTTTTGACATGGGCATTGTAGCAGACAAAATCACAGTAGTTGAGAGGATCGATAGGTGGATGGATGAGTTGGACAATAACTTATCCAAAATGCCTAAACGCATGGCAGAGCATTCTGAGAACGTATCCAAGATGAGGGTACCTATCGTGACTGCATCTACAAATCCTGTATACTGTGTTTACCATATTCAGGAGCAACAGATGTCAGGGCCACCCCAACCATGGGTGGATGACTAGCCTTTAACCCTTCTTGTCAGCAGCAACCACCTTCTATGGATACAGTTTTTGAGGAGAATTCAACATGTGGGATTTAAATGGTGTGTGGTACACCAATGACATTGTCAGGCAGTGGAGTTCTGGGCATTGTTTCTCCTACCAGTGTCCCTAAACCTTCTACAACACATTGTTTATTCCCACACTTCTTCTTCATCACAGAGCTCTGGATCCATTCCTTCCCAAGCCCTGAGGAAAAAAACAACATTATGTCCATCAACAGACGTACCAAGCGGGCCAACAGGGCCCACATGTTTAGCCTAATACTCAACAACAACAGTTCAATGGCCTTCGAGGCCAATCTTCACATTCTTCATTACCTTCTTCATAGCAACAACTTTCATCTTCAGGTCCCATTGATTTTTAGTGACAGATTCTTAAGGAATTGTGTTCCTACAGGAACGAAGTACTTGATTTGACAGTTGATCTCAACCATCTTTCCCGTTTACATGACGAGCACACTGCTCCTTTTACATCCATTCCTTCTCAGGTTCAGGCTAATCCCAACAACCTGCACAAGACTCAGCAGAAACGACATTGTTTTTACCAGGTATACCACTCATATTATCACAAATCTGAGCATGAGATCTTTCCATCTAATTGTGTCAATCATATGTCTCTTGGGATCGGACAACCGTGCTCGTACCTAATTGGGCAATTGATATTGAGAGGACGAACTATGAGGCTCAGCCTGAGGATACATCAGAAGATGATGAAGCCATGTATTTTCATAGTGATGATCATCAGCAAGCAAAGACTTCTTGAAGGAGAAAGAGGAGTACAAGAGCATGACATCACACATCAGATTCAGAGTCTACGGAGGACCTTATATGTAATGTTGGGAAGAATGCACATTCATCACGCATTCCCCAACATATAGTAGATGGTTTAATTTTAAATTCCTAATTAAATGTAAAAGATTCAGTTGTGAAAAACATAGATTTTATGAATAATAAATGCATGTTTCTGTTTATGATTCTAAGTCTTCAATTTTTTTTGTAGCTATCTTTTTCCCCTATGCTCCTACGTTAGGAAAGCGCATCCTGAATAAGATTCAAAAAGATGATCCTAGAATGGCATGGTTTTATAGAGATAACATTATAGTTAAAGTGCCAATTGATGTGTATGTGGATAGTCATGCTGCATTTCAGAAAAATTTGAAGGTGAGATGCACATATAGAAGAGTTAGTAGGAAGAAATTGAACAATTATGTCAAGACACAAGTTCTCTCGGTTGCCACAACATTTTGTCTCAAGAACCAACAATTGCCAAAGAAGAAAAGAAATTTAGGTGCAAATCAAGTGGCGAGTCATAACAATGACATCGCATTTGCATGCACACTCCTAGATAACGGCTCTTCGATCAACTTGTTAGCCTATGCCTTTTATGAGAAACTAAAGTTGGGATCCTTATGAAAATCTAGAGCTTTACTTTAGTTTGCGGATAAGTCAATGAAAAAGGCTAAGGATGAGATCAAAGATGTCATTATCTCGATTGAGGGACAATACTATAGGGTGGACTTTGCTGTCTTTGAAATGGACATCTCCAATCACTAGAGAGATTCACAGATTATCCTTAGGCTGCCTTTTCTTAGGATCGTTGGAGCTTCATTTTATTATCATACAAGGATGATTAGGTTTGGTTATCCAGGCAGAGAAGTGGAACTATAACTGAAGTAGATGAAATGGAAGCAACCTGATTTAGAGTCTAGCACAGATTTCTCTTCATGTTCAGAGGCATACTTCAAAGAAATTGGCACAGTTGGGATTTGGAGTTAAATCTGACAGTATAGAGCGAGACCCTCTCATCTAGAGAGGACAATGTATGCATAGAAGTTTACGAGATATTGCCAAAGTTCTTGAGATTTGCATCTCCATATACCCTTAATGACTTAGAAGTCCCTTTGGACTTGTCGGTTCCTCATCCTTCAGAACAATCAAGGGAACTAGACGATGAGTCGGACGTGTCTTTGGCCGAACATCCGTGTTTCTTTGGTGATCTGACTCATTGTTCTATTCAGTTGGTGGCCACTACTACAAAGGTACCATCACCACCGTGCAGTATGGAACCATATTCAGCTTCAGTTCAACCAGATTTGATTGATGATGATACATTACCGGAACTGAAGCCACTACCTCCTACACTTCATTATTATCTCTCGGTTGACTGTAGAGCAGGAGACTAGGTTGTCTGAAGTATTGGATAAAAATCGCAAAGCAATAGGATGGACTATGTCGGATCTCATGGGTATAAAGCCTGTATACTATTCACCATATATATGTTGAGGATAATGTTAGACCTTGTCATGAGTTCCAGAGGAGACTTAATCCAAATCTTTGGGAAGTAGTTGAGAAAGAGAATGGGAGATGGTGTAGAGGAGGTTTTATCTACCCAATCTTGACTCAAAGTGGGAGGCCCCTTTACATGTTGTCCTGAAGAAGTTAGGAATTCAGATGGTCACTAATGAGGAGGGATTTGATATTGCGACATGAGTACCGACGTCATGGCATGTTTATTAGATTACAAAAGCCTGAATGCCAAGGCCAAGAAAGATCACTTTCCCTTTCCATTTATTAATAACATTTGGAGAGATTAGTAGGGAAAGAGTTCTTCTATTGTGGGTACTCAGGCTACAACAAGTAGCCATCGCCCCTGAAGACCAGGAAAAAATCACTTTTACTTGTCCTTTTGGCATATACGCTTTCAGATGCATGACCTCTGGGCTTTGCAATGCCACATGTACATTTCAGTAGTGCATGATAACTATATTCGCCGAAATGATAGGGGATGTCCTAGAGGACTTCATGGACGATTTCTCAGTTCATGGTGATTAATTTGATTCTTGTTTAGAGCATGTAGACTGAGTTCTTCGAAAGTGTAGGGAGGTGAATCTGGTACTCTCATGGGAGAAGAGTCATTTTATGGGGTAGGACATATACAAAAAGGGATTGGAGGTTGTCCTTGCCAAGGTGGATGTGATCAAGAGACATGATCCACCAACTAACATCATGTCAGTGAGGTCATTTCTGGGGCATGCTGGATTTTGTAGATGATTTATTCTGGATTTTCTATGATTGTGGACACTGACTAAGCACTTAGGAAAGGACATCGAGTTCTTTGTAGATCACACGTGTCTTGAGGACTTTGAGCTCCTTAAGAAGAAGATATGTGACTCACCGATTCTATAAGCTCTTCATTGGTCTCTTCCCTTTGACATCATGACAGGTAATTCATATTTTGCTATAGGATCCTTACTGGGGCAACGATGAAATTGGATATATTTCATGATTCATTACGCAAGCAAGGTTTTGGACCCATCATAGAAAAATTAAACTGTAATCGAAAAAGAGATGCTTGTCGTAGTTTGGGCTTTAGAGAAGTTTAAGTCTATTATTCTTGACTCTAAAGTTATAGTGTATACCAATCCTTCAACCATTAGGTATCTCATGGAAAAGAAGGATGTGAAGGCGCATCCTATTAGGTGGATATTGTTGCACCAGGAGTTTGATTTGGAAATTAAGGATAAACCTGTGGTCATGAATGTAGTGGCTTATCATCTTTTGAGGATTAAAACAAATGCTTCCCTTGATTCTGAGCCGATTTGAGAAACCTTTCTAGATGATTTGATATGTCTCGTTGACTCACTCCCATGGTATGACAACATGGTAAACTACCTTATCACGAAGAAAGTTCCCCATTGTTGGACTAGGAGCAATATAGTCAAAGTCAAGTCTTATTTGAGGAAATATCATTGGCAGGATCCATTTCTTTTATTTGAAGGCCCAGATTGTGTCTGGGAAGGTGCATTACTCAGGAGGAATACTAGAGTGTCCTCATGTACTATCATTCTCTTGAGGCTAGAGGACAACATTCCGAAAAATAACTGCACACGAGGTGCTACAATGTGGTTTTTTTGGCAGACCTTGTTTGGAGATGCCACTGATTTTGTACAGTCATGCACTGTCTGCCATAGGATGGAAGGAATTGTTGGTTATAGAGATGACATGCCCAAGCAGCCTGTGATTTTTTGTGATGTCTTTGACATTTGGTGCATAGATTTCATGGGTCCTTCCCTGACAACCAAGGTTTTGAGACATCTTGTTAGCGGTGGATTATTTGTCCAGATGGGTGGAGGATATTTCCATCCTGAGGTGCAGACCATAGGATTGTCTACAAGTTCATAATGGATCATCTTATTTCATAGTTCAGGGTACCTAAAATTTTGATTTCTGATGGGGGTAGCCATTTTATAGACAGAATAAATCTTTAGCAAAGGACTATGGTTGGTAGAGGTTTCAAATAGGGAGGTGAAGAGCATTCTTCAAAAGTAAGTCCGTCCTGATAGGGAGAACTGGGTCTCAGTTGTTATTCCATGTTCTGTGGGCCTATAGAATGACCTAAAAGATGCCTCTTGGCACTTCACCTTTTAGAATGATATATAGCAAGCCATGTTGTTTGCCCACCGAATTAGTTCATAAGTCTGAGTGGGCAATAAATAAGATCAATTGGAGGTGTCACTTAGGGAAAATATGTAGAGACCTTTACCTAAATGAGTTGTTGGATATCTGCAACCGAGCATATGAGAAGAGCTTGATCTATAACGACAAAGTTAAAAAGTGGCTTGATGTGCATATTAGATGAAAGAACTTTGCCCAGGGATAAAAGGTATGGTTGTTTAATGCAAAGTTAATGTTTTTCTACAAGAAACTTAAATCAAAGTTGATAGGTCCTTTTATATTAAATGAAGTGCATGGAAATGGTGGTGTAGACATTTCAGAGCTTTTAGAGATTGCACCTTCCTTTGTGGTTAATGGGCAATTACTTAAGCATTTTGTTGAATAAAAAAAAGATTAACTCCTATTGAATTGATTGACTTCATGCCTAGTGACTCAAATTTAGAGTTGTCAGGAAAGGCATGATTCATTAGAATATATTTACATCAAAAGATTCGACATCAATAGATTCTTATTCTTTCGGACTATAGTCTCAGAGATTTCATTTTGACTTTTATTCTTTTTTCTTCCTACACATAGGCTATTTTCAGCATAAGTATAGGGGAAATAGGTCCCTACATTCTTCATTTTTCTTAGTCTTATGTTTATTCTTTGGTCTCTTTCGTACGTTTACCTCTTTTTCTTTACTTAGGTTTTTTTAAAATCAAAGTATAAAGGAGACCATTTCATTTTATTCAGTCTGACTATATGTTTTCTCACTCCTGCACAAATATTATCTTAGGTCATCTGTTCTAGCATTCATTTATAATTAGTTGATCCATGGCTTCGTTTCACTTTGTGCTATGAGTACATAGCAAAAGCTAAGTGTAGGGGGTGTACCGTATGTATTGCATGTATACTTTAACCATAGCTTGTTTTTTTAAAAGAAATTCACATTGAGTCTAAGGGTATCATATTGTATTTTGGAACTAATGTTTGTAAAAAGGATTTGGAATTTAATTTTTGAAAACTATATACATATTTTTATATGGTTTTCAAAATGTTTTACTTGGTGTGTAAAATTACGCTTTTACTTCTTTTTGAAAAAATGTGTTGTAAAATATTTGAAAAACCTATACCTATGTGATTATGTTTGTATACTATTTGCAAAATTATTTTCAATAGCCAAGGGTGTGTGGGAATTAACCTAGCTCTTGTAAATAATTCCTATCATAAAAAATGTCGATTAAAGTAAATAATAATTATTCTACTATGTGTCTCCAGTCTCCTTTAGTGCATTAGGTCCATGAGAGGTTATGATTGTTTGTTAAGCTGTCTTGTCCTTAGCGTATATAAGGTTGTCCAATCTTAGATCTTTTCAGAACCTTCATGGAGGAAAGTCTTGACTCAACTCAGAATTTTGGAAGATCAAGTTGATCAAGAGTTAACTAAAAAGAGTGTTGTTTGTTGAGGAAGATGATTTGTCAATAGAAGAATTAGACTAGGAGGTGCCAACACCATTTCTTGAGGATGTTTAATTTTCAGATTATCGTATTTCTTGTATGTTGGGTCATCCTTGTGTGTCTAGTTTTTTCTCTTATAAGGAAAACCCAAAAGTTTGTTGCAGAAATCAAGGTTGTGATTCATCTTCCCATGTTTGCTATGAATTTTGAGGCTTCCCACATGGATATGTATATCACTTTTCGGAAGAATGGCATCATTCTAGAAGATTTAAAATTCAAGTCGATGATGATCTTTCTTATTCAGATTCAGAAGTATTATCTGTTAGGAGGAAATTATTGAAAAATAAGGTGGACTGTGATTTTAAACCTCCAAGATCCAATCTTGATTTTTAAGGAATTGAAGTTTGATTTGTTGTATTGGGTATCCTAGTATAGTCTGTGTTGTTGTGTTGATTTATCAGGGGTACCCATTCTATTGTTTTTGTCTTAATAAAAACTAATAATTTCCTTAATTCTTTTTGTGATTAACTAACTCATTAACTTATTAATTTGTGTTATTCTCTGATACTTTCACTATGCACTCAGGGGTTGAGATGATCTTTAACATTAGGTTTAAGGAGTCCATAGACATAGAGTTATCATGTCTTAATCATTAGTGTCTTCAACTTAAAAGTTCAAACTTCCTTAATTAAAAGATATATATGCTATATTGCACGCTTAATCTGAAGGATATTGAGAATCCTCAAGCGCATCACGGAAGCGTGACGATTGCATCTTATGCGATTGGGGTGACTAGTCGCACTAGTCGCAATATGCAGCGAAATTTAAAATTTTAAAAGCATGTGATGAAACCACAGGATCACAAGAACATTTCTTGGATCATTTCATCAAACCACAAAGTATTAGAAATACCTCTTGAAGCATGGTTGCGATAACGAGATCTCTAAAGCAAGAGATCCTCCTGGCTCACGTCCGATCCACGAAGACAGCACTTGCGGGCGCGATGATGGGACGCGTCACTCCCACAATCCTCGATGAAGATCCAAGCTTTGAATCCCCTAATTTCGTCCAATGAAATACATCGTCTTCCTCTAGAGAAAGCATCCGCAAAGAAGATGGAGATCCTCGAGTAGTCGAAGGCGAAGGCGAGAAGGTCTCTCTCAACGCATAAGATGGACATCCACCTTAGAGAGAGAGATGACGAGAATGAGCGAGATAGAGTAGGCATGTACTCTTGTATCTTGTATTGTACTCCAAAGGGCTAGGGTTGCCCTCCTTATATATTAGTTTGGGATCCAATGGATCTCAATCCATGGCATACATAGATCCAACGATAAGATTGATCTAGGCATCAATCAACAGCCATGATTGTTGTTGGTTAAAAAACAACAATATTAATTTATATCAAATCAAATTTATGTTGTATTATTATCAACATAATTTAATTTAACATTAATCAATTATTAAGATATAACAAGATAACCAAAAGGGAGACAACAAATCTCCCCCTAAAATTGGGGGGGCGTCACCTATGACTAAGTCATTGGTGACACCACCTCATTTTGGTGGTGATTATGTCCTTTTTATTTTATCCTATTATTTCATAATAAATTGCAATAACTTTTATTGCAATAATATCCACCAAATTAATTCCAAATCAATTTGTGAATATTTCAATCATGCCATTGAAAAATACGTGAATCATATTCACAACCCAAACTAATTTGTATATTACATTTCTAATTAATTACTTAATGCGAATCCAATTCACATTAATAATTAATAAATGTTATTTACAAAGCTTTTCTCTCTCTAATATATAATAAATCATATTTGTAATATATACATCTTTATTATGGATATCACTATCCACGATCTGTATTTCCTTGATAATTAAATCTCATTTAATTATCTTGGATAATCATTCTCACAATATGAATCTCATTCATATTATACTTGATAATTATATCTCATTTAATCATCAAGACCTTCTTGCTTGGATACAAAATTCATCATAGGAATTATTCCTGAACTCATTCAAGAATAATGTGCTTTCTCCGTAGATACTTGGAGATAAAGATAGGGCGATTGTATTGTTCCACGTATAGTGACTTAGATATTGAGATCTCATCTCAAATCCAGGTCTAACGGACCTCCCATAGATGCTTGATTAAATCAAGTCTGCATACTTGATCTTCTCATTGCATCTGAATCTCATTCAGATCAATGTCCAAGACTTGGACTAATATAAAGTTACTTCTCTACTGAGAGCAGTCGCTAAAATCCAGACATGTTTCATCACTCCCTTGGACTGGAAGCGTCATGGTTATACAATCGTTTATGATCACATCACCCTCAGGTATTCCCAATACTTGCACATCCTGCATACTAGAAGACCTATGATCAACCTGAAGATGTAGATCAATTGTATACTATCTTCTTCAGGGTTTGATCACCAAGTTTCTCAAACTTGGTCATTGGGAATCGGTATCGATCATATGCTTTCCCAAAGCATATATCATACCATCAAGTTCTTGTCATGCTTCCAAAGCATGACAACCATGCATGGTATTTGATCGGTCCCAATACCTCATGAGTGAGCTCATGTCTTCTGGCTCATAAGTGAACCTGTATAATCCCTTTGAGAGATCGTATTACTCATATGCCCTTACATGCACAGCAACGCACCGGTGTATAGACCTTGGTTAGGTCATCAACCTATTGGTCTGCCAAATGTATACACTCGGACATATAGTAACACATCTGTCTCCGGTCAGAGGATGTGTGCCTATGTTGTGACAACATTCAACATAGGACTTAGGTTATCTCGATCTCGTTAAGTCAACCCTTTGACCTCACTAATCTTACACCTCCGAATCACTATTCCCATGCATAGGACGTGCATCAAGAGGTCGATCAGATATCAACCTATGTGAGAAAGGATTGTCATATCCTACTCAGGCTGGAGATCATCTCTTAATAATCACTAGACGATGCTTGATGAGTCCTCTATCTAACTCTTTAGATATTCATTCAAACACCAGCCTCCATGATTCAATTATTGAATCAACAGCTATATGATCATCAAGATGGCCATGGTACATAACCCTAATTGTACAGAGGGACCTATTATGAAAATTATTTATTCTTCATTTCAGATCAGGGAATGATATTCGCAATAACATTTATTGCATAATGGCTCATCGTGGACTTGCATGTCCAACAGTCTCCCACTAGCCCAAAGAGCCATTAATGGGCTAATCATTTAAACCCACACTCATGTGACAATCATCAGCTATTTAAAAAATAGCTAGGTAAGCTGGTCAGTTACTCTGTTCCCACGAGACTATGCCAAGTCCTTTTACGGCACTTGCATATCCCTATTAACAGTGCTCGCATCCAATGCGAATGTTGCATCTAATGCAAACAATACTCAATCTTGTCAGTCATAGTATCCTTGACACTACAGCTCTAAAATTTTTTTTTATAACCAGTATGTAATGTCTATTATCCTTATTAGAATACCCTTATTTTTGGAGATAAGACTTAGAGATCACTATCTCTAAAGCCTTGCCATCTTTGAAGATATTGTTATTACTGCAATCAATTGTTCTATCTCCATAGTAGGATTAGTAATAGTTTCGTACTCCCACTGCATGGCAGACATCTGGCTTTTGTACACATCTAGCATACTTTCAGCTTCACGTAACTGATGCACAAAAAAGGGCAACCAGTTTTAGCATTTACTTCCTCAACTCTTTGAGGTTCTATCGCTTTAGATAGGTCAGTATTAAATCTTAAGGGAAGGAAGACTTTCTTGGAATTTCCAAGAAAATGGAACATGTCCAAGGTGTACTACAAATGTGACAGTCCCAATACCCTCTTTTCTTTGCTTCTGAACACCTTCAGAACTAAGATCCAGGAGGCATCTTTGAGATCATATCTCAAGGTATGGAATAGCCAGATCATAAAACACTTATTATCATCCTTATATCATTCCAAATGATTAGGATATTATCTACATTTAGCATGATGAACACAATGGCACTCCCACTAAGCTTCACATGATACACCAACATTATATCTGAAATTATAACATTTATAGTTTCATCAAATCTTATTTTCCAACAACAAAAAGCTTATTTGAGTCTGTAGATGGATTTCTTTAGCTTTCACACCTTACTTTTCCTAATCATGAAGCCCTGGGGCTACTTCATGTGAATATCCTCAGAGAGGTATTCTTAGAAGAATGCAATCTTGTCTTACATCTTGAGGATGCAATAGTCAAGTTGTGTAGCTAAGGTTAGCAATATTATGATGATTTTAAGCATAGTTATCGAAGAGCAAGTCTCATTGCAAGCAATGTATTCTCTTCTGGTGTATAGCTCATGGCTATGAACTGTGTTTTGATGGTCTCTACCTTCTCGTCAGGTTTCCTCTTTACTTGAAGATCCATTTACACCTTAATGGGTCTAACCCTTATAGGTGGATCCTCGAGGGTCCATATACAACATTTGTATATGAAGTCTACTTTAAACTTTATTGCTAATATCCATCTTTCCATGCCATGATCCTCATGAGCTTCATCACATGAAGTCCGATCATTGTCAGACTTAATTGACACATGGAATACATCTTCTAACTCATTTGAAGAGGTATTAGTGCTTCATCTTTAATTGTCCCTTTTAGTTTCTGATTTCAGGAACCTCGTTTTCTTCTCAAGATCAAATGAGTTCCTACAATTCATTTTTGTCTTGATTCTCAAAAGTCCAATCCCTGAGTATCACATTCTCAGAGATGAGATCTTTTAAGAATCTCAAGGTCATAAAGTAGGTATCCAATACCATCCTTTATTTTCCTAATGAAGTAGCACTCTTTAGTGCTCGATTCCAGCTTACTTCCATGGAATCTTATTAAGGATATATATTGTAGTCTCTACTACATATCTATCAAGAAACTAAGAGGAAATTATGCTAAAAATTCATCATTGATCAAATCATGTCACACATGATCCAATTGTATCTCCCTACAACTCCATTGAGTTTAGGTGTGTTAGGACGATTGAGATAGAAATGATATTCATATCTTCATAGGGCATTCTTTGAATTCATCTAATAGGTACTTGCTACCTTGGTTCGATCAAATTTATTTAATCTTCCTTCAAACTTTGGTTCTAAACCAAAATTGTGAAATCTTCGAACATTTCAAAGGTTTCTAAGGTGAAGAGAAGAAATCTTATATCATACATAATCATTAATAGATATCACATATCCATAATGTTTACTATGATATAGATGATTCACATGATCAATAGGTATGAGATCCTGGATACCTTGACATCTTACACCTTTCCTAAGAGAAGAGTGTATTGGACATTCTTTGAATACAATATTCACAAGCATGTAAGATTTAAAATTTTAGACATTCTAAAGTTTCATATCTTACTAGTCTATTGATCTTATCAGTAGACATATGTCCAAGACTTGATGCCAAATCATAATCAAATGATCTTCATCCTCCTATTGATCTTATAAAGGTTTTTATTTTCAATATTAGAAATCTTAAGAACCATTCATTAATTTTTAAATTTCGTGGAGTCCACTAGATGTTAGATTACCATTTGAAATATATATCCATCATAACTCTTTATGATAGTTCTATCTCAGAATTCATGTTTATTTCCAACATTTAGAAACAAACAATGAGTGTATTCTAATATCTAGGTTATAGAGATATTCTCTAAGACTAAGACCTCTCCCACTGAGAATATGTAGTCTATCTATCCAACAGAGATTGTTGCAACAATTACATCAATATCCATGTAGATGACTATTAAACCTTAAGATCAAATTTCTAATCTTGTAATATATATATGCAACCAATTGCATGTGTCATTAGAAGATTGGGTTATAATTATCAGACTTTATCTTAGGAAATAAGTAAGTCAAAGTCAATGATTATATGTAGATTATTCTGATGCTCTATTTGAGTCCTTCACTAAGGATTTTAGACAGACTTGATAGTCATACTATCAACACATCAACTTATTGCAGTATTGCCATTCATCCAACTCTTTGGATGCCATGTGGAAGTCACAGAAGTATAATGAACTCTTTGACTTTCCTTCTCACAAGGGTCCGACCTACGCTTCCACTGTGCTCTCTTCATCTATAAACAACCATTGTTCAAGATAAAGAATCTCTTATGTTGAATTCAAAAGATTTCAATAAAAGAGCACTTCAACATTTACACATGCTTCATTAAATTCATACAAAATGATTTTTATGAAGCTACATGAATGACTTGAATATAGATAGCAGAATGATGACACTCATCATATCTACATACATCTTAACTCTTAAGGACTTAGGTTCAGGTAGGTATTCAAACATTTTGAATACATTATCTCTTTCGAACTACCATTCTGCATAATGCAAAGAACAATGTCATTCATGATTAAATGTCTAGAGCACAAATGTATGCTAGAACATCTTCTTAGATTTTATAAGGATTATTTGACAATTGCGATCATCATCGACATGTCACTTCCAAAGTACACTCGATGAAAGATAAAGACTATAGAGACATACAAACCCTATGGTGATGTCTTATTGTCTTATTTAATTGTCATTCCTCATTATGTTGAGGAAACTTGCACATTGTAACCACATACATTATGTGTCCAATTGCAAGTACAATATCTGGATCATGAGTCCAATCCATGATATTTCACTGAGTATAATATTGAGTGGGTTTAATGAAAGATTATCTGAAATAAGAAATTTACATAACATAAGGGTATATATATTATATATACATATTTTACTTTGATTTAGGAATTTTTATATGAAAGTAGTCTTGCCTTGTCAACAATGAAAGTTCATTCTCTTAATCACTTTCAATGTAAGAGATATTCTTACCATTATATCTTTAGCAAGATTTGGGATCTCCTCTCTATCCTTATCACATACCAATAATATGAGAACTTGTTACTCGAATAAATAGAAGCGAGAACACATTCTGCCTTGCAAGTCCAACTTACATTTCCCAATTCGGTCTTTAACACCCGAGCCCACCACCCCTAAGATGATGTTGACCTGTTGTTAATTGAACCAACCGTGAACAGGCTTAATACTCGCTATACGCAATCCAATGTCGCCCCAATAATATGAGGACCCGATATTGGGGTCACTACCTATACATCCTTACTCTTTCGAGAAGCAAAGAACCCGATCCAAATAATTGTATATAGGATCTGTCACTTCGGACATGCGTCTCCAATATACAACTTTTGGCAACGAAATTCTTTGCCTTGACGGGAGACCATGGATGTCACTTATGTTATCCTCCACCTCTTATTCAAATTGAAATAATTAATTATCGTTAATCATATTCACATAATTAATTCTTCCAAGCGAAATACACATCTTTTCATAATAGAGTGTTTTAATAGGATATAATCAATTTAATCACATTAAATTAATTATCAATCCAACTTTCAATCAACAAACTTTTATTTTTACTTGAATAGTAGGTATGATCTCAAAGTACGTATTATTTCGAATTTTAATAATTATAAAAAATACACTTTCATTTCTTCGGCATTATCGAGTCCCTACCCGCTGTCATGGCCAGTACCGACGATAGTGGGACGGACCACATACGTTGCAACCGCTACCCCAATGCTCTCCGACTAGACACCATATCCACCTCAGGAAAGGATAATGCCAAATAGATCATCATGTACTTTGAGATGCTCATCGGTCTTTCAACCGAAATTATACCATATAATATACATCAAAATAATTTTGATTATATTATAAGGAGATTTGTTAAACAAATCCCCAATTCTATTCAAGCAAGAGAGTTTTGCATGTAAAAGTTTTCCTACAATTATTGTAGGATGACCAAGAGTTTTGTATGCAAACAATGTTTGTTGATGATTTCATATTAACCAATGATCAAGATCAACTATCTTATAATTATGGTTAGTGGGATGTCATTCAAGGAATTGATTATCATCTTTAAATATTTCACAAATATTTATCAATAACCAATTTCAGAAAATTAACAATTAATTTTCATCAATTTATTTGAATGACTATCACAAGGTTCATGATCAAGTTTGTAAATTTCCAGCAGTGACCCCAATCACTAAAATAAATTTATCTTGATCAATTTAAATCCAAAATTCGCAAAATCAGTTTTCTAAGATTGCCAACTTGATTTACAACAGAACCTAAGTGATATTTCATGCATTTCGAGGTGCATCAAAACAGTAATTAACTTATTAATCACGTTCAGATTTGTTGTTCCCGCAACAGTGAATACATGCTTATTCAAAAGGCCATATCTTGAGCAAATGAAATCCACATTTCGTAAACTCAGATCCTATAGTTTCCTTATTTAGTGAGGAACAAAATCCAATTGAATATTTTGTGTTTAAACAATTCAAACAGTGCCGAAAAAATCAATTAGACAGAGATGCGAAAATTGAAATGCGATAACACTTTCGCGACCCTTTGAAACCCAAGTCATCCTAGGTCTATGGATCGTATCCAAAACCCTTTCCGATCTAAGGCTCTGATACCACTTGAAGGATTTTGAGAATCCTCAGGCGCATCGTGGAAGCGTGAGGATCGCATCTTATACGATCGGGGCGACTAGTCGCACTAGTCGCAAGATGCAGCAGAATTTAAAATTTTAAAAACATGTGATGAAACCACATGATCACAAGAACATTTCATGGATCGTTTCATCAAACCACAAAGTATTAGAAATACCTCTCGGAGCATGGCTGCGATCACAAGATCTCTGAAGCAACAGATCCTTCTGGCTCAAGTCCGATCCACGAAGACAGCACTTGCGGGCGCGATGATGAGATGCGTGGCTCCCGCAATCCTCGACGAAGATCCAAGCTTCGAATCCTCTTATTTCATCCAACGAAATCCATCGTCTTCATCTAGAGCAAGCAGCCCCAAAGAAGATGGATATTCTCGAGTAGTCGAAGGCAAAGGCGAGAAGGTCTCTCTCAACGCATAAGATGAACGACGACCTTAGAGAGAGAGATACGGCGAGAATGCGAGAGAGAGAGAGAGAGAGTAGACGTGTACTCTTGTATCTTTTATTGTACACCAAAGGGCTAGGGTTTCCCTCCTTATATATTAGTTTGGGATCCAATGGATCTCAATCCATGGCATACATAAATCCAATGGCTAGATTGATCTATGCATCAATCAACGACTATGATTGTTGTTGGATAAAAACCAATAATATTATTTTATATCAAATCAAATATATATTGTATTATTATCAATAGAATTTAATTTAATATAAATCAATTATTAAGAGATAGCCATATAACAAAAAGGGAGACAACAAATCACCCCCTAAAATTGGGGGGGCGTCACCGATGACTATGTCAAAGGTGACACCACCTCATTTTGGTGGTGATTATCTCCTTTTTATTTTATCATATTATTTCTTAATAAATTGCAATAACTTTTATTGCAATAATATCGACCAAATTAATTCCAAATCAATTTGTGAATATTTCAATCATGCCATTGAAAAATATGCGAATCATATTCACAACCCAAACTAATTTGTATATTAAATTTCTAATTAATTACTTAATACGAATCCAATTCACATTAATAATTAACAAATGTTATTTACAAAGCTTCTCTCTCTCTAATATATAATAAATCATATTTGTAATATATACATCGATATTATGGATATCACTATCCATGATCTGTATTTCCTTGATAATTAAATCTCATTTAATTATCTTGGATAATTATTCTCACAATATGAATCTCATTCATATTATACTTGATAATTAAATCTCATTTAATCATCAAGACCTTCTCGCTTGGATACAAAATTCATCATAGGAATTATTCCTGAACTCATTCAAGAATAATGTGCTTTCTCCGCAGATACTTGGAGATAAGGACAGGGCGATTGTATTGTTCCACATATAGTGACTTGGATATTAAGATCTCATCTCAAATCCAAATCTAACGGACATCCCACATATGCTTGATTAAATCAAGTCTGTATACTTAATCTTCTCATTGTATATAAATCTCATTCAGATCAATGTCCAACACTTGGACTAAGATCAAGTTACTTCTCTACTGAGAGGAGTCGCTAAAATCTAGACCTGTTTCATCACTCCCTCGGACTGGAAGCGTCATGGTTATACAATCGTTTTTTATCACATCACCCTCAAGTATTCCCAATACCTACACATCCTGCATACTGGAAGACCTATGATAAACCTAAAGATGTAGATCAATTTTACACTGTCTTCTTCAGGGTTTGACCACCAAGTTTCTAAATCTTGGTCATTGGGAATCAATATCGATCATATGCTTTCCCAAAGCATATATCATACCTTCAAATTCTTGTCATGCTTCCAAAGCACGACGACCATGCATGGAATTTGATCGGTCCCAATACCTCATAAGTGAGCTAATGTCTTCCGGTTCATAAGTGAACTTGTATGATCCCTTTGAGAGATCGTATTACTCATATGCCCATACATGCACACCAGCGCGCTGGTGTATAGACCTTGGTTAGGTCATCTATCCTATTGGTCTGCCAAATGTACACACTCAGACATATAGTAACACATCTGTCTCCGGTCAGAGGATGTGTGCCTATGCTGTGACATCATTTAAAATAGGACTTAGGTTATCTCGATGTTGTTAAGTCAACCCTTTGACCTAACTAAGCGGTCACCTCCAAATCACTATTCCCATGCAGAGGACCTGCATCAAGAGGTCGATCAGATATCAACCTATGTGAGAAAGGATTGCCATCTCCTACTCAAGTTGGAGATCATCTCTTAATAATCATTTGACAGTGCTTGATGAGTCCTCTATCTAACTCTTTAGATATTCATCCAAACACCAGCCTCTATGATCCAATTATTGATTCAACAACTATCTGATCATCAAGAGGCCACGGTAAATAACCCTAATTGTACAGAGGGACCTATTATGCAAATTATTTATTCTTCATTTCAGATCAAGGAATGATATTCGCAATAACATTTATTGCATATTGGCTCGACGTGGGCTCACATGTCCATCATAATCCCCACTAATGAATTTAACTACTACTCACATACACAACTACATTCATCATTGAGATGAGTCAAGGTATCGCTGAGGAATATAGTTTTTGAGGTTTGAATTGGGACTTGATGTATATGATGCTCCAGGATGGAATAAAATTGATGATGGCTTCATGAAATCAGAGTGTCAGCATTTTAGCTAGAATGAACATGGTTCTCATACTATCCCTTTACTTTACCAATCTTTGGTAAAAGCAATGGTGCTTGCCTAAAGATGGGAAGTTCGCTCACAAAAGAAACGATGATGAAAATGATGAAAAGCTACATCATATGAGCTTATATTCAAGGCAGCGCTCCCAACCATTTAAGTGTCCAATTGGACCAAATCCTAGGATTTTCTGAGTCAGGTTAGTACATCAAAAACGGCTCTGCATCATTAGCGCCACAAGTCTTGGTGCAGGTATATTAGATACATTAAAGAGACACATCCCGGATTATTCCCAGGAAAACATGTACAGATGGCTGAAACTTTTCTGACAGACACATGTATTTATATTAAAAGAAGGGGTCAATGGGTATGGCCCCTGGGGGCAGACAACAGGGCTTCCCCAACACATTTTTTATCAAAAAATTTTATTTTTTTTTGAAAAATATCAACATGTATATTCTTACTTATATCCCTCCTATATCACATTCGCATTTCGTCAAAAACAGAGACCCCTACAGCCTCCATCCAGACATGGTCGATTTAAAAAATCCTGCAACCGTTAAAAAAATAACATCTGGATTGAGGATGTAGGAGTCTCTGTTTCTGACAAAATTTGAATGGAATATAGGAGGGATATAGGGATGAATATACATGGTGTTTTTTTTCAAAAAAATTAAAAAAATTGCGAAAAAATGGGGTGGAGGCAGCCATGTTGGCTTCCCCTAAGGGGCTGCCCCATTTTTCCCTTAAAAGAATTACAAATGTGTTGAGTGTTTGCACTTGAGAGAACCATGTTCTAATGGGAGGAAGTGAAAATAAGTACATAATCTGGAATCCACCATCAACTGGCCTTCCATCTATACCTTTCAAGACTGACAAACTAAAGAGACAATGGGTTGAGGCAAGACAAGATTTATTCCATAGTGTTGAGGGTTGGGTTCGAAGGAGATCTTCTAGGATTTGAATTCTTGATGATATCGAGAGTCTACTCTTATGAGTGCAGTCAATAATAGGTCATACTTCTTATTTATATGTACATTGAGAGTCTTACAATTAGAGGAGTTGAATTCCATTTGATTAACATGTCGACCAACTTAGAGTCTTAGGATTTCTAAAGCTAGTGTTTTAGGTCAATTTTAGCCTTGTAAACTCATACACACATGTCAGTGATCTATTCAATTAAGCTGATTCTATAATTAATTAATTAATTAATTATTTATTAGCTCAAGGATGAGCTTGTTAGCAATGTGAGCCCGAGGTGAACTATTCCTGCAATAAATGTTATTGTAATAAATGATTTATCAATAAAAGTTATTGATTATTTTTCACTCCCTTTCTGAGATTGAATGAATGAATATATTATAAGGTCTCTTAGTACAATAAGGGTTATGTACCATAGCCAACTTGATAATCATACAACTATTGATTCAGTGATTGAATCAAAGGTGCTGAATCTTGGATGAATATCTAAGGAGTTAGATAGAGGACTCATCGAGTATCATCAAATTATTGTTAAGTGATGATCTCCAGCCTGAGTAGGAGATGGCAATCCTTTCTCATTTGGCTGATATATGGCCAACTTCTCGATGCAGGTCCTCTGCATAGGAATAATGATTCGTAGGTATCAGATTAGTTGAGTCAATGGGTTGACTTAGTGAGATCGAGATAACCAAAGACCTATGTTGAATGCTGTCACAGCATAGGCATGCATCCTCTGACCGGAGACAGATGTGTTGCTATATGTCTGAGTGTGTACATTTGGCAGACCAATAGGTTGATGACCTAACCAAGGTCTATACACCAGAGAGCTATTGTGCTTGTAAGGACATATGAGTAATACGATCTCTCGAAGGGATCATACAGGTTCGCATCTGAATCGGGAGACATGATCACACTCATGAGGTATTGGGATGATCAAATTCCATGCATGGTCGTCATGTTTTGGAAGCACGACACGAATTTGAAGGTAAGATATATGCTCTGGGAGAGCATATGATCTATACCAATTCCCAATGACCAAGATTGAGAAACTTGGTGATCAAACCCTGAAGATGGCAGTATAAAATTGATCTATATCTTCAGAATGATCATAGGTCTTCCAGTATACAGGATGTACAGGTATTGGAAATACCTGAGGGTGATGTGATCATAAACGATTGTATAATCATGACGCTTCCATTCCGAGGGAGTAATGAAACAGGTTCGGATTTTAGTGACTCCTCTCATTAGAGAAGTGACCTAATCTTAGTTCATGTATTGGACATTGATCTGAATAAGATTCAGATGCGATGAGAAGATTAGGTTTACGGCCTTGATTTAATAAAGCATCTATAGGAGGTCCATGAGATTTGGATTTGAGATGTGATCTCAATATCCAAGACACTATACGTGGAACAATACAATCGCCATGTCCTTATCTCTAAGTATCTACGATGAAATCACATTGTTCTTGAAAGTTTTCAAGAATAATTCCATAATTGAATTATATCTAAGCATTGAGAAATTGACAATTAAATGTGATTTAACTATGTTGATGTATGTGGAAATTATCCAATATAATTAAATGTGATTTAATTATTGCGGATTAGAATAATGTGGATAGCAATATCCAATTATTCTTAATATACTATAAATGTGATGAATGATATATTATATAGAGCTAATTATAATTTATATTTGTTAATTAATTAATAATGTGTATTGGATGCACATTGTGTAATTAATTGAAAATGTAAATTATATTTTATTTTGGGTTGTGAATGTGATTCACAAATTTCAAATGGCAAGATTGCAATATTCTCAAAATTAATTATGAGTTATTTTTGAAGAAAAATCACAACAAAATTTTTTGGGATAAATAATGGAGATTTTCATGGAGATATGTAATCTCGTGAGATTTCATGAGATTTCCTCCACTTGGAAACAAGTGGACGGCTACAAAGTCCAATATGGAATTGGTGGCCGTCCACCATGTTCCAATGGGAGATGTAATCTCCATGATGATTTTCTCCTTGTTTGTTTGATTTAATTTAGGATTGATTTTTTTAATTTATCAAATATATTTGATCTAAATTAAATTATTAGTTGTTGGCTTTTACCAACAACAATCTTGACCATTGGATTAATCATAAATCAATCTCATCAATTGATTTTATGTGTCCCATGGATTGAGATCCACGGATCCCAAAACCCTATAAATAGAGACGCATACCATGCTCTCTAGGGTTATTCTTTTGAAGCACATCTCTCTTCTCTCTCTCATTCTACACGTCAACTCTCTTCCCTCTCTCCTTGGTGGCCGTCCACCAAACCCTAGAGGAGGAATACGTCGTCGCCCTCGCCACCGCACCGCCGCCTCGACGTTCTTTGGTTCTCCGTCTTCTTTGGAGTGCTACGCTCGTGAAGAAGGTGTTCGATCTCGTACGATGAGATCAGGAGTTCACCGTGCTTGGATCAACCCGTTGGATTTCGAGGATCACACGACTCATCCCCAGGCTCGCACGCATCTTCTCCGATGATCGTACTTGAGATAGGAGGTCTCTTTTCGTAGATACTCAATCATCCACGCTTCAAGAGGTATTTCTTTATACTTGTTGTGGTTCTAGATGAAACGATCTGAGAATCATTCTTGGATCATGTGGTTTCATAGCATGAATATTTTCTAAATTCCGCTACACAGAATAACTAGTATGACTAATCGTTCTTCGACGTATTCGATACGATGCTCATGCTTCCGTGATGCGCTTGAGGGTTATTTCATATCCTTCAAGTGGTATCCGAGCCTTAGGTCGAAGGTTTTGGTATACGAGCTGTATGCATTCTTAATTTAAGAAAATGAAGTCTATGAACCCACTAAGCAGGCTTCTGGAGGTTAACCAGTTGACCGGTCCGAATTACTCGGATTGGATATGTAATTTGGAGCTTGTTCTCTTGGCTGAACGCATAAGTTATGTTCTCACAAAAGACAATCATGAAAGCCATAAATCGAAGGAAGAAAAGCGATACAATGATAAGTGTGATGAAGATCATATCTTGGCTATATGCTATATCTTGGCTTCTCTCTCCAATGTTCTTCAGAAGCAACATGTGGAGATGAGCACATGCCAGGAAATAATGCAGAATCTGAAAGATATGTTTGGTGACATTAACCGCACTCAACGTTGCAATATTATGAAATAACTCGTTTGCTGCAAGATGCAGGAAGGAACTTCAGTCCGAGAACATGTACTTAAAATGTTTGGGTACTTGTATGAGCTGGAGACTCTTGGGGCAAATATGGATGTAGACATGCAAGCTGACTTCATTCGGTTGTCTTTGCACAAGTCTATCAATAATTTTGTGGTTTCATTCCACATGAACAAGTTGGACTTGATGAACGCTGGACTTCTTGCTGCATTAAAGTCTGCTGAAGACGTAATGAAGAAATTAGGTCCAGTTGGTAGTGCAATGGTTGCACAGGTCAAAGGGATGCGTGGTCGGAAGCAAGGTTCTCCAAAGGGCCCAACCTAGAAGAGAAGTAAGAAGAGTCAATGTGTTGGCTCATCTTCCAATGCATCCACACTAATAGCGTCGAAGAAAATCGACGTCTATCACCACTGCAAGAAGCTGGGGCACTGGAGGTGCAACTGCCCAGAATACCTGAGGTCGGTCGACAAAGGTAAAGCCCCAGCAGGTATGAAATCTACTTTCATCATTGAAACTAGTTTTCTCATTGGACGAGAAGGAAGTTGGGTTGTAGATTCTAATGCTTCTATTCATATATGCGATTTGTTGCATTTGTTTCAGGAAACTAGAAATCTGGAAGAAGGGGAGATAGTCATACATATGGGATCTGATGCAAGTGTTGTAGTAGTCGCCATTGAGACCTGTCGACTATCATTATCTAGTGGTAGATTCCTAGTACTTAAAGAGCGTCTTTATGTACCTGAAGGAAGAAGGAATTTGATATATGTATAAAAATTAGTTAGAAGTGGATATTCATTCCTATTATGTAATAAATTAGTCATAAATCGTTATGATAAATATATTGCAGATGGTATTTTGACTTCTGGTAGACTCTATGAATTGTGCATTGATAAACGTATGATGAATGTTACAACCACTAATAAAAACATTAAAAATCCAGGGAGGATGAAAATATTTCGAATGAGATTTGGCATCAAAGGCTTGGTCATTTATCTGTTGATAAGATCAATAGATTGATAAAGGATGAACCTTTAGATTTTCTACAGGTTCAACCTTTTCCTACCAGCAAACATTGCATTTGAGGTAAAATGACTAGGATGCCTTTCCGTAACAAGGTTACAAGATGTGAAGGTATTATTGACCTAATATATACCGATGTATGTGGTCCCTTTAGTGCCGCGGCTCGAACTGGATATCGATTTTATTTGACGTTTATTGATGACCATTCACGATATGAGTTTGTCTTCCTATTACGTCATAAATCTGAAACCTTTGAAAAGTTCAAAGAATTCAAGGCTTTTATTGAGAACCAAACCGATAGGAAGATTAAACGGATTCGATCTGATCAAGGTGGTGAGTACCTCTCAAATGAATTCAAGGAATATCTTAAAGAGAATGGAATTGTCTCCAATCTCACTCCTCCTGGAACTCCCCAACTCAATGGTGTTGCTGAAAGACGCAACATGACTGTCATGGATATGATCTGTTAAATGATGAGCAAAGAGCATTTACCACTTAGTTTATGGGGATATGCAATGGAGACTGCAATATATATCCTGTATAAGATTCCTAGCAAATCTGTGCCTAAGACTCCACATGAGCGCTGGTACGGAACCAAACCTAGTGTTAATCACTTGAGGGTTTGGGGTTGCTTGGTACATGCGAAGAACGTGGATGCAAGTAAGCTAAAATCTCTCTCTCGTGAGTGTTACTTCATTGGGTATGTTAGAGATGGTATTGGATACCAGCTCTATGACCTTGAGACCAAAAAGGATTTTGTTTCTAGAGCCGTGAAATTTCTGGAGAATGATTTCCTTAAAGGTCAAGACAAAAATGAAGTAAAGGAACTCATTGAATCCCCTGAGGATTCTGAGCTTCCTGAGCCAGAAACTGAAGAGATAAATAAATATGAAACACCCATACCTCTTCAAAGGAGTTCGAGGGTGGTTATACCACCTGAAAGATATGGAATCCATGAGTCTGGTGAAATTGACAATGATCCTTCTTCATTCGATGAAGCACTCGCGGATCTTGACATGGATAGATGGATGCTAGCAATGAAGTCAGGAATTGACTCCATGCATAAGAATGGTGTATGGACTATAGAGGATCCACCTAAAGGGGTAATACCCATTGGATGTAAATGGATATTCAAGAGAAAGAGGGAACCTGATGGTAAAGTAGAGACTTTCAATGCATGGCTCGTAGACAAGGGCTACACACAAAGAGAAGGCATCAACTACGATGAGACATTCTCTCTTTTGGCTATGCTTAAATCCATCAGGACACTGCTAGCTATAGCTGCATATCTTGACTACGACATCTGGCTGATGGACATCAAGACGGCTTTCCTCAATGGATACCTCGAGGAGGATATCTATATAGAGCAACCCCAGGGCTCCATAACTGAGGATGGCAAAGTATGCGAGCTGAAGAAATCCATCTATGTGCTCAAGCAAGCTTCTCGTAGCTAGAACATCAGATTTGACGAAATCATAAAGAGTTATGATTTTGTAGAGAATCCCGATGAACCTTTTGTGTACAAGAAGCTTAGTGGGAGTGCCATTGTGTTTATCGTGCTTTACGTTGATGACATCCTTATCATTGGGAATGATACAAGGATGATGACCTATGTGAAGATTTTGCTATCCCATTCCTTTAAGATGAAAGATCTTGGAGAAGCCTCTTACATCTTAGGCCTGAAGTTGTTAGGAAACTGAGAAAGAGGATATTGGGATTGTCACAACATGGGTACATTAAGAAGATTCTTGAACGATTCCATATGGATAGTTCTAAGATAGGTTTCCTTCCCTTAAGGAATGGTACCCACTTATCTAAAGACATGGCTCCTCAAATTGTTGAGGAAAAGAAAGCCATGGCTAGACGCCCTTGTGCATCAGCTATAGGAAGCTTAATGTATGCCATGATGTGCACTAGGCCAGATATCTGCCATGCAGTGGGAGTGGTAAGTCGTTACCAATCCTGCTATGGAGAGAAACACTGGAACGCAGTAAAGAACGTATTCAAATATCTAAGACGGATGCAAGATTACATCTTGGTCTATGGAGATGGTGATCACCAAGTCTTGGGTTATACAGATTTTGACTTCCAATCGGATATTGATGATCGAAAGTTGACATCGTGATTTGTATTCCTATTGAATAATGGTGCTGTGAGCTGGAGAAGCAAGAACTAGGATACTACATCAGATTCAACAACAGAAGCCGAGTACATTGCCGCATCAGATGCTGCAAAGGAGGTGGTGTGGGTGCACAAGTTCATTCTGGAGCTTGGCGTAGTTTCCTCTGATACTCCAATCATGTTACTTTGCGATAACATGGTAGCCATTGCCTAGGTGAAGAAACCCAAATGGCATCAAAAGAGCAAGCACGTGGAAACGAAATACCACATCATTCGGGAGATTCAAAAGCATACTGATATCATCATCACCAAGGAGGCCTCCGCCGACAACATTGTTGATCCTCTTACCAAACCTCTGACACATAAGGTTTTCGACCAACATGTAATGAGTATGGGTTTAAGGATTGTTCCTGAATGGTTTTGAGGGCTAGTGGGAGATTGTTAGCAATCTGATCCCAAGGTGAACCATTGCTGCAATAAATGTTATTGTAATAAATGATTTATCAATAAAAGTTATTGATTATTTTTCACTCCCTTTCTGAGATTGAATGAATGAATGCACTATAAGGTCCTTCTGTACAATAAGGGTTATGTACCATTGCAAACTGTATAATTATACAACAGTTGATTCATTGATTGAATCATAGAGGTTGATGCTCGGATGAATATCTAAGGAGTTAGATAGAGGACTCATCAAGCATCATCAAATGATTGTTAAGTGATGATCTCCATCCTGAGTAGGAGATGGCAATCCTTTCTCATTTGGCTGATATCTGACCGACTTCTTGATGCAGGTCCTATGCATAGGAATAGTGATTCAGAGGTATCAAATTAGTCGAGTCGATGGGTTGACTTAGAGAGATCGAGATAACTAAAGACCTATGTTGAATGCTGTCATAACATAGGCATGCATCCTCTGATCGGAGAAATATGTGTTGCTATATGTATGAGTGTGTACATTTGGCAGACCAATAGGTTGATGCCCTAACCAAGGTCTATACACCAGCGAGCTGGTGTGCATGTAAGGACATATGAGTAATACGATCTCTCAAAGGGATCATACATGTTCACATGTAACCCAGGTGACATGAGCTCACTTACGAGTTATTGGGACTGATCAAATTCCAAGCATGGTTGTCATGTTTTGGCAACATGACATGAATTTGAATGTAAGATATATGCTTTGAGAAAGCATATGATCTATACCAATTCCAAATGACCAAGATTGAGAAACTTGGTGATCAATCCCTGATGATGGCAGTGTAAAATTGGTCTATATCTTCATGATGATCATAAGTCTTCCAGTATGCAGGATGTCTAGGTGTTGGGAATACATGAGGGTGATGTGACCATAAACGATTGTATAACCATGACGCTTCCATTCCGAGGGAGTGATGAAACAGGTTTGTATTTTAGTGACCCTTCTCAGTAGAGAAGTGACCTAATCTTAGTCCATGTATTGGACATTGATCTGAATAAGATTCAGATGCAATGAGAAGATTAGGTTTACGACCTTGATTTAATCAAGCATCTATGGGAGGTCCATGAGATCTAGATTTGAGATGTGATCTCAATATCCAAGTCACTATACATGGAACAATACAATCGCCCTGTCCTTATCTCCATGTATCTGCGGAGAAATCGCATTATTCTTGAAAGTGTCCAAGAATAATTCCATAGTTGAATTATATCTAAGCATTGAGAAATTAATAATTAAATGTGATTTAATTATCTTGATGTATGTGGAAATTATCCAATATAATTATATGTGATTTAATTATTGTGGACAAGAATAATGTGGATAGCAATATCCAATTATTCTTAATATATTATAAATGTGATTTATAAAGTATTAGAGAGATCTAATTATAATTTATATTTGTTATTTAATTAATGATGTGTATTGAATACACATTGTGTAATTAATTGAAAATGTAAATTATATTTTGTTTTGGGTTGTTAATGTGATTCACAAATTTCCAATGGCAAGACTGTAATATTCTCAAAATTTATTATGAATTATTTTTGAAGAATAAAATACAACAAAAGTTGTTGGAATAAATAATGGAGATTTTCATGGAGATATGCAATCTCGTGAGATTTCATGAGATTGCCTCCACTTGGAAACAAGTGGACAACTACCAAGTCCAATATGGAATTGGTGGTCGTCCACCATGTTCCAATGGGAGATGTAATCTCCATGATGATTGTCTCCTTATTTGTTTGATTTAATTTAGGATTGATTTATATTTGATTTATCAAATGTATTTGATCTAAATTAAAATATTAGTTGTTGGCTTTTACCAACAACAATCTTGACCATTGGATTAAACATAAATCAATCTCATCCATTGATTTTATGTGTCCCATGGATTGAGATCCATGGATCCCAAAACCCTATATATAGAGAGGCATACCGTGCTCTCTAGGGTTATGCTTTTGAAGCACATCTCTCTTATCTCTCTCATTCTACGTGTCAACTCTCTTCCCTCTCTCCTTGGTGGCCGTCCACCAAACCGTAGAGGAGGACTACATCGTCACCGTCGCCACCACGCTGCCACCTCGACATTCTTCGGTTCTCCGTCTTCTTTGGAGTGCTACGCTCGCGAAGAAGGAGTTCGATCTCGTACGACAAGATCAAGAGTTCACCATGCTTGGATCAACTCGTTGGATTGCGAGGATCACGCGACTCATCCCTGTGCTCGCAAGCATCTTCTCTGACGATCAGACTTGAGACAGGAGGTCTCTTTTCATAGAGACTCGATCATGCATGCTTCAAGAGGTATTCCTTTATACTTGTTGTGGTTCTAGATAAAACAATCCGAGAATAGTTCTTGGATCATGTGGTTTCATCGCATGATTTTTTTTTCAATTCCGCTGCATAGAACAACTAGTACGACTAGTCGTTCTTCGTCGTATTCGATACAACGCTCACGCTTCCGTGATGCGCTTGATGATTATTCCATATCCCTAATAGCTTACCTAAAGTATAGGGGGAGATAAATCCCATATTCATCTACATTATTTAATATTATTTTCTCTCCAACTTAAGCTATTTACCAATATACATTGATTATTAACACTAATTAATAATCTATGTGTTGTAAATAATTGACCCTTATTAATATTTATTATATAACCCTATTGTTGTTCTATTTTTTTTTATGTTTATTTCTCATTAAAAATCAAATAAAAAAGACAATAATATGTACAAAATAATTCTATATAAAATAAAAATAAAGATATAAAAAAGAAAACAAAAGAAAATGTTTTTATTTTTTTAATTTGTAATTATTTTTTATCTATGTATAGATGTCATCTTCTCTCTATGACTACTACATGAAAGTTATAGATTTCAGCGAGATCTTCAACTTTCATGTTGAACACTTTTTCTAAATACAATTTTACATTTTTTATTTTTAGCTATCTTGTATTTATTCATTTATTTGATTTTTTATTGGGCTGCGTGGCGCATCCTCGATCTGCCACGTAGCCTTGACTTTTATCCTTACTCGCCTCTATTCCTGGTTGTTGCTTTCCTTTTGATGATAAAATCAGTGACGTCCATTTCCGCTCTTATTAAAACCGCTTGATCTCATCGTATGATCATATCTAGACACTCCATTTGCACCTCATTATTGGCAGTTGGATCTCATGATCCAACGGCTACTACTTTTCGTCATTCTCCATCCACATCCTTGAAGAGTTGCGGACCAATCGAACCGCCCAATTTCTCCTTCATGCAATAACCAATTACGTTAAATCTCCAGCCAACAACCAACTCTATCTAACTCACCTGACTTCTCTCACCTTTGCCCATGCTCTAACTTTTCTTATCTCATTCTCTATCACCAGTTACGAACATTTGAAACCAACCCCTTTCTCAAGCTACTGGAAACTTCAACTTTCACAATAACACCACTCCACCATCAGTAATGGGGATATGGCATTCATGACATCACATCCATACAACAAGTTTCTTCAAGAAATAATTAGAGAGTGTTCATTGAGTGTGGAGATGGAGGTTAATGCCGGTGAGATCCGCGTCTTCTCAGGCATGTTGTAGGACTTTGCTTTGCTACTCAAGATCAGTTCAATAGTGTAGAACTTCGAGCGAAGACCTGTGAAGCATCTTTAGCTTCACAGAGGGTAGGATTCATGATCTATTCATCCCTCTTGTTCAGCTCAGTTCTAGGTAAGTTTCTTTATCTCCTTTTCTCCATTGATTGCTTCGTTATCTGTTGAGTATTTTCATTGATCTTATCCTTTAAGTTGATCGAAATCTTTTGCGTGACATTCCTCATCCACGCATACCTTCCAGTTTGACTCTTCACTTCTCCATGATAATGTTTACCATCATTCCCTTCTTTTTTGCAATAAAGAAGAACTCACTAGGAATCAAACTTCTCGCCTCATGAAGTCCTCAAAACCATTCCCTTTCCATCTTAACAACTTTGGCGAGGCTTCTTCTATGTACTAACAATCGCAGGTGATGCCAAGGATTCAATTATCAGAGAACTTTGTTGTCCTCTAGTCTAGATTTTTCATCCCCGACCACTCTCCTTGGAGCCTTCCCCATAGAATGCTCCAGCGCTTCCTCTACTTATGAGCACCTTTGCGAGGGATTAGTGGATCTCTTCATGCCTTTAGGAGCAAGTAGAATAGTGAGAGAGCGGAGGACACTTCACTGGATCTCGACCTCGACTTAGCAGCTTGTGGTGGAGCTTCATCAAGGATGAAGTACAATCTTCTTTGGATCTCTTGATTTGGGAGAGATTCAATGCTTTAAATCAAGCTATGTCTTCTGAAGAGTTTACACAATAAGCCTAACTTTGTTTGATCGAACCTGGACGGAGCCAACATGATGTTGACAAATCATCACCAAGCCTTCCTCCGGACCTAGGTGACATCATGTGCAGAATGACCTATGACTTTTTGCAGCAAAACCCTCGCACATCTCAAATATTGCAACGTAGCCTTAGTGAGCACGTGTAGAACGCGTGAATTCTAGAGATTTTACATGATAAGTCCTGCATTTTTGGTTATTTGCATTTGTATCCTCCAACACTTTCTAAAAATTGCATTTTAGCCCCTACTAATTTATTTCATTGCAAGTAAGACTATTTGGGACCTGCTGATTATAAAAGTTCATTTATTATTTGTTGCATCTATACCCTGATAAGGCTAAAAATCGGTTTCGCGGCTTTCACTTTTTATTTAAAGAAGAGGATGAAGTGTCGGTTGTAGCAGAAAGCCGCGAAACAAATTCGGTTCTTAAACCTATCAAACAAATTTACGGTTTTCTGTTGGAAAACCGTTCACTAATATTTAACCAGGCAAGTGTTCCTGGGTCGAACTCAAGGAGGCAGAATATATTCCCTAATTTTTCTTCTTCGTAATTTTATTTTAATTCTTCTCTAAGTCAGAGTGCCTTTTTAGTGGTTTTTATTTTTGTAATTTTTATTTGATTTTATTCTTTTCAAATTTTTATTTAATTTTCAAAAAGGGATATTTTGCAAAAGATTTATTTATTATATAGTAGGTGGATAGAGTATAGGTGATACTATATAGTATAGGTGAACGAGGATCGAGCCGCGTACTCGAACTGCACAAGAAAACAAATCAAAACGAGGCGGTTTTCGAGAAAGTCAAATCACGTTAAAAACTCGTCGAAAAGCCGCGAAAACTTTATACTATGTAGTTGGGGTAGTTGTGTAACTACCCTCCAAGAATCGTCGAAATCTGAGGTCAAATGGACAAGATATAGCCCCTACAGCCCAGGGGTATAAGCGTAAAAAATACTAATTAAAAGGTTCTCAAAAAGGTCCAAAAAGGACTGTTCTGTAAGAAAACTAACAAATTATTACGTTTAGGTCCCTGAGGAGGGACCTAAATGTAATTTCACAAAACTTGGGCGGCGGGTTTGAATTCTGGAAACTCAGCTGGGTGTATGTTGTAAAATTCACACCGGTTCAGATTCCACGGCCAAGATTAGAACGCCCGCGCGCGATCTGACGGCTCTAGCACTGACACGTGTCGCCAAACTGTGCGCTGGTTGTTCTTGAGCAGTTGGAGCGGCTGGCGGTCGAGCTCTCTTCTCCGATTTCTTCTGGTCGATCCCCGACGGCGATGGCTCTCCGGCGGGGCCAGAGGGGTGGCTCCTCCACCCCTCGAGCTCGCCCGCAGTGGGGATGGCGGAGGCGGTGCTCCGAGCGGCGACGGAAGCTCGAAGAAGAAGGGGTCGCAGCACGGTTGGCTTGATGGCTGATCTGGAGGTCCGACTTCGAGATCGATTATGATTGAGTATGATCGCTTTCCAGATCCGTATAACTGCTCCCCGATTCTCATGGAATCGGCCGAGATATTAAGAAATTAAGCTTCAAAGTGTGAAGAAAATGCATAAACTTCCAGCCAAATATCCAAATACGAAGAAGAAGATGGTTTGCGAATCGATTGGAATCGAATGGATCGTGAATCGAATGAATCTTTAATCTTGCGTGAAAGATGGGTGATTATTCTACCTAAAGAGGCGATTAGCCACGCTAATCGTGGCTCGGATATCGAGAAACAAAATTGCGAAATGTGAAGGAAGTGACCTGGGGACTGGAGGTGTATGACCTCCGGATGGTTGCTCGACGAGCGATCTTCTCGGAGCTGCACGCGGCACGAGGCGGCGATTCAAGGCGGCGCTCCGCCTTGGAACGATCCTCCGTCGAGTCCTCTTCCTCGCGGGCTACGCCTTGGTGCTGTCACCACTGGGGATTCGCCGGAACAGGGCTTGGAAGTGAGGGGGTCGGTAGTCTGGAGCTTGAGCTTCAGGCAGTTGGAAGAAGTTGTTTGGACATGGCGACTTGGAGGCCTTATATAGGGAGATTTCGTGGGCTCCAAGTTAGATCTAAGGGCTGGCGGTGTAGTTGGTTGTTAGGAGAATAGGATGGAGGGTTTAGATGGGTCGGAGAAGTTAGAGGTTAGGCGGGAAAAATGGTGGAAGTAGGGTGGTTGGAACAGAAGTCGGCAGGCCTCCTTCTTGGGGAAGAAGGCTCCAGGTGCTGACACGTGTCAGCACCTGGTTGGTCCAGGAATGTAAATATGTTATAAATTAAATATAAAATAGATAATTACGTTATTTTAAATAGGTATAAATACAAGAAAGTTAAATATATTTATTTTCTAAATTATGGTATAATTATTTTTAATAAATAATAAATATTATTTAAAATATAAATATTTTATTAATAAATATGTATTAATAAATAGGTGTTGTATTTTTAATTTAATAAATAATTAAGTAAAAATTAATTTTATATTTTATTAATTATTAAGGCATTGAATAAGACTTGTACGAATTTTTATGGATTTTTATGACTTAATCTACATATTTTAATAAATAGAGGAAGTGTCTTTATAGGTCAAATATACCTATATTTTGGTTTGTTTGATTTTATAATAAATAGTCTCCAAAAATTATGAAATAATTTATGGTGAAACTAAAGGATCATGAAATAATTTAGAAATTATAAAATTAAGAAAATAATAAATAAGGTGTGTTACATAAAATAAATAGCCCAGAAACCCCTTTGTCTTTTGATCCCAAAACCGACTTTTTGCAAACGGACTCCGAATTCAGTGAAACCACCTTTATTAATTAGATAATATTATTTTATGAACTTTAAAGGTGAGTAGAGTGAAATTGGAGTTCGTATGAGGAAGTTATGATGTTCGGAAGTTGAGATTTTGACAAGTTGTAAGCTGGATTTCTTGTCATATTTACAGGGTAATATTTTTAACTTATTTTTATATTTTTATTTACATTTTTATGAGTAATTAGGAGAAATATTTAATGAAGAATAAGTTAAGATGAAATAATTAAAATTCTTTGAATTTTTGTATTTATTTATAAATAATGAAGAGTGTATATACATGAGATAAATTATTTTTATTTTGTTTTCTTTCCTTATCTCCCCCTACTTTTTGGTTTGTCGACCAATCCATGCTGACTTGGTCTCGGGGGTTAGGCTATAAATATATCTTCCAGTTATATTTATAGTTTAAGTCATGTTACATATATATACATATATTCCACATGCCTTTTTCTTTCTTTTTCTGGTTCTTTATTTATTTACATGAATTTAGTGGTTAAAAGTGAATATTTACAAATGAATGGGGTTTTGTTAAAGTATGAGAATTAGTGAGTATTTACATGTATTTGTTAAGGGTTTTAAGACAAAATGCGACAGAAAAGTTAATGAATCATGGATTCATCATACCCCTAGATTAAAACCTTAATAACTTTTCATCTATTGATCCAAATCATGTGATTTTGTTCTTATTGGAATGTTGGATTAAATCTTTACGTATTGGCATGTTTGGAAATATCATTTGACAGTTATTTTATGCATTATATACTAGGGAACTTTATAGATATATTAGATTGCTTTTTTGAATTGAAATTGGTATATTTTGCATTATTTAAGTAGTTGAATTCTTTAATTTATTAAATAATTGATTAAGATCATAATATATTGATTAGTCTCTTTATTCTTGATTAGTTTGTCATTAGTTGATTGATTGGGAGTGATCTTCGTATTGAAAATATGAAAATTAAGCTTTGATTAAATTTGATGAATTGATATCATTGTAACTTGATTCTTAGATTGCTTACCATTTATTAAATGTTTCTTTGATAAAATTCAGAATCTTTGTTTTATTATGGATTAATGTGTATTATCTTTGCATTAATGTTTTAATTTAAATTGAAAGAATAAAAAATGTTTTAAAATTGCATTCATTTTGTGTAATGCATATGCATGATATTATTAGACTAGATCACTTTCAAAGGTATTTAAATTTTAAGAATAGCTCATAAATTTTGTGCGCCATTGTGTTCGACCATGGACTTCTCAGGTATAAATTAAAGCTAGGCCCTCTTCACAGAGATTTCTGACCTAGTTCTGTATAGTTCGCTAAGTGCCCGTAATACAATGAGTGATTTTTATCACATGCATTTAGCGAGTTATCAGGGACTTACTCTAGAGAGCTAGAGGCTCCTAGATGTGGCTTGTGGTGGGTCGCATTTCAATATAGGCGAAGATGTCGTTTGGTAGATCTTCGAGCAAATGGTTGATGGAGTCGTCGCCTTGTTGTCATCTCGCACTTATCAACGCCATCCACAGATTCAACAAAAGCCAATTCGTATGGCAAAAACTCATGAATCGGACAGGGATGAGAGCTTAATCCTAAGCATCATTGGAAGCGACATGTCCAAAGTGGACATCAATAAGAATCAATCACATGAACTAGAAAAATTAGATGTGATCGAATAGAGGACACAAAACTTGGCAAATTTGATCAAATCACCAAGCAACTGGAGCTGTTGATGAGGATAATTAACTCACGTCAGATAGTGTTAGCATTAGACATGACTCCTTTCAAGATGAAGGAGATTTTATCGCCTCAAAACCCTTAGTTTACACAAAGGTAGCCATCGGTAGAACACATATGTGCAAGCCTCCGACCAAACATTGCCCCAGTAGCTGTAGCAACGGTTAGGTATTTGCCAGCACGATTGGATCTATGTTTTCAACCTCCATCCCTTATTCAGGAGTTGAATGGCAAATGGATCAATGATGCACATCAAGCACGTCGAGGTGGACATCAACATGGCCAGTATTCAGCTAATTGTCCATTCCCTCAACATTAAGAAGGGTTATTTGTTAAGAACAATCAGCCTTAGCACCACCAGTCTCCACCATACCATAATAATTAGAGACAATGTTCATACCAGCAGTCGTCATACCATCAAAACTAGTAGTATCAACAACATTACATAGTTTCTTCGCATCCGCAGTACCCTTCTCAGCACTATCAGTGCCAACCTTCAGTTAGTATAATTAAACAATATTCTTACCATCGACCTCCACCCCATTCCCAATCTCACTATGGCCAGCACGCTGAACCATCCGGTGTTGTTCCTGTGAACCCTACCCTTGATTGCTTGGACCAACTTATAAAGAGCGTGGTAGAAATAAGCTAGAATCTAGATGATCTTACCGTCATCACAACACCCACTCTAGCATAGGTTGGGGCAAACCCTATCAATTTTAGAACGAGAGAGTGCGTAGCTTGTTAAAATTCGTCCAATTACACAAAATCAGATGTACTTGATAAGCTTTTATCTAATCCTGTTATTATCAAAAGTGGTAGAAATTTGTAGACTTCTACCATCACATTAGGTAAGCATAAAGCTTCAGCTAGCAAATCATCATCTTATGCATCAACCAATCCAACAACCAGGTCGAGTGAGGAAGAAGAAGACGAATGAGAAGCACCAGAATCGAAAACCCAATAAAATAAGCAAAATAAAAAATACTAAAAAGAGAGCAACAGCCGAAGCAACTCTACACCAGCAATGGAGATGACTAGACCAGCAGCCAATCCATTGCCAGTCGATGGAGCCCAGCCTGCAGTTTTTGGATATCCACCTCCTATGTATGACTATACTCCATTTTGTTATCCATTTGTACAACAAAATGTGGACATTGATTTTGGTGTAAATAAGAACAATGTGTTCGTTGTTGATTCTATAAATATTCCATTTCATGAAGCAAATCAAAATTCCAAAAAATCAAAAAGTGAAAACAACTTTGTCTGACCCCGATAATGTGGAAATCTTTTAGAATCTTGTTCTTGAGATGCCTCTGCTTAAGGCAATCATATACACTCTTATTATATAAAAGGACTAAAGGAGGCATGTACTTCAAAGAGATAGTTGTGACGAGTCCGTGAAAGAATTGTGAGGCACATCCTGACTACGGCTACTATTAGTGCAATCAGCAATCTCCAAAGTAAAAAAATGACACAGGAGCTCCTCTCATCAGATGTCATATGTTTGACCAAGAGTTCGACATAACACTTCTTGATAGCGAGTCATCCATCAACACGATTCCTAATTCATTGCTCAAAGAATTTATTAAGGGATGATGGAGTACCTTGGAGTTTAAAGGTGTGAGAACTTCAAGTAGTTGCTTGACAGTCGACACTCACTAGAGCTGGACACCGCACACGGCGATGCAAGACCTGCCAAGGGTTGTGGAACCTTCTCCGACGATCGATCTTCTACGTGAGGTAGCTATGAGGCCCTGTCATGGTTAGAGGTGGTGGCGCAAGGTGGAGGAAGTCGTGTCGACATCCTAGTGATACTAGAGTTAGAAGAGTTCTGTATGGATTGACGATCTTTGGGTGATTAAACAGAGAAAATGGAGAGGATTAGGTTATGATATAATGGTACGCGAGTGATTAGGATGTTAGGTCTGTAGGACGAATGGCTTGGATGGAAGATCAGTGGAAGAGGAAGGTGGGAAAATTAACGGAGTTGGGTTGTTAGAACATAAGTAGGACCCAACATCTTTGGGAAGAAGGATCTTGGTGCTGACACGATTGACCAAATTAATAACTTTATTTATTAATAAATAATATATAAAGTTATTTAAATTTGGTATGAAAATAAAAAATGATAGAAATTAAATATATAATTTTATTATATAATCTATTTTTATGAATAATGAATATAAAAAAATACTATTATAATTCTAATAAATATTTATATAACATACTTAATAAATAAGGTTTTAATTTTAAATGTAATAAATTAATAAGTAATATGTCATTTTTATATTTTATTGATTATTAGGATAATAAATAAATATATGTGAATTTTTATGGATTTTAACAAATTAAATTAGGTATAGGATAAATATTGATATAGATGGCATAGTTCAATTTTACTTATAAATTAGAGTTTTTGATGTATTTAAAATATTGAATAGTATCTAAAAATTTCAAAATATTTTTCGATAAAATACAAGATCAAAAAATATTAAAAATAATAAAATATATAAAAGTATAAATAATATGTTATGAATAAAATAAAGATCCCAGAAACCCAGTTGTCAATCGGTCCCAAACTCGATTTTTTGCAAACGGACTCATATTTGATTGAAATCACCTTCATTAATTTGTGAGTATTATTTTATGAATTTTAAGTACGAGTAGAGTGAAATTGGATTTCGTATGAAGAATTTACGATGTTCAGAAGATGGGAAAGTGACAATTCAAATGTTGTATTTCTTGGCATATATTCGGGCTCGTAATTTATTTAGTATTTTTAAAATTTTATATACCTTTTCAGAAATAAATAGGATAAGTATTTGGTGAAAAATATTTTGAAATTAATTTATTTTAAATTATTGAAATTTAAATTATTATTGGATAAATAATAAATAGAGTGTAAAGTAAACACTTAATTGTTTTTTGAGGATTTCATCCTTATGTCCCCCTACTTATTTGTTCGTCGACCAATTCATGCTGACTTGCTCTCAGGGTTAGGTTATATAAATAAACCTTTCAGATATATTTATATTTCTTTAACCATATTGTACATACATTCATATTTACAATATGCCATCCCTCTATTTTCTTTCTTTTTATTCTTTTATTTAATTACATGTTTTAATGAATAAAGTGACATTTTTATTCATGAGTATGCTTTTGATAAAAGGTGTGATTTAATGCATATTTACCTGTATTTGTTAAGGGATTTTAGTCAAAAATCTGAAAGAATGTTAATGAATCATGAATTCATCAATCCCCTGTACTTAAACTTTTCTAGTCCCTTAGCAAACACTTATTTGAAAAATAAGGGAAAAAGAAAGAAAGTTAGAATGAATTTGTTTTCCGAAATCAATTCATGAGAACGGACAAAGGACAGAGCTTGGTCTTGCTTAAAATGGGCATTTTGTCGGAGCTTTAACTAGTATTAGGAATTTAATCTCAATAGTCCTCAAGTTCCACAAATCCTTATTTATATTCACCTCAATAGCCATCCCATATCACTAACTCTATCAACCTTGAATTCAATCTGCATTGTGTGTAAATTGCGATAGCTCTTTCTACTTAAAGAAGCGAATAAACTGCCCATCCAAATAATACACTCTCATTGGTTCCTCATCCATCTACTCTTTCATCGAGGAAGGGGGTAATTCCTTCTAAGGTCAGGTCATGTTGTGTCCACAATCGAGTAGAGAGAGAATGTTGAAGAATGAGAAAAGAACTTGAGTGCGACTGGTGTAGTCACATATTCTTGTGAAGCCCTCCACTAAGATGTGCAGGATTTTGAAAATTTGGACCATTGTGTTCATAATTTGTATTTTGTGATTTGCTTCTTTTTGGTAAACTTTGTACTGTTTCTCGCACTGCATCTATCTTTTGTGCCTCGACCGTAATAGATTTTATTATTTCCATCCATTTTCAGTGGTCTTGGAAAAAATTGTGCCAATAGATCCTTCCCTCAAACGAAGCTCTATTTCAACCCCACAACTCTCCCATTTAGACGTCCTCTCGACTTAACAAGCATGAAAATGCACCACTAAAATGAACTACCCTTCACAACTACATGCAAGTCGAGCTAAGTGCAAAGTGCATGTGTCCAAAGTTAGTTCACTAATGAAGAGTTAAATGGATGACATCAAGTGTTTTACTTAGGCAAGTTTAAGTTGAATTCCCAATCATGGTCTCATGGAACCCAAAGATTTATGTCATAACCTGAAGAGTCTAAATTCTGGTTCCTAATTAAGCTCCTTACAATGAAAGCTAAAGGTCATAATCAAGATCCATCCTTTAGACTATTCTCAACTTTTATTTCGAGAAATCAAATTTATTATGAAAAATGCAAATGCTACCATGTTATTGTAATGTACATTTTTCTGAATTATACTCATTTCTATGTATTTTAAAGTTTTTTTCATTTTTATGAATTGTTGGACTTTCTATTTTTTCATGATTTTTCAATTTTTATACACAAGAATATGTACAAGAATTTTACAAGATAAAATACCGATATTTTTTTATCGAATAACTAATATAATTTACAAATTATATATATAAATAATTTTGAAAATATTAAATTATATTTACATATTTTAATAAATAATATTCAAATAAGTATTAGAAAAATTACATAAATAATTTTAAATACATATTTTAAACTAGAAATTTTAATAAGAATTTTACAAGTATTTCACTTGTTACAAGTACTCTATATATAATAAATAAGTGGATTTTAAATACAAATTAACCCTTACAAACTTTTTAGGGATTTTATTGATATATTAAAAAAATAAAAATACGAGTTATGGACAAAAGTATATATACAATATATACACACCCCCCTAAACATATCACTTGTGATATGTCCTCATATCATCAAAAGAGAAATAGGAGGACATAACTCATGCAACGTAAAAGTGAGTGAAAAAGAATAGAAAGAATATAAGTCAATCAACCCCCTTATACTATGATCAGGACATCATAAATATAGTGTAAGACAAAAATGAAGGTGACTAACAGTAAGGAATATATAAAAGAAGGAAGAAAAAGGAAAAGAATAACGAAATCAAGAAATGACTCGGTACACCCTATATTTAGGATAAGGCATCCTAAGTACAGAAAAGAATTTGGCCAAAAAATGGGACCAATGATTAGTGGAAAAGAAAGGAAAATTAAAGAAAAGTAAAAGGAACAAAATCGAAAAACACAAATCAATGGGCAAGCGGTCCCCCCTATACTTACGATATGGTATCCTAAATATATAAGAATAGAAAATATGGGGACGATTGTGGACCATAAAGAATATACAAGTGGTGGTATACTCCAAAAATTGAAAGGTGCATAAGTCTCTACACATGACAAAAGAAAGTGGAAGACTAGACATAAGTCATGTACATAGTAGATCACCTCAACTTGGATCGTACTGAATTGTCTATTATGCTCGCGTGTAGTGAGCCCTGGTTCAAGAAGTAGATCTGCCTCTCTAAGTGATTGTTGTATGTGGCATAAGTCTCTCTATTGAAATATGCATATCTGGAGATGAGCTACAAAATGTGTCTATATGTGTATCCACCATACCATCTCACTCTTAATGATGAATAGATAAAATAATCTCCAAAATGTAATCAGCTGACTCTCGAGATGGAATATGTGTACTCTCAATATGTGCACTGAGAAGACTAGTGTAAGTAACTACTCATCTGGTTCTTATATGATCTATGTGTCTGCATGTGAACAATCGTTTGAAGAACTAGGTACCATATGATCTACCCCGTCCTTGTGTAGGATATCATGATCTCAAGATCAAGAGATTGTGTCTCATCTATGTGTTAGCAATCCTCTACAAGTCTGGTCTCCTCTAATGTGAATGACAATACTAATCTGAGACGGCTACATCCTCTCACCAACTCAATGTATATCTCTCTACCATATGTACGTAATGATACTCTCACAACGTAATAATCAAAGATTGCCCTTGTTTTCTGCATGAAAGGCCTCCCAAAAATGATTGCAGCATGGTATAACAACGTAGGGAACTTCATATCTAGGATAGTAAAGTCCTCTGGAAACAACAAGCCCTTAATGGTCATGATAATGTTCCTCAACACGCCTCTTAGTCTCTTCATATATTGATCTCCGATGTGAAATAAATCTCATGATTTGTAAAGAGGACTTAGCTTAAGCTGATCAAGAAAAGAAGAAGATATCAAATTTATCAAGGAACCATTATGATGGAATGTTGCATATGTAATTTGGCATGTGACATAATGAGCTTCTGAATCTTTCTTCTATTTGGGTACCTTGTTCTTAATAGCACATGATGCAGCCTTGGTCATACATGCTTCTCAACTCGTGACTTCCTTTTCCCATGTATTGTGCATTTGTTCCTCAACTACTTTTTGAGAATAAGAAAATGATCCAAGACATCATGTAATGGAATCTTCAAGAAAATGTGATCTTTCAATAGTCTTTCTGTTTCAAGAGTGACAACATTCTTTTTGTATTTTTATTTCATTTTCTATACAAAGCAACAAGAAAGAGAACAATCTAATGAACAACAAGGTTCTTTTTATTCATATGAACATAAGAATCATCATGTACATCAGGAGTCACGGAAGTATGTACAAAACTATCGAATATAGTAGAAGAAGTAAAATTATTGGGAGTGTATGTAAGGCATGGCATGGAATCATCGTCTGAATCGCCAGTGTCCATATTAGTAGTGTCTGCACCGCTCTCCTAATTGTAATTATGGTGTACATCTTGTTGGTCCTCATCATAGTGGTCCTCCTCAGCACAAATTTGTGTATCATTCATCATGTGCCCTCTCCTCCTGTAAATTGGGTACTCGTGGATGTCTACCACTCCTGAGATGAAGGAAGTTAGATAAAAATTCAGGAAAAGTATACATATCTGTGGTGGTGCCTATGTGAACCATGTGTCACCTCTTGTTGTCCGAGTTCATTACAGATTGAGCTGGGAGATTTATCTTGGGCGTGGTTAACTCATCCAGACGAGGGTTGTATGCTCCATCTCTATCATATGTGTACTTTGGAGTGTGCCAATGATGTCCATTATATGGTTCAGTGCTGGGGATTGTGAAGATATCCTTGACTCAGTTGATTGTCCCTGGCTATCTACTCTCTCCTGCCTAGTAGTGTATTGTTGTGGTGTAACAGGCTGAGGAAACCTTTGTGGAGTAAAGTAGAATTGTTGTTGCTGCTGATTTTGATATGTCTTTGAATATGTAGCAGGATACTAGTGTTATTGTTGTCTTTAATATGCATGTTGGTTAAACTTCTACTGTGTGTAAGGCTTACGATGCTGGTAATGTGGACGTCTATACTATGGATGATTATGATGCAGATGGTGGTGGTGTACGCTCTGAGGAGTAAATTGTGATGGTGGCAGAACAAGAGCATACCATATCTCGTTGATCTCAAGAGTTGAATGAGAATCAACATCATCATCAACAGTGTTAGTAATCTTACTCATGTTGGCATTGGATGGATCCTCATGCCAATCCAACCGTGGAGGCTCCGTATGTAGTATTGACTCGCTCTAAATGTAGTGAACCCGATGGGTGGGAGGAATGGGTAGAAATATCTGAAAACGCTGAAAAGTAGAAGAAGGATGGGACTGCTGGTACTGAAGCTGCAGTTCGGTCACCTTCATCGTCCAATCACTCAACTGCTGAGGATGTGATGAAAGTTTCTCCTACTCTCACAGTGACTGTAATTCTTGATCTTAATTATGAAGAATGTCGATTTGTGCAAGATTCTCACTAATGAGTTCCATGATGGATCGCAAATCAGAAAAAAAAACATGAACCACCTTATGATGCACTTGATGGTGTGGTGGTTTTGGGCCCTTCTGTAATGCCCGAGTAGAGTCTACAACACGTGAATCCTCTATCTTCCACTCAATGATGAAGCAAACTGACTTTGCATCCCTGTTTATATATATACCACCACATGTGGCGCACACTAGGCCCTGAACATCCGGATGGATTCTTCTAAAATAATTATAAACAAGCACCTTTCATGGTATCTCATGATGAGGACATCACTCAGCCAAATATTTGAATCTATCAACCCCCCCTCGTGGAATGATTCATGTGGAAGCTGTGCAAAATTCGAGATTTGACTACTGATCGTGTTAGTCTATCCGAGAAGAAAATATTTATGCAGGAACGTTGACTTCAGATCGTCCCATGTAGAAATCTCCCCCACCTTCCAAGTCACTCAACCAGTATAGCATCTTATACGCTAATGTGAAGGGGAAGGCCTTGAGGCATATAACCTCCTGCGTAACTCCAAGTTAACTAGTTGTATCACATATCATCTCGAACTACCATAGAAAGGTAAACGACTATTTTGAAGTATTACGATAGAACATGGGAAGAAGGGAGATAAAGAACATTCTCAGCTCATATGACCCTTGATTCGGTGGTAACCTAATCCATTGGTGTAGCATCATCGCTCCTGGGTCATACTTATCTCTCAATGTCGAGGACCAAAGCAGGGAGTGGTAGGTTCTCATCTCATCCTCTCAGTGTAGTGATCTCAATCTAAGCTCATCCTGGACTCTAATCTGCTCTCCGATTTGTAAGCTCATCTATTGTAATGTGTCTAGAGTACCCTCTGTGATATATAAAGTTGGATCGAATCACTCATCTACATGACTTTTATAATCGTGTGGTCTCTTCTCAATAGCTCTCTCCTAAACTGGTGTCTTCCCACTAGCCATGATCCTCAAATCCACTAGCAAGGAAAAATTCTTATAAGAACTATGTGAAAAACATGCAGGAGAAATATACGATAAATCAAGATGGGGGTCTGCCTTGACTGAAGCTCTATGAGGGAGGGAGTCTGGGACTGACTCATCTCGTGACTAAGTGGGACCGACTCGGGAAGAGGGTCATCATGACTCTATGAAGACATACGGTTGATGATGGAAGGTCAAAAGATCACGGAGTCTGAGCCCAAAATTCTTCTAGTCATCATCCTCGTTGTCAAAAGAAGTACGAAAGAGAACATGATATCAAGTAAATAGCATGCGTGTGGAGGTGTATAATACGTGGAATAATGCAAAGCCTAGAAACAAACACAATGCCAAACCCTGATTCATTAACTTCACACAATGGATAATGAAAGAGTTCAATCTTTTATCTTTTCTAATTTATTTTTGGTGATCAATCAGTTGTATTAGCAAACTCACAGAGGGTGACCCCTTGTTTCCCAGTGTATGTCCTCAAAATCCCCTAAACAGTGGTACCATTTGAATGTTAGCAATGTGAGCCTGAGGTGAACCATTCCTGCAATAAATGTTATTGTAATAAATTATTTATCAATAAAAATTATTGATTATTTTTCACTCCCTTTCTGAGATTGAATGAATGAATGCACTATAAGGTCCCTCTGTACAATAAGGGTTATGTACCATGGCCAACTTGATAATCATACAGATGTTCATTTGTTAATTGAATCATAGAGGCTGATTCTTGGATGAATGTCTAAGGAGTTAGATAGAGGACTCATCGAGCATCATCAAATGATTGTTAAGTGATGATCTCAAGCCTGACTAGGAGATGGAAATTCTTTTCTAATTTGGTTGATATCTGACCGACCTCTTGATGCAGGTCCTCTGCATGGGAATAGTGATTCGGAGGTGTCAGATTAGTTGAGTCAATGGGCTGACTTAACGAGATCGAGATAACCAAAGACCTATGTTGAATATTGTCACTACATAGGCATGCATTCTCTGACCTGAGACAGATGTGTTACTATATGTCTATGTATGTACATTTGACAGACCAATTGGTTGATGACCTAACCAAGGTCTATACACCGGCGAGCTGGAGTGCATATAAGGACATATCAGTAACACAATCTCTCAAAGGGATCATACAGGTTCACATGTGAATCGGAATACATGAGCTCACTCATGAGGTATTGGGACTGATCAAATTCCATGCATGGTCGTCATGCTTTGGAAGCATGACATGAATTTGAAGGTAAGATATTTGCTTTGGGAAAGCATATGATCTATACCAATTCCCAATAACCAAGATTGAGAAACTTGGTGATCAAGCCCATATGATGATAGTGTAAAATTGATCTACACCTTCAGGATGATCATAGGTCTTCCAGTATGCAGGATTTGCAGGTGTTAGGAATACCTGAGGGTGATATGATCATAAACAATTGTATAATCATGATGCTTCCATTCAGAGGGAGTGATGAAACAGGTTTGGATTTTAGTGACCCCTCTTAGTAGAGAAGTGACCTAATCTTATTCCATGTATTGGACATTGATCTGAATGAGATTCAGATGCAATGAGAAGATTAGGTTTACGGCCTTTACTTAATCAAGCATCTATGGGAGGTGCATGAGATCTGAATATGAGATGTGATCTCAATATCCAAGTCACTATAGGTGGAACAATACAATCGCCCTGTCCTTATCTCCAAGTATCTGCAGAGAAATCACATTATTCTTGAAAGGGTTCAAGTATAATTCCATAGTTGAATTATATCTAAGCATTAATAGAATGATAATTAATTATGATTTAATTATTTTGATGCATGCGGAAATTATCCAATATAATTAAATGTGATTTATTTATTGTGGATAATTATAATATGGATAGAAATATCCAATTATTCATAATATATTATAAATGTGATTTATAATGTATTAGAGAGAGCTAATTATGATTTAAATTTCTTAATTAATTATTGGAGTGAATTGGATTCACATTGTATAATTAATTGAAAATGTAAATTATATTTTGTTTTGGGTTGTGAATGTGATTCACAAATTTCAAATGGCAAGATTGCAATATTCTCAAAATTAATTATGAATTATTTTTGAAGAGTAAATCACAACAAAAGTTGTTGGAAAAATAATGGAGATTTTCATGGAGATATGCATTTTCATGAGATTTCATGAGATTGCCTCCACATGGAAACAAGTAGACGGCTACAAAATCCTATATTGAATAGGTGGTCGTCCACCATAATTCATGGGGAGATGTTATCTCCGTGATGATTATCTCCTTATTTGTTTGATTTAATTTAGGATTGAATTGTATTTGATTTATCAAATATATTTGACCTAAATCAAATTATTAGTTGTTGGCTTTTTACCAACAACAATCTTGACCATTGGATTAAACATAAATAAATCTCATCCATTGATTTTATGTGTCCCTTGGATTGTGATCCATGGATCCCAAAACCCTATAAATAGAGACGCATACCATGATCTCTAGGGTTATGCAATAGAGACACATCTCTTTTTCTCTCCTTATTCCACACGTCAACCCTCTTCTCCCCTTCTCCATTGGTGGCCGTCCACCAAGCCCTAGAGGAGGAGCTTTGTCGTCGCTTCGCCACCGCGTCGCTGCCTCGACATTCTTCAGTTCTCCATCTTCTTTAGAGTGCTATGCTCGCCAAGAAGGTGCTCTATCTCGTATGATGAGATCAGGAGTTCACCGTACTTGGATCAACTTGTTGGATTGCGAGGATCACGTGACTCATCCCCGCGCTCGCAAGCGTCTTCTCCAACGATCTGACATGAGGTAGGAGGTCTATTTTCGTAGAGACTCGATCAACCACGCTACAAGAGGTATTCCTTTATACTTGATGTGGTTCTAGATGAAACGATCCGAGAATCGTTCTCGGATCATGTGGTTTCATCGCATGATTTTTTTTAAATTCTGCTGCATAGAACAACTAGTCCGACTAGTCGTTCTTCGTTGTATTCGATACAACGCTCATACTTCCGTGATGCCCTTGAGGATTATTACATATCCTTCAAGTGTTATCAGAGCCTTAGGTCAAAGATTTTGGATACGATCCGTAAACCTAGGACAACTTGGGTTCGTTAAGGTTGCGAAAGTTTTTGTCGCATTTGATTTTCACGCATCTATTTAGTGAATAAATTCGGCCCTGCATAAAATGTTGAAACACGAATTAATCACTTGGATTTTGTTCTCCATTAAATTAGGAAACCATAGGATCTGAGTTTACATAATTTGGATTCTGTGTGCTCGAGATATGGCTGTTTTAATGAACATTTATTCACCGTTGCGGGAACTGCGAATCTTAACACGATTAATGAGTTAATTACAGTTTTGATCCTCCTAGAAGTGCGTGAAATATCACTTAGGTTCTGTCCTCGATCAAATTAGCAATCTTTGGAAACTGATTTTGTCTAATTTGGATATGTTAATTTTAGTAAGTAGGGGTCACTGCTGAAATTACATTTCTAATCAAGAACCATGTGATTGTTAATTAGTGAAATTAATTGTTAATTTCATGAAATAATTATGGAAAATATTTGAGAAATATTCAATAATGATTATTTCCTTAATTTACTTTGCCTCAACCAATAAATTGATTAGATTTAATCTACATCAAAATTGGAAACACAATCAATAAACAACTTGCTTGAATAGGATTGGGAATTTGTCTAGCAAATTTCCATATAATCAAAATTGTTTTGATTAATACTATATGGTATAATTTTAATTGAAGAACCGATGATCATCTCAAGTACACATTGATCTATTTTGGCATTATCCTTTCCTGTGGTGGATATGGTGTCTAGTCGGGGCGCGTTGGGATAGTGCTCGCACCGGTTGCAGTCTGTTCCACTCCCGCTGGTACTGGCCATGACAGCGGGTAGGGACTCGATAATGCCGGAGAAATCAAGGTGTATTTTTCTAATTATTAAAATTCGAATTAATATGTACTTTGAGATAATACCATATATATATATATATATTCAAGTAAAACCAATCAAGTTTGTTGATTGAATTTGATTGATAATTGATTTAATGATATTGAATTAATTATATCCAATTAAAACACTCTATTGTGAATAGATGTGTTTTTCCCTTGGAAGAATTAATTATATGAATATGATTCATGATAATTAATTAAATTTTGAGTATGAGGTGGATGATCCCATAAGTGACATCCATGGTCTCCCGTCAAGGCGATGGGTTCCGTCGCTAGATATTGTATGTAGGAGACGCCTGTCCGAAGTGACAGGTCCTGCATACGATCCATTTGGATCGGGCTCGTCGCTTCTCGAAAGAGTAAGGACGTATACGTAGTGACCCCAATATCGAATCCTCATATTACTAGGGTGATATTGTACTGCGCATAGCCAGTTGTATTCTTGTTGACGGTTGGTTCAATTAATGACAGGTCAACATCACCTTAGGGGTGGTGGGCCCGGGTGTTAAAGACCAAATTAGGAAATACAAGTTGGACTTGCAAGGCGGAATGTGTTCCCGCTTCTCTTTTTTGGAGTCATAGGTTCTCATATTATTGGGATATGACAAAGATAAAGAGGAGATCCCAGTTCTTGCTTGAGATATAGCAGTAAATATATATCTTACCTGGAAAGTGATTAAGGGATTAACCTTTCAAAGTTGACAGAGCAAGACCAATTTGATTTAAAATATCTTAATCAAATAACATAAATTTGAATATATGATTATGTTCTAATATAGTGCATTCTTAATTTCAGAAAATGAAGTCCATGAACCCACTAAGTAGGCTTCTGGAGGTCAACCAGTTGACCGGACCAAATTACTCGGATTGGATCCGTAAGTTGGAGCCTGTTCTCTCGGCTGAGCGCATAAGTTATATGCTTACAAAAGACAAGCATGAAAGCCCTAAATTGAAGGAAGAAAAGAAATACAATGACAAGTATGATGAAGATCATATCTTGGCTTGATGGAATATCCTGGTTCTCTATCCAATGTTCTTCAGAAGCAACATGTCAAGATGAGCACATGACTGAAAATAATGCAGAATCTGAAAGATATGTTTGGTGACATTAATCGCACCCAGCGTTAGAATATTATGAAAGAACTCGTTCACTACAATATGCAGGAAGGAACTTTAGTCCGAGAGCTTGTACTCAAAATGTTTGGGTACTTGTCTGAGCTGGAGACCCTTGGTTCAAATATCGATGCAGACATGTAAGCTTATTTCATTCTGCTATCTTTTCCCAAGTCTTTCAATAATTTTGTGGTTTCATTCCACATGAACAAGTTAGACATGACAAACGCTGGACTTCTTGCTGCATTAAAGTCTGCAGAAGACATAATGAAGAAAGATGGTCCCACTGGCAGTGCAATGGTTGCACATATCAGAGGGAAGCGCGGTTGGAATCAAGGTTGTCGGAAGGGCCCAACCTAGAAGAGAAAGAAGAAGAGTCAAGGCATTGTCTCATATTCTAATGCATAAGCACCGATAGTGTCGAAGAAAACTGACATCTGTCACCACTGCATGAAGCCTGGGCACTGGAGGCGTAATTGCCCAGAATACCTAAAGTCGGTCGACAAAGGTAAAGCCCCAACAAGTATGAAATCTACTTTCATCATTGAATCTAGTTTTCTCGTTGAACGAGATGGAAGTTGGGTTGTTGATTCTGGTGCTTCTATTCATGTATGCAATTTGTTGCATTTGTTTCAGGAAACTAGAAATCTGGAAGAAGGGGAGATAGTCATCCAGATGGGATCTGATGCAAGTGTTGCAGCAGTTGTCGTCGGGTCCTGTCGACTATCATTATCAAGTGGTAGAGTCCTAGTACTTAAAGAGTAACTTTATGTACATGAAGTCAGAAGGAATTTGATATATGTATGTAAGCTTGTTAAAAGTCGATATTCATTCCTTTTCAGTAATATTTGCAGATGGTATTTTGACTTCTGGTGGACTCTATTAATTGTGCATTAATGAGCATGTCATGAATGTTACAACCACTAATAAAAACCCTAAGAGATCCAGGGAGAATAAAAATCATTCGAAGATGATTTGGTATCAAAGGCTTGGTCATTTTTCTATTGATAAGATCAATAGATTGATAAAGGATGGACCTTTAGATTTTCTACAGGTTCAATCTTTTCCTACCGGTGAACATTGTATTCGAGGTAAAATGACTAGGATGCTTTTCCGTAACGAGATTACAAAATGCGAAGGTATTATTTACCTAATACATACTGATGTATGTGGTCCCTTCAGTACCGCAACTCGAAATGGATATCGATATTATTTGACGTTTATTGATGACCAGTCGCGATACGGGTTTGTCGTCCTATTACATAAAAAATCTGAAACCTTTGAAAAGTTCAAAGAATTCAAGGCTTTTGTTCAGAACCAAATCGATAGGAAGATTAAAAAGATTCGATCTGATCGAGGTGGTGAGTACCTCTCAGATGAATTCAAGGAATATCTAAAAGAGAATGGAATTGTCTCCAATCCCACTCCTCCCAGAACTTTCCAACTTAATGGTGTTGCTGAAAGATGCAACAGGACCATCATGGATATTGTGCATTCAATGAGCAAAGCATATTTACCACTTAGTTTCTGGGGATATGTAGTAGACACTGTAATATATATCCTGAATAAGATTCCTAGCAAATCTGTACCTAAGACTCCTCATGAGCTCTGGTATGGAACCAAACTTAGTGTTAATCACTTGAGGGTTTGGGGTTGCTTGGTCCATGCGAAGAATGTGGACGCAAGTAAGCTAGAATCTCGCTATCGTGAGTGTTATTTCATTGGGTATGTTGGAGATGGTATTGGAGACCAACTATATAACCCTGAGACCCAAAAGGTTTTTATTTCCAGAGATGTGAAATTTCTGGAGAATGATTTCCTTTAAGGTCAAGACAAAAATGAAGTAAAGGAACTCATTGAATCCCCTGAAGATTCTGAGCATCCTGAGGCGGAAACTGAAGAGATAAATAAGGATGAAACGTCCATACCTCTTCGAAGGAGTTTGAGGGTGGTTGCATCAATTGAAAGGTATGGATTCTATGTTTCAGGTGAAACTGAAAATGATCCTTCTTCATTTGATGAAGCACTCGCGGATCATGACATGGATAGAAGGATGCTAGCAGTGAAGTTAGAAATTGACTCCATGCATAAGAATGGTGTATGGACCCTAGAGGATCCACCTAAAGAAGTAAAACCCTTTCGGTGTAAATGGATCTTCAAGAGAAAGAGGGGACCTAATGGGAAAGTAGAGACTTTCAAGGCACGACCCGTAACCAAGGGCTACACATAGAGAAAGGCATCGACTATGATGAGACATTCTCTCCTATGGCTATACTTAAATCCATCAAGACATTGCTAGCTATAGCTGCATATCTTGAATACAACATCTGGCAGATGGACATCAAGACGGCTTTCCTCAATAGATTCCTCGAGGAGGATATCTATTTGGAGCAGCCCAGGGCTTCATAATTGAGGATTGCAAAGTATGCAAGCTGAAGAAATCTCTCTATGGGCGCAAGCAAGCTTCTCGTTGTGGAACATCAGATTTGATGAAACCATAAAGAGTTATGATTTTTTGCAGAATCCTGATGAACCTTGTGTGTACAAGAGGCTTAGTGGGAGCGCCATTGTGTTCATCGTGCTTTATGTAGATGGCATCCTTATCATTGGGAATGATACAGGGATGATGACCAGTGCGAAGATTTGGCTATACCATACCTTTGAGATGAAAGATCTTAGAGAAGCCTCTTTCATCTTAGACCTGAAGTTGTTCAGAAACCGAGAAAAGAGGATATTGGGATTATAACAACATGGACACATTAAGAAGATTCTTGAACGATTCTGTATTGATATTTCTAAGAAAAGGTTTCCTTCCCTTAAGACATTGTATCCACCTGTCTTAAGGGATGCCACCTCAAACTTTTGAGGAAAAAAAGCCGTGGCTGGATGCCCTTATGCATCAGCTATAAGAAGCTTCATGTACGCCATGATGTGTACTAGGCCAGATATCGGCCATGCAGTGGGAGTGGTAAGTCGTTACCAATCCTGCTATGGAGAGCAACACTAGAATGCAATGAAGAACATATTCAAATATCTAAGACGAACACAAAATTACATCTTGGTCTATGGAGATGGTGATCTCCATTTCTTGGGATATACATATTCTGACATCCAATCGGATATTGATGATCGAAAGTCGACATCAGGGTTTGTATTCCGGTTGAACGGTTGTGCTATGAGCTGGAGAAGCAAGAAGCAGAAAACTACAACAGATTCATCAACAGAAGCCGAGTACATTGTCGCATCGGATTCTGCAAAGGAGGCGTTGTGGTTACACAAGTTCATCCTAGATCTTGGCGTAGTTTCCTTTGATACTCCCATCCCGTTACTCTGCGAAAACATGGGAGACATTGCCCAGGCGAAGGAACCCAGATGGCATAAAAAGAGCAAGCATGTGGAAAGGAAATACCACATCATTCTGGAGATTCAAAAGCATGGTGATATCATCATTACCAAGGTGGCCTCCGCCGACAACGTTGTTGATCCTCTTACAAAACCTCTGACTGATAAGGTTTCCGACCAGCATGTACTGAGTATTGGTTTAAGGATTGTTCTTGAATGGTTCTGAGGGCTAGTGGGAGATTGTTAGCAATGTGAGCCCGAGGCGAACCATTCCTGCAATAAATGTTATTGTAATAAATGATTTATCAATAAAAGTTATTGATTATTTTTCACTCCCTTTCTAAGATTGAATGAATGAATGCACTATAAGGTCCCTTTGTACAATAAGGGTTATGTACCATGGCCAACTTGATAATAATACATTTGTTGATTCATTGATTGGATCATAAAGGCTAATGCTTGGATGAATATCTAAGGAGTTAGATAAAGGACTCATCAAGCATCATCAAATGATTGTTTTGTGATGATCGCCAGCTTGAGTAGGATATGGCAATCCTTTTCTCATTTGGTTGATATATGACCGACCTCTTGATGCAGGTCCTCTGCATGGGAATAGTGATTCGGAGGTGTCAGATTAGTTGAGTCAATGGGTTGACTTAACGAGATCGAGATAACCAAAGACCCTTGTTGAATACTGTTACAGCATAGGAATGCATTCTCTGACCAGAGACAGATGTGTTACTCTATGTCTCAGTATGCACATTTGGCAGACCAGGCCTATACACCGGCGACCTGGTTAACATATAAGGACATATGAGTAACACGATCTCTCAAAGGGATCATACAGGTTCACTTGTGAACCAGAAGACATGAGCTTACTCATGAGGTATTGGGACTGATCAAATTCCTTGCAGGGTTGTCATGCTTTGGAAGCATGACATGAATTTGAAGGTAAGATATATGCTTTGGGAAAGCATATGATCTATACCAATTCCCAATGACCATGATCGAGAAACTTGGTGATCAAACCCTGATTATGATAGCGTAAAATTTATCTACATTTTCAGGATGATCATTGGTCTTCCAGTATGCAGGATGTGCAGGTGTTGGGAATACCAAAGGGTGATGTGATCATAAACGATTATATAACCATGACGCTTCCATTACGAGGGAGTGATGAAACAGGTTTGGATTTTAGTGACTCCTCTTAGTAGAGAAGTGACATAATCTTAGTCCATGCATTGGACATTGATCTGATTGAGATTCAGATGCAATGAGAAGATCAGGTTTACGGCCTAGATTTAATCAAGCATCTATGGGAGGTCCATCAGATCTGGATATGAGATGTGATCTCAATATACAAGTCACTATACGTGGACCACTACAATCGCCTTATCCTTTTCTCCAAGTATCTGCAGATAAATCGCATTATTCTTCAAAGGGTTCAAGAATAATTCCATAGTTGAATTATATATAAGAATTAAGAGAATGATAATCAAATATGATTTAATTATCTTGATGCATGTTGACATTATCCAATATATTTAAAGGTGATTTAATTATTATGGATAAGAATATGTGGATAGCGATATCCAGTTATTCAGAATATATGATAAATGTGATTTATAATGTATTAGAGAGAGCTAATTATGATTTATATTTTTAATTTAGTATTGATGTGAATTGGATTCACATTGTATAATTAATTGAAAATGTAAACTATTTTGTTTTGGGTTGTGAATATGATTCACAAATTTCCAAAGGCAAGATTGCAATATTCTCAAAATTAATTATGAATTACTTTTGAAGAATCAAACACAACAAAAGTTGTTGGAAAAATAATGGAGATTTTCTTGGAGATATGCAATCTTATGAGATTTCGTGAGATTACATCTACATGGAAACAAGTGGACGGCTACCGAGTCCTATATGGAATTTGTGGCCGTCCACCATATTTCATGGGGAGATGTTATCTCCATGATGATTATATCTGTATTTGTTTGATTTAATTTAGGATTGAATTGTATTTGATTTATCAAATATATTTGACCTAAATCAAATTATTAGTTGTTGGCTTTTTACCAACAACAATCTTGACCATTGGATTAAACATATATCAATCTCATCCATTGATTTTATGTGTCCCATGGATTGTGATCCATGGATCCCAAAACCCTATAAATAGAGAGGTATACCATGCTCTCTAGGGTTATGCAATAGAGACACATCTCTCTTTCTCCTTATTCCACGTCAACCCTCTTCTCCCCTTCTCCATTGGTGGCCGTCCACCGAGCCCTAGAGGAGGAGCTTCATCGTCGCTTCGCCACCGCGCTGCCACCTCGACGTTCTTCGATTCTCCATCTTCTTTAGAGTTCTACGCTCGCCAAGAAGGTGTTCAATCTCGTACGATGAGTTAAGGAGTTTGCCATGCTTGGATCAACTTGTTGGATTGCGAGGATCACGTGACTTATCCCCGCACTCGCAAGCGTCTTCTCCGACGATCGAACTTGAGACAGGAGGACTTTTTTCATAGAGACTCGATCAACCATGCTACAAGAGATATTCCTTTATACTTGATGTGGTTCTAGATGAAATGATCCGAGAATCATTCTTGGATCATGTGGTTTTATCGCATTAATTTTTTTTTTTATATTCCGTTGCATAGAACAACTAGTCCGACTAGTGGTTCTTCGTTGTATTCAATACGAAGTTCATGCTTCCATGATGTGCTTGAGGATTATTCCATATCCTTCACATCATGGGCTACCGTGTTATATCAGGCCCAAATAGAACTGTGACGTAGAGCACACCAAAACGAATTTCTATGGTCAGAGGCAAGTGCTTACAATTGCAAGCATGCACCGATGCACAAGTTCGGCACAAGTCTATGGATTTTTGGCTCTAATCCTTATGGTTGCATCCTCACCCACTCTATCTGGAGTGTGCCTAAATATAATGAGGGGTTTGCTCTCCCAATACAAGTTAATTCTAGGTATTTTTAAATTTTTGTCAAGTTTTTTAAAGAGAATTTTTTTGATGGTTTTCACTATTTTTGGATATTTTCAAAAATATCTAACGTATGTCGATTTTCTTCTAATGTTCAAAAGTGTGTCTCATGAAAACACAGAATGCATAATGATGAATGCTAAGATAAAAGGTGTACCTCTATCCAGCAATCTACTTGCAAGTGATCAGCGCGTAAATTGAAAATCCTAGGCTAATGCATGCAAAAGCGATAAAAACCAAGTCCTAACAATTAGTTCTAGTACAAGAATGAATTAATTTTTAAAGTAAACGGACTTATGCCTAAGTGTTGATTAGTGATCTGGGTTTTACTTTTGGACATCTAATGAAATTGGCATGTAACCCTAGGATCCATGAAAATGCATGAAACAAAGAAAAATTGATGAAAACTGAAAAATCACGGTGAGGTCCCCTAAGCCAGCGGCACCTGGTGGAACAAACCCTCAAAAATAGTCAAATTCCATGTATAGTGAGGATGTCCTTAGTGAACCCTCTGCTGCAAAGAGAAAAACGGGCAAGCACCCATGCCTCTCTCACAAATACACAAAAATCTGAATAGATAACTCCCTTTGCCCACTACAACTGGCTCATTGGAGATCAAGCCAGTTTTTGCACTCTCAGCTGAGTCGCCTTTCGAAGAAGCTAGGTAATCCTGAAGGTCCTACAAAATGGGTTAGCTAACATAGATAAAAAAAATAAAACAAACTCTCCAAAACATAATCAAAGAGTTAGTTGACTCATAAACTCAGAAAGAATATCAAGAAAAGCTGATAAAAAATGGATAAAAGAAAATCAAGGAAATAAAGAAAAATCACAAAAAAATCACGAAGAAAATAAAAGAAAATAAAGAGAAAAATATCAAGAAAAAATTTAAGAGAAAAAGAAAACAGTCAAGAACCTTAGAAACCAAAGAGAATCGAGAAATCATGAATAAGAAAATAGAGAAAGAAAAAATATATCAAAAAAAAAAATTGAAAATCTCAAAAGCGACTATGCCTCCTCGGCGGTGGTGCCATTTTGATAATTCTCTGACCAAGCGGGTAAACTGTATCGATGTAGGAATTGCTAAGGTGATATTCATAAGATCAAACAAAATTCAACACTGAGATAAATTCGATGTTATTCATTATTTATTTATCTAGGTAAGTTTTCTTAGTTCAAAAACAAGGAAGCAGAAAATCGTGCCAAAAATCTTCGATTGAAAGATAAGATTTTTGTGATATTATTTTATCCTTCTTTTCTTCATCATTGACAAAACTCTTTTTTGATTTTTTGGTTTGTTTTTTAATTTAAAATTTTTTATTTAATTTAAAAGTGCATATTTTTCTAAATATTTATATATAATATAGTATATGAAGTATAGTGAAATAGAGGTGATACTATATAGCTAATAATGTGACTCGTGCAACAGACTCGAAAACGGACATGAAAAGAAATGAATATGTATTAAAGATCGAGAAAAAATCATAACAAGAAGCATAAAGAGATTCTAGAAAATCGATGTGAAAATAAAATGTAAAAAAATACAATGATGGTATGATACTGTCTAGGCGTCCACAATGTCCAAAATAGTCCAAAACTCAATGTAGGGTTATATAGAAAAATACAAATAAAAATATAATGGTCCTCCTGCAATTAGGTCCCATGTCAGGCTCCAAATTTTAAGAAAATTACTAGAATCCTTGCACTTAGGTCCCTGGTTTTGGACCTAAGAGCAATTTTAAAAAGGATGGAGATGCAAGGATATTATCTAGAGTTACGAGGGCCTTTTTATTATTCTCACACTCCTTCGAAATCCTACGATCTAGATTAGATGTTTCTCCTGTGATTGTGGTCGTTCAAATTACCACTGATCGACTTTCTATGGCTCTCTTTCTTGAGCAGGTCTTCCCCTTTTTGGAGGGTGTCGGCGACGTTCTTGATTACCTGACGAAGCGACGATGGGTTGACGATGGCCGAGCTCCTACAGGGCCAGGTAGGAGTCGCCTACTCCCTATGAGCTCTCCTGCGGTGATGGTGAGGTCAATGGTAAGCAGCAACGTGGAAGGGATGAAGCTTCCTTCTAGGGGATAGGATCTAGACTGTTGTAGAAAGCTCGATGAAGCTCTTGATCTAGAATTTTCTAATGAATATGCAACTCCAGAGGATGTTAGATTGCTACAAAAGATATCTTTAACCTGTATAGTTACATAACTCGATCTTCTAGTAATCTGTCAAGATCATTAGATGAAAGCAAGTCAAAGAATTAGTTTCTTGGATTGAATATACAAGATGGAAATTGGTTGAAATCGAGTTGCAATAGAGACTGGACTTAGCATTAGAATCAAGTAAGATGCTTAGGCTTCCTAATTACAAAATTAGACAACCTATTTGTGGTTAGAGGATCGAGAAATTCGATAGGGATGAAAGAGTACCTATGAGTTTGAAGGTGTCAGAACTTCAAGTAGTTGCTCGACAGTCATCACTTGTCGGAGCTGGACACCGCACCTGGTGGTGATGCAAGACCAGCCAAGGGTCATGGAACCTTCTCCGATGATTGATCATCAACAAGAGGTAGCTACAAGGCCCTATCAAGGTCGGAGGTAGTGGCGCAAGGTGAAGGAAGTCAGGTTGATCTCCAAGTGATGTTCGAGTTTGAAGAGTTAGGTGTGAACTAACAATCTTTGTGTTAATATATAGAGAAAATGGTGAGGATTAGGTGATGATCCAATGGTAGGCCCGTGATTAGGATGTTAGGTCTGTAGGATGAATGGCTTGAATGAAAGATCGGGTGGAAGACGAAGGAGGGAAAATTAATGGAAGTTGGGTTGTCAACACAGAAGCAACGCCCAACTTCTTGGGGAAGAATGCTTAACATGCTGACACATGTCAACACATGGTAGGCTAGATTAATAAATCACTTCTAAAATTAATTAAAAAATTATAAATGACATTATTTAAATTATGTATGAAAATAAAAAATATGTGTAATTATATATACTAATTTATTATATATTATTTTATAAATAATAAATATTTTTATAAAGTATAATTATAATACTAATAAATATTTTTTTAATATACTCATAAATAGGATTTTGATCTTTAATTTAATAAATTGATAAGTAACATGTCATTTTTATATTTTATTAATTTTTTTGATTATAAATAAGATGTATGGGAATTTTTATAGATTTTAATACATGAATTTAGGTATATAAGTAAATATTAGTTTAGATGGTATGAGTCAATTTCACCTATAAAATAGTCATTTTGATTTATTTAAAGAATTGAAGTGTCTAAAAATTCAAAAATAATTTTTGGATGAAATACAATTGTCATTAGGTCCCAAAACTGACTTTTTGTAAATATATACAGATTTTAGTGAAATCACCTTCATTATTTAGAGAATATTATTTTATAAACTTTAAATGTGAGTAGAGTGAAATTGGAGACCATATAAAGAATTTATGATGTTTAAAATTTGAGAACTTGACAATTAAAAAGTTGGATTTCTTGACATATATATAGGCTGGGATTTTTTTAGGAATATTATATTTTTATATACATTTTTGAAATAATAGGAGAAAAGTTTGGTGAAAAATATTTACAAATTAATTAATTAAAAATAATTGATGTTTTGATAAGTATTGTATAAATAATGAATAGAGTGTAAAGTGAATAAATAATTCTTTGTTGAGGGTTTCTTCCTTATCTCCCCTACTTATTTATTTGTCGACCAATCAATGATGACTTGGTCTCGGGGGTATTTCTTTAGTCATCTTGTACATAAGTTCATATTTACAGTCTGCTTTCCTTTAATTCTTTTATTTTTTACACTGTTTTTAATGAATAAAATGGCATTTTTATTCAAGAGTATGCTTTTTATAAAGATGAGGTTTAAATTATATTTACATGTAAAGGGCATTAAGAAAAAACAAAGAAAGAATGTTAATGAATCATGGATTACTCAGAAACCAAGTTAAGAATTTATTTGGTCGATCAGGAATAAAGTAGGGGAGATAAGGGCCAAAAACTACATTAAAAACCCTCATTTTTACTCTTTAATAATTCATTTTTAGCACCCATCATATTCTATATTATTTACACATCAAATCAATAAACTTTTTACATGAGAGTTGTAGATAAAATTACATAGAAAAAATAAAATTTATTTCATATAAAAATAATACATACTGTACTTTCTATACACATAATAAAATCCAAAATTCGAACTTCACAGACAAATATCTTCTCCATGAGAATTCAAAATTCATCAAAATCACCTTTAAGTGCATATAACTTTTTATTATATATTTAATAAACGTGGTTTTATTTGATTTGGAGTTAAGATGCAAAAGATTGGTTTTTTACGCCTTTTGTACAATATACCCATATAAAATATTCAGTTTATTTGATCTTTATTTTTTCGTAATGTTATATTTTTATAATCTTGTAAATATTATTTATAACACATGTACATAATTATAATAAAATAAAACCTTTAAAAACACACTAAATTAAATAAAGATACAAAAACACATAGATGAACTACCCATACATATACATATACAATAAATACATATAATTATTTAAGAATGAAAATAACATCATAAACATGCAATAAAACAATTTTTTTATATAAATAAGTTATGACTATATAAATTATGAGCATAAAATAATAAAATATAAAATGAAAAAAATACAATGTATAAGTAAATACGCCTATGAGTATACATGAAAATATTAGCACCTAATAAATTAACTTGTAAAAATCAATAAAAATAAAAATAAATTACTTCGAAAAAATAAGAAATGTGCTTTATGTTTTAACCTAAAAATAATGTCATCTTTATTATTTTTTATTCGATTAATAAGGAATTTGTAGCCTATTTTTTCCAATTGGTCCACGTGGACCAACCAGAGGGCTCACTTAGTTGACATAGGTCAACTCTTCGATCTAGGTCTCCTACCACTATCAAAGGTGAGAAGACCTTCATCTTCTACCCTTTTTCCTAGGTGTCTAACCACTCTAATCTGTCCAATCTTTCAAGAAAATCCTATGTCAATATGCTTTGGATCCTCTCTACATATTCATCCCAAACCCTAGGTTAATATGCCTCCCCCGTGTTTTCCATAAATAAAACCCAACTCCTTTCTTCCTTGATTTGATCCATCTACGAGCCATGTAACCCCAATTCTATGTGCATGCTTGCTTCCTAGTGATAGTAGGAGTGCCCTGAGGAGTCGACAAGGAGAAAGGAGGAGGAGATGCCGCTGAAGCTTCATAGCTCCAGCAAGGGTCCCAGCTCCGTAGAATACACAGGTGTAAGATGTTATTTTTCAGATTTTCTCTTGATTTTTCAATTCCAAGGATAGTCGTGGGGTTAGTTAATTAGGTTAGCAGTAACCTAGTGTAAATTTCTATATCTTCGATCGCATGAGCTCTCTGCTTCCATTCATGTTCCATCACTTTTCATCAATTCTGAAACCCCAATCCACATCCATCTCGGTATCCATCACATGTTGCATCGTTTCTAACCCTCTATCCAATATAATCCTTCCAGGATCTGTGAATCGGAGTTCCTCCTTTTCCCTTCGCTCGAGCTCCTCCATTCACCCTCATTTCTATGCGCAACATCTTCAATTTGGGTCAAGATGAGTTGCCTCAAGCCACTGGACCTTCCTCTACAAGTACATCACGACAAAGACCCCAAGGAGGGTTAATTCTGGAGTAAAAGGAGGTTCCCAAGTGCCTCGACCTTCATTGAGATCAAGGACTCTCCCCAGCGAGGCCTAAGGTTTCTTTCCGATACCACTTTATGCGAGCGCTTCTAGGAAGCTCAGGAGCCGATCAGCGAAGCTCCAGGTGGCCAAGACGAGGAGGGATGCCCGATCGAAGAGGGATGTTCTTCCCTATTCTTCCATCGCCATTCAAAGCGGCTGGATTCCACATGCAACACAGATCTAATCTAGGTTGATGATATCATACGAAGCGATACCTTGCCTCAGTGGCCCGATGCACTGAAGTGTGCTTACGTGGCGCACTATTAGCCATCCATTGCATGGGGGTAAATATCCAATAACCCCCACCTGTTTTTGCTTATTTATATTTAAAATTTAAAATTTATTCTATATTTGTAAAAATTCTATAATAATTGCAAGAAGACCCTCATTTTTTTAGAAATTTACATTTAGTTCCTTGCCAGTTCAGCTCATGTGGTACCCCAGGTGAGCTGGGCATTATGCTTATATTCCATACGCATTTTTGTAATTGAAGTATAATTTATAAGATTTGTATTTCAGTTATAAACTTTTGGGTATTTTGCATTGTGAACACTACTACTATTTTACAGGCAAATATGTCGATGCTAGGTGCGTGCATTATATTTATTTATTCGAAATTTTGCACATGTGCCCCTGGATTTTGTATTTGTGTTATTAAATGCGTTTTTACTTATTTTTATTTGCCAACATGTCACTGCCTCTACATTATTTTTATTTGTATGTTTCTTTTTTATTAAAATCCATTGTTGTTAGGTTTTATTTTGTATAAATTAATGGAGATGCATGCAATGATACACTTTCTACCACTTTTTTTTTATTTTTGAGGCTTTTTATTGATTTTTAAAAATTAAACAGAAGCTATTTATTTACTATTTAAAAAAATACCAAAAATATTAAACAACTCTAAAAAATTTAAAAAACAGTATTTCTTTATTATTGTATTTTATAGCTTCAGACCAAAATCACTAAAAATAGAAAATAAAATCATAAAAATTTAAAAAAAACAAAACACTTAAAAAATCATAAAAAAATTTCAAAAATACCAAAAATATGGGTTGTATTTGATTTTTTCATATATATTATTAAGTATTAAAATTAGTTTTTAGAATTTTTGACATTTTTTAGTATTTCTAAATCTCAAAACAATTAAACTTATTTCAAAAGTCCCAAATTTTGAGTATTTAGGACTTTAAGAATACCTAACATTAACAAAAATCCTTGAAACATCATAAAAATATTAGAAAAATATTAAAAACTCAAAAAAATTGCAATTTTTGACTATATTTAGCTATATTATAATTACTTTATTCTATATTGTATTATATAGCTACATATAATCTATATCATTTATAATTATTATAAATACTAAATTATTATTTTAACTCCATTAAATTTAAAAGGAATGTTCCCTAGGTATTTTTCTAATTTTTGTATAAACATTATATATTTATTATTACATATTACTCATACTATACAAATAACATATATATAATTATATATACGTATCTTTATTATATATTAAAAACAAAAGGCTATTCAAAATTAGAAAATTATAAAATTAAAAGTAAAATTTAAAATTAAATAAATAAATAAATAAATATATATATATATATAATTATTTCATTCAAATTAAAAACAAACAATAAAATTAATTAATTGAATAATTGCATAACTACACCTTATTTAATATTTTTTTTTATAAATTATAACTAGTGCTACCACGTATGGATCTGTATATTCTATACTCTACCATACTTACACCTATACACATTTATAGTAGAGTTATAAAAAGTTTTAACTCACACGCATTGCTCGGTCGAATTTAATCATGGTTGATTATTGATTGGAGGCACACTTGGTCAAGTAGTGATTTCTAATCATGTTTGATTAGCAGACAAGTGCAAAGAATAATTGCATCTATCAAATGACGTTGTTGCGGTGGAGCAACGTGTTAGTGTATCTTAGCTTGTGCATTATGTTATCTTGATTCTGCTTTTCATCTCTCTTACTTTTGTGTAAATATTTTTGATTATCGGTGCTAATACATCTCTCTGTGTTGTTTGATGCGAGGGCCCGCTATGCGAGGATGACTTCTTAGGAGGTCGATGCAGCCAAGCTTGGTGGAGACTGGCCTTCTTGCCCAGGCTAGTAGGAGAGGCAACAAACAAAACAAGGAGCCATGGAGCATAGATTCTAGCTTAGATTTAAATTTTATTTATTAAGTTAGAGTGTTCTTTTTATTGTATGAAATAATGTGTAATAACTTGAACTTGGACACTAATCTACCTAAGATATCAACAGCTCGGATGTATGTTCCCCTAGGGGCCTCGCTACTCTTTTTGTGTTTCTCGCCTTTATTTTGTTATGTTTCTTGTGTTTCGAGCTTTTTGCCATTATTTTGAATTGTTTATGTGATTGGAGCACCTACATATGGGATTTCATGCATCAGTAGATAGGTCCAAACACCTAATAAAAGCTTATACTGATAGTAATATGTGATTGGACATAATCAATTAGTTAATTGCAAATTCTTAGATATGTGTCTTCTTACTTTACATGCATCACTAGACATGCGAGTGAGAATTCCACTTTCATGTCCACTTGCATTGCTTTTCACTTCTCTCCCCCTATTTTATATCACATTTAGAGTCAAAGAAAAATACCAAAAAATCGTTAGGCGAATTGCATTGAAAATACCCAAAAAAAAGTGAAAACCCAAAAAAATAAAAACAAGGGGACTTCTAAAAGCACTTTGACCATAATTATAATATGTAATGGACTTCATTGTTTTGGGCTCATAAATCCCTCATTCTTTTCAGGTACATACCAGAAAGTGTAAGGCGCAACTCCAGAGGATTAGATCCAAAAAACTCGTTTTTGTGTTTCCTTGATTATCACATGGGTGAGGTGAAGTACCGACGCTTCTATCGTACGAGGATGAGAACGACTTGATTGATGATGGTGTTCCCCTCTTGTGTGCAACACCGACACTGTCATAAGTATTGAGCATAGGACACACCCTCATGGGAGTGTCTGTCTCATCGTCTTACATCCGAGTAGTACCTCGCACGCTCCCAGGTGATTACATTGCTAGCTTGGTTCAAAGTATTGGATTTGCCACCATCTGCTTCCCCTCTCTTATTCTTTGGCCGGTTACCCCCTTGGTACTAGATCAAGGACCTTCAAACATGCAGAGCACATGTTATAATGGTGGTGGAAGTAGTACATGATACTTTTCCGGCATTACACACACTCCTATATGGTTAGCTGATAAGGACTCGCTATCATATTTGCGTAAAATAACTATAAAACAAAAAAGGAGAAAGTAGTTGATATCTTGCTACAATACATTGTGTTGAGTTGGTGATCCCAATTTTGTATTGTATTTGTATGGATCTAGATTAAGGATCAAAGATCACGTCTAGCACATGTATGCAAATTTTGTTCAAGTCTCCTTCTCTTTGAGCCATGCCCACATAGAGCCTTCTAATGTTGTGCACTCCTTTTATTCTTTGTTGACCATCATATACTTCTTCCTGCATCGATCTTCCTCTTATTCATTCAAGATGTCGAATAAGGGATGGGTCAGTCGGGAATCTGCTGATACATACATCAATTCCATGAATCGAGCATCTTCAATAAAATCGAGGCGATTCCTGAGAACCTACTTCGGATCTTGCGGACCAATCTCTAGACTCCTCGTCTTCGTTTATTTCTACTTCCCTAATAAGCCAGGATAACTCTTTTCCCATTATCGCCTGATGTGTATGGAGGTTGAATACATGTTATATAAATAACTCCACTCACAACTCTCTCGGATTGACCCTAATCTCATAACTCAATTGATGTTGCTGGTGCTCAATTTTATAGTTGGTCTGATTGGAATACCTTTCGTATTGCATATTGAAGTCAGAACTTGGATCCCAATCTTTAAATTATGTCATCTGATTCAGACCCTGAGATGGTTCCTCCGACCAGAAAAGGGAAAGGACAACAACCTCCATAGATGTAGTTGGGGCCAACACTCGACCAGAATCAAGTGAATGTTGAATTGCTCATGTCCATCCAAGACATCCTACAATAACTAACTCAGAAAGCATTGGCCTAAATAGCATTTCAAGAGATGTTGAATAATTTTGGAAACATACCAGTAGAAGTAGAGAATGAAATAACCTACGATTGCCAAGAGGAAGATGAACAAGTACCTACAAATCTTAAACCTACTCTAAATGAGACTTATAATCCTGGAGATAGCTAGATGATCGAGTGGATTTGCATACCACCGATACATGCTCATTTTGATCATAAACCTCAGCTCCTTGCTCTTCTGCCCACCATCCGTGAAAACACTAATGAAGAACTCTATATTTTCTTATAGTAGTTTGCTCTAATCTGTGGAACCACTATGCACGATTCTAACAACCTGTTGTTGCAATCAAGATGACCGTGTTTCCCTTTATCCTCCATGACAATGTTCTGTACTGGGTTAACCATTTGGAAAAGGTTGTGATGACCTGGGAGGGATTGAAGTCTATGTTAGCTCACAAGTTTTATCCTCTCAGTCAGATCAACTAGATGTGAGCTCAGATTAGCAACTTCTCCCAGGCTACCCCCGAGTATATTCACGAAGCATGGGAATGATTCAATGATCTATAGGATAAATTCCCCACCATAATATACCAAAGTCCAACTTGGTCCAATACTTTTCGATGACCTGAATACTAAGAGTCAGAGTCTAATAGATGCCTCATGTGGTCGATCCCACTTTAAAAAACGATTAAAATGTTATTTGCCAAATATTCGAGGAATTAGTTGAGGGAGAGGCTACACTCTCTTCATCGCATGCATATCAGAGGCAACACCATATCCTCCACAATCCTATACATAAGGTAAGATCGCATGGAGAAGACAGAGATGAATGCTCAAACCTTAGCATCATTAGGGTCCATCTGACCAAAGTAGATATCATCGAGAAAGGATCACCGATTTGGAGAAACTAGCAGTGATCGAGCATAGAGCACAACATTTGTGACACCATCATTTGAGACTCTGGATGAGATCACCAAGCAACTGGAGTTGCTTGTGAGTAGCATAAATGCTTGACAATGGGCGACCCCATCATTTGAGACTCTTGATGAGAAGAAAGAAGAGAAACCCATGTAGCATCAGCCTCAACTCAATTCACAACACCCTGCAGTCCAACAAGTGTACTACATGTAGGCTCTTGAACCAGACCCACAACAATAGTAGTTGGTGGTATACCAGCCAAATCTCCAGCCTTCATACAATCCAGTATTCTCGCCACCACCCAAGATCCAAGAAGTGAACAACATATGGAATAATGATTCACAGTTCTCCCATCCTGGTGGAAAACAACAGTGTCAGTCTTCTACCATTCGACCATACCACCAACCTCAGGGTGGTAGATATGTCCAACATAGTTAAACTCCTCAGCACCAGTCTCTACAGTATTAGAATTACCGAAGGTAGAATCAACCTTCCCAGTAGTTGCAATACTATCAGTCGTATTACTCTTACGTGGCTACTATGCATCATCAATACCCTCCTCCTGCATATAAGCAATATCAGCTTCCTACTCGTCAGCATCATGAGAGCAACAACCGACAACTTCCGTAAAATTACCAGTCTCAGCATGGTCAGTACGTTGAACCATCTGAGGCAGTTCCCCTGAACCTGACCCTCGACTATGTGGCTTAGCTAGTAAAGAGCCTTACTGAGATGGAATAGAAGCTTTATGACCTGGTCGCCAAAAAACATTGATCTCATCAGAGGTTGAAGCTTGCCCCAATAACATCAAAAGGATGGAGTAGGTAGTGTGAAATGTCCTTTCCAACCCTACAGAGACAGACAACCATAAATTTGTTTTATCTAATTATGTTACTCTCAAGAACGACAGGACTTTGTCGATGTTTGTCATCGTTAGTGTAAAGAATAAATAATCATCTGGCAAATTACCCTCTTCTACATCAGTCGTGCAAGCTGCAAGATCATGTGAAAAGAAGAAGATCGAGGAGCCTCACTAGATACAAGCACTTGTCACCAACACCCAAAAGATTTAAAAAATAACAAAATGAAAAATACCCAAAACAGAATAATAACCAAGGTAGAGTCGAGACAGCTAAGGAGATGCCAACACATGCAGTCGATCTTGTGCTAATTGACGAAGACGAATTTCCATCTTTTCTTCATACATGAACTACCTTTTTGGATGTCGGTTTACCTTCTTCCAGCCAGTCATTTGTAAACGTTGATTCTAATGTACAAAAGAACATTGCTTTAAGTTCTATGAATGTGCCTTTTCCTAATGGTATTCAAAAATCTAAAAAATTAAAAAAAATAATAAGTGTATTGTCTAACCACTTAGTTGTGGAGATTATTCAAAATTTGGTTTTTGAAATTCCTTTAATGAAAGCCATGGAATACATGCCTCTAGTTAAGAAGAGATTGAATGAGGCATGTACACTAAAGAGTTAATCATGAAAGAACTGACACAACAGAGTCGAAAAGAATGTCTTGACCATGGCTACAGGCAACGCCATCAGTAACCTCCCTACGAATAAGAAAGACAAAGGAGCGACTTTGATCAGATGTGAGATTTTTTATCAAGTATTCGAGAGAACTCTTCATGATGGTAGATTTCCAATGAACCTCATGCCCGCCTCATTTCTCACATAATTTAGGTTGGGTCCGCTAAAGCCGGTATGCATGATCTTTTAGTTGTATACTCGTTCCATTGAGCAATCTACAGGGTTGTTGGAGGACATTATAGTGATGGTGCAGAATATGCGCTCCCTAGTGGACTTTATTTTCCTGGATATGGACTCTCCTGCCCCATTGCTCCAGACACCCATTATCCTTGGTCGATCGTTCCTTCGAACAGTCGAGGTGATTGTCGACTATTGGTCTGAGAAGATCACGTTCTGCTCATGCAACGACATAATCACCATAGATATGATTAGTGAGCCGAAAGTTCTATATGATGAAAACTGAGAAGAACCTCCTGCAGGGGACTGTGACATTATTACAAAAATCAGATATGCACATTTATCTTTTAATGAAATAAGGATCTAGGAAATCCTCTCCTATGAGGAGGACCTAGAAAGTAAAGTCGATAAATTCTCCGATGTCAACTATGAGGCCAATTCCAATTCGTTTATTTACCTTTTTTGTTCATAAATTCAAGTCAGTCTTAATATTAAGAATTCTTTGATGATCTTTTCAGCACATTTTCAGCTGAGCCACGAGCGATTGAGATGAGCAAGACCTCCAAAATCTTGGCAGGTCCGTTACCTACTAGTATTTTTTCTTAATCGTCCGAGAAGCAAGTTTGTCCAGAACCTGAATGAAAGCATTTTTTGGAAGGCCTCAAGTATACTTTCCTTGTGGGTGCAAAGAAGATGTATCCGATCATTATCAACAGCAGGCTGAAACCCGATCAAGAATCTTGACTACTCAAGGCTTTAGAGAAAAATCGCAAAGCGTTCAGTTGGAATGTATCAGACCTCTGTGGGATCAATCTTGCCCTGTGTTCACACCACATGTATTTAAATGATGATGCCAAGTTGTCCTGAGAATTTCAAAGAAGACTGAACCCCAATTTGCGGGACATCATTATGAAAGAAGTCACGAAATGGTGTAATGTATGCTCCATTTATCCCATACCTGATTCCAAATGGATGAATCCCTTGCATGTAGCTTCAAAGAAATCAGGGATCACCGTGGTTACCAATGAAATGGGAGAAGAGATTTCCACTTGGGTACCATCCGGATGGCATGTGTGTGGATTATCGCTGCCTGAATGCCGCAACAAAGAAGGACCACTTCCCCTTGCCATTTATTAATCAAGTGTTAGAAAGATTAGCTGGTAATGAGTCTTCTATTTTTTATGGGTACTCTGTGTACATTGCGGGGTGGGGTATGTGTATATATTGGTGCTCATTCTTCGAACCCTTGCTGAAGGATATGGGAAAATCCATAAGCGCATCACGGAAGCGTGATCGTCGTATCGAATACGAGGAAGAACGACTAGTCGTACTAGTTGTTCAGTGCAACGGAATTTAAAATTTTTTCATGCAATGAAACCACATGATCCAAGAACGATTCTTGGATCGTTTCATCTATAACGATAACAAGTATAAGGCAATACCTCTGGAAGAGTGGTTGATCGAGTCTCTACGAAAAGAGAGCTCCTGTCTCAAGTCCGACCGTTGGAGAAGAAGCTTGCGAGCACGGGGATTAGTCGCGTTGTCCTCGCAATCCAACAAGTTGATCCAAGCACGGTGAACTCCTGATCTCGTCACACGAGATCAAATGTCTCCTTCATGAGCGTAGCACTTCAAGAAGACGGAGAACCACAGAACGTCGAAGCGGCGGTGCAGTGGCGTAGGCGATGATGAAGACCTCCTCTACGGTTTTGGTGGTCGACTACCAAGTAGAGGAAGAGAGGGTTGACGTGCATAGAGAAGAGAGAGAGAGAGAGAGAGAGAGAGAGAGAGATGTGCCACCAATAGCATGTACAAGAGAGCATAGCATGCCTCTCTATTTATATGGTTTTAGGATCCATGGATCTCAATCCATGGGACATATAAAATCAATGGATGAGATAGATCTATGTCAATCCAATGGTCAAGATTGTTGTTGGTAAAAACACACAACTTATGATTTAATTTAGATCAAATATATTTGATAAATCAAATATACGTCAATCCTAAAATTAAACCAATCAAATAAGGAGATGATTTCAATGGAGATCTTGACTCCCCATGTAATATGGTGGACTGCCACCAATTCCATATAGGACTTGGTAACCGTCCACCAATTACCAAGTGGGGGCGATCTCATGAAATTTCTTGAGATTGCATATTTCCTTGAAATTCTCCATTATTTAATCCAACAACTTTTATTGGGATTTATTCTCCAAAAATAATTCATAATTAATTTTGAGAATATTGCAATCTTGCCATTGGAAAATTGTGAATCACATTCACAGCCCAAAACAAAATATAATTTACATTTTCAATTAATTAGACAATATGTATCCAATACACATTAATAATTAATCAACAAATATAAATTATAAGTAGCTCTATCTAATAAATTATAAATCACATTTATAATATATTATGAATAATTGGATATCACTATCCACATTATTCTTATCCATAATAAATAAATCTCATTTAATTATATTGGATAATTTCCACACACATAAAGACAATTAAATCATATTTTATTATCAATTTCTTAGTGCTTAGATCTTATTGAATTATTCTTGAACCATTCAAGAACAATGCTATATCTCCTCAAATACTTGGAGATAAGGACAGGGCGATTGTATTGCTCCACGTATAGTGACTTAGATATTGAGATCACATCTCAAATCCAGATCCCATGGACCTCTCGTAGATGCTTGATTAAATCAAGGCCGTAAACCTAATCTTCTCATTGCATCTGAATCTCATTCAGATCAATGTCCATCACATGGACTAAGATTAGGTCACTTCTCTACTGAGAGGAGTCACTAAAATCCAGACCTGTTTCATCACTCCCTCGGAATGGAAGCGTCATGGTTATACAATCGTTTATGATCAAATTACCCTCAGGTATTCCCAATACCTGTACATCCTGCTTACTAGAAGACTTATGATCATCCTGAAGATATAGATCACTTTTACACTTTCATCTTCATGTTTGATCACTAAGTTTCTCAATCTTGATCCTTGGGATTTGGCATAGATCATATGCTTTCACAAAGCATATATCTCACCTTCAAATTCATGTCATGTATCTAAAGCATGACGACCATGCATGGAATTTGATCAGTCCCAACACCTCATGAGTGAGCTCATGTCTCTTGGTTCACAAGTGAACATGTACGATCCCTTTGAGAGATCGTATCACTCATATGCCCTTACATGCACACCAGCTCGCCGGTGTATAGACCTTGGTCAGGTCATAAACCTATTGGTCTGCCAAGTGTACATACTTGGACATATAGCAATACATTTGTCTCTGGTCACAGGATGTTTGCCTATAATGTGACAGCATTCATAATAGGACTTTGGTTATCTCGATCTCGTTAAGTCAACCCATTGACTCAACTAATCTGATACCTCCGAATCACTATTCCCATGCAGAGGACCTGCATCAAGAGGTCGATCATATATCAACCTAGTGAGAAAGGATTTCCATCTCCTACTCGGGCTGGAGATCATCACTTGACAATCATTTGATGATGCTTGATTAGTCCTCTATCTAACTCTTTGGATATTCATCCAAGCATCAGCCTCTATGATTAATTAATGAATCAACAGATGTATCATTATCAAGTAGGCCATGGTACATAACCCATATTGTACAAAGGGACCTTATAGTGCATTCATTCAATCAATTTCAGAAAGGGAGTGAAACACAATCAATAACTTTTATTGATAAATCATTTATCACAATAACATTTATTGAAAGAATGGTTCGCCTCGGGCTCACATCGATAACACTTGCATCTATCCTCAACTCTTGGTATTCTGCTTATAGTTAGGGATATTTTAGCCTATGTATGGGGGAGATCGGTCGAGCCGATGATTTGTTCATTACCAGCCTCGACCCCCCACTTTCCACACAACTAACTTTACTTAGGATTAATTAATCCTATGTATAGGGGGATGATCAACTTCGCATTCAGTATTATTCAGTCCTTGTTGTATAGACTTTCCTATACATTACACGAGTTATGTCTTCCTTTTTCTCTCTGACCTATGAGGACATAGTTCTAGCAAAGTATAGGGGAGTCGTATATATGTTCTACATACATTAGCCATAACTCGTAATTTCATATTTTTAAAAATATGGGTAACTAAAAAATTTTAATTTAAAAACACATCAAAAACTCCTTCTAAATTTAATAAAAAAATAATTAAAATGTTTTGCAAAATGTTTGAAGATGATTGGAAGATTCCTTCAAAAATCATTTGGAAAACTGTTTGAAAAATATTTTGTATAATGTTTTCAACCCATTATAGGAAACCTTTGTTTGGAAAAATAATTTTATTTATTTGAATGAATGGTTTTAAAAACTATTTGCAACGATTTGAAAAAAGGTTGCAAAAATGCATTGAAAAACTTATGCATCTGTTTGAAAAATCATTGCAAAATGATTTTCAAATTTTGTAAATATTTGAAGAAATTATTTTTTATACAAAATAAAGTTTCAAAATGGTTGTTAAAATGTCTTCAAATTATTTGGAGTACCATATACAAACTTCAAGCAAACAAAAACTCCTTATAGACCATGTAGATAAAAATATGTAATTAATAAGTAAATTAATTTTCGTAAATTCTAAAGTGTAAAATTTTCACCTATTTCTTGTAAATAACAAGAGGCACTCCCATGTAAATATGTGCACATATTTTTTTCACTGACCTTTATTCAAAAATCCATATAAACTTGCAAATTTAAAAAGCCATAAAAATTTACAGAATATTTACAAAATTGCATAAAAATGCAAAACATTTTCAAAAAATTCCATAAAAAGTTCAAAATTAGAAAACTGCTTCACACAATATTTTCTTGCACTCTACATAGAATCTGTATTTTTCCGAATGATAAAGACAATTGAACAAGTCTAAACAAAGTCAGAAGAATAGAGCAAGGCATAGACCTTAATACATTAATATTAGAGGAACCCATTAAGGATTGGAATTGAGGATTCTTCAAGTCAACTTGACTTAATTGTTTTGGTTCTATGAGACTATGTTCATGAATTGATTCAATGTGTTTAAGTAGAACCCTTCATATCATATGTAAGAATCTTGAAATAATTACTTCATTGAAAACCTCACAACTAACACATAACTCAACCAAGATGGTTTGTTCAAAAAATTTTATGTCAAGGTCGAGACGATGCTAGGCCGCTTTATCAAGGCTCAGGAAACATTCTTTAGGATTGACGAAACCGGTATCCAAACCCACTTCTTTTGGTAATAACGACATCCAAATATTTTAGAATGGATTGAGAAAATCATTCAGGTGAGGAATGGTCTATTGGCGCAACTTTTTCCAAGAACCCAAAATATGGTGCGGAACTAAAGATTCTATATCCATTTTGGACTCGGTTGCACTGAAACCAAAAACTCCAAAATATGAAGAGCAATGCAAAGTCAAAGAAAAATCCAAAGAAGAAGCCTAAACCAAAAAGTCCATAAAAAATTGAGCTTCCTGAAAAAGCCTTCTTCTTGTTGAGGACCCGATTACACTGACTGAGCTTCACATGGGAATTAAGACTACACTAGTTCGTTCCCACTTCTTTTCCTATTCTTCTAGCTTCTTCCCCTTTTGGTTGTAAAGACTTGCAACACGTGAACTTAGAAGGAAATATCTAACTTCAAGAGGACGAGTTACCAGAGGACCAGACTCTTTTATTGTTCAATGATTTGTCTAGGAAGTTCTGAAAAAGTCGCACACATGGTTCTATCATTTCATTGTTACGAGAATACTCGGCATAGAGTATGGTTTTGACAAGACTGTGAAGAAACTGGATAATTGGATTATGGAACCTAAGGGTTGTTGTGTCACACTTCTTAACCTTAATACGTTTCCCAAAAAACCAAGAATCTAAAGGTCTTAACTGAGCTCCAAACTCTGACTTTATCAAGACAAGTTTAAAAGTCGAAAATTATTCCAAGTTTTTTCTTTTTCTTTTATTTATTTTCCTTTTTCTGCACTTATAGGCATAAACGTCTACTGGTGACTAGAAAAGTCAAGTATGGGGGTAATGAATATTTCATCACCTTTATTTTTCATTTTAGACTTAAATGCCTAGCGAAATGCATGTATATATCATTAATTTGTGAGAAATATATTATTTAAATCACATAAAATACTGCATAAAAATGTGTAAATTACTATATAAATATAGTATTTTATTCCAAAAAAAGATAAAGGAAAGAAAGGAAAAATATGAGGTGTCTAAGAATCTGTGCAACCGTAGACCCCAAGAAATAGTCGTCATGATGGCCTGGTCGATAGGGAATATAGTAGGAGAGATAGGGTGAAGAAATTGCACAGAAAGCCATAGAAAAACCAAAAATCTTTATGCCTAATAAATACATTTGGGATCTATTTTATTTGATTATTTTTATTCCTCAAATTAGTAAACCCTAAACATGAATATAGGACATAAAATTACTAAGAAAAAATTGATTTCACTGAAAAATAATGCACGATGTTCTTGGGACACGCAAAATAAAAAGTCACAAACCAAATTGTAGACATGTCTCCTCTCTGTGCAGATTCAAAATTGACCAAACTCCCCTTATTATTTATAACAAGAAATTGTCTATTCCATGGAGGTGGTTTCATTCAATTTGGAGTTAAGATTTAAAAGTTAGATTTCAGACCCTAATTGTGCAATGTTCCTATATATTATATTCAATATATCTTCTATATATATTTATATTTCACTTTCTTTTATTTTTCAAAAATTTGTAAAAATTATTTAAAACACAAGTACATAACTATTATATATGCAAATTGTACTTATATATACCTATAAAATATACATGCATAATTAAATAAGTATGAAAATAAATTCAGAAAAATAAAAAATATATAAATATGTATCTAAAAAATATAATATAAAAATGACCAGCAATAATAATAAAATATATAATACAAATTAAATATTAAAATATGTTCAATATATGTATATTTATGTAAATATACATTTTAATACTAACAAGTTATAAGTTTCATTGTAAAAATAAATATAAATTCTCTAAAAAAACTACATTTACTTAAAAGTATTTTCTTATTTTACAAAAAAATATATAATTCATTTATTAATTTATATGATTTTTTCAAAATTGTTTTCCTTTTTTCTACTTTGTCAGTTAGAATTGTAAACCCTCGGTGATCCATTAATGCAATTAAAGTTATTGTTTTATCACATCCATTTGAAAAGAAATGAAAGAATATGAATGCAATTTACTATTAAGTTCCCATGGTACAATAGGGGTTATGTACCATGCCCATATTGAATACCATGTAGCTTGGATGACACAAGTGACTTACAACATGTCATATTCAATACAGATCTCCAGTCTAAGAAAGAGATGGCAATCTTTTTCTAAAGACTAATTTCCAATCAACTTCTTGATTCAGGTCCTTTACATAGGAATGAAGATTCATAAGTGTTGCAAGAATCAAGTTAAAGAGCTAACTTGATGAGGTCGAGATAATCTATGACCTGAATTGTAACTGTGATGACTAGGAATTTGCAAAGGTATTGTGCTCCACACAAGTTGGGAACACAATCCTCAAAGCGACCTCACACGAACCCCTAGAAAATCAACAATTAACCCATAATATCTATTAAGTTGTGAAAAGAAAAATCCATGGAGTTAAATTTATTATAACTCTAATATGTATGTTTATAGGTGTAAGTACTGTAGGGGTCGAACACAAGGAGCGAATGAGAGAAAGGAGGCAAATGAATGCACAGAATCGTGGATTTCATATTGTCTACGTATTTTTGTGGGTTTTTAATTTTTTATATATATTTCTAAAATTTTGTTTTTATTTTTTTCAAAATTTTTATTATATATTATTATTTTCTTTTTACATATTTTTAATATTTTAAACTATTTTTCCTTTCTAACTATAAAATATAATGATATATAAGGTTATATATACAATATAGGGAAATATAGATATAAATAAAACTAAAACTAAATTAAAATTGCATAATTATTAATTTTTAGGTTTTTCCAAACTTTATTACTATTTTTGTAAATTTTTTATTGTTTTTGAATATTTTACAGTTTTTAAAGTAAAAAATATCCCAAATAAGGGAATAAATAAATACGTGAAATTGGAATGGAAATTTAAAATAGCAAATAATATCCATAATTTACAAATCAACTTTAATAGATAAATATTTTTATATAAAGAAAATTAAAAAATAGAAATAAATCATTTTTGGGGTTTCTATGAAATTTTAGATTTTTCTAAAGAATTTTGCGGCCTTTTATTTATATGAAATTTTATTTTTTTTCATTTTAGTGATTGTTTGTCTGAATGCTTAAAATACTTAAAGAACAATATTTTTTTAATTTCTAATTTTTTTTAATATTTTTTGAAATTTTATACTACAAATAGGACAAAATGTGCTATTTTTTATTTTTAATAAATATTAAAAATAATTAATTGAAAATATAAAAATATTACGTGAAAAATATGTGATCAGGAGCTTAACTCCAATTTTTGGTAATTTTTGGAGAATGGACACTATTATTAATAAATAGAACAAATGCACAGAAATTACTCAAATGGTAGGGGCATAAATGTAAATAAAAATAAAGTCTAAGGACTCTGTAATTTTTTAAAAAATATTAAACTGGAATTAAAATTATATCGACCAAAATGAAATACAGAAAACCACCGGGGCCCAAGTACAAAAATGTCACCTCATGTGGGACAACACGTGAGGTGACGTCAACCGAATTCAATTACAAATAAAGAAACTATGAAGGCCCTCTTGCAACATTTACATAAATATTATAAAGGAAAGTTAAAGTTTAAGTATTGAATACTAAAAATGAAATTTTTCTAGGTGAATAATGAAAAATACCCAACTAAAGGGAACAATCCAATGGTTTATATGTGTCACATGCCACGTGTCGCCTCCTAGTGCGACGATGACGGTTTGCTACTGAATGGACGAGATCAGATCACCCTGCAAATCTGATAGTGCGGAGCGGGGCTAATCCAACAATGCCGATCAAAACTGGGTGGTGGCCTTGATCCGACGGCAAAGAGAGGGTGGGGAAGAACTAGGATTAAGCTCCAGCAAGGCGAGCTTCTTCCGACATGATCTCCTTGCTCCGACGTCCTCTTCTGCTTTAAAATGGACCAGATACTTCCTGCAAGGATCCTCTATCTGTTGAATGCTTCAAAATTCTTCGGCGATGACCGAAGGGTTCTCAAGAGTTTAGGCGGAGCTTCGAACCTACAGGAACCTCAGGCGACCCTCAAAATTATGCCAACTAGTCCTTTCGTCTTCGTTCCTGCACATGAAGCAATCAAGGGTTGAGGGCGAACTGCTTCGATCCTTTAGCATAAGAAATGGGTTGTCGGTGAGTGTAATGGAGGTGCTCCATCAGGATGAAGGTGGTGGAGCAACTAAAGCCAGATCCACAATGGATCTGTTGGGCTGGAGGTGCAGGGAACGAAGGTGAGGTGAGGTGGAAGAGAGTGAGGGCAGATGGCATGACAGAAAACTAGGGAATCACAGTGAAGGTGTTCGCCGGAGCTAGCCTCCGACGAACTACAAAGCTACTCATTTACGGAATAAAAAGCTAATCTAAGGATGAGAATAAATTACAGGAATGAAACCTATGCTAAAAGCGATAACAAATACCTGAAATTTTCCAGCATCGATGAGATATGGACTTCACGCAAGCGACCATTGGAGATGGCAGAATCGGCCTTTAGACCTCGCCTTGACTCACTTCCAACAGTTGGAGAGGAGACTGTCACCCTCCTTCGATCAGGAGCATACGAAAGGGAGCAAAAAAGTTGGCCAAAGCAATTCAAATCAAAGAGGAAGAAGGAGGGGTGCATATGCATAGTCGATGGACGGAGGCCAAAGAACGAGGGAGCGTGTTCGAATCAGAGTATCTGTTATCAAAAAATAACATTCGCGTAATTGAGCGAGAATCGAGGAAGAGAAATGCAAGAGAAATAAACCCAAAAGGATGCATAGATCCTTTGGGAAAAAATCGAGAAGATGGGTGAAAACGTAGGTCTGACAGATCTAGGACCTCGTTCAGAGAGTTGACCGAAGTCAAAATGAAGTGAGCCTTGGTTGGTCCACAAGGCTGGCAAAAAAAACCATATTCAAAATTATTTGTAAATTCGAAATAAATAATAAATGATTTTGTTAATTTTATGTTATAAAGTAGAAAATTTTTATTATTTTCAAAAGTATTATATTATTATTTATTTATTTTCTAAGTTGATTTATTACAAGTTTATTTTCCATTTATAGGAATATTTACCTACGTTTTGGTTATTTTATTTTTATTCTGTATTTTTTGATTTTTTTTATTTTCTAATTTTATAAAATTATAACTTATTTTTATAGATATAAATAATTTTTTATTATATTTTTCTATTTTATTATGGAGAATTATATGAATAAGGGTATATATTACATAGGTATAAGTATAAGTATTTCATCTATGTATTTGTATACATTATTTTATTTTAATGTTTTTTATGGTTTTATTGCATTTTAAAGATGTACGCATATAATAAATAATATTTACAAAATCATAGAAATATGAAATTTTAAAAAAAATAAATAAAAAATAAATATTTTTTATAGGTAAACTATACAATAGGAGTCCAAAACCTATCTTTCACATCTTAACTCCAAAAAATATGAATCCACCTTCATTAAATATACTTATTATACGTTATATACAAATAATGGTGATTTTAATACATTTTAAGTTTTTTTATGAGATATGGGTTTGGAAAATCGGATTTTGTCTTTTTATTTAGAGTATAAAATGTACATTTTATATTATTTTTATGTAAATTAAATTTTGTAGTTTTCTGTATATTGTTATCTACATATTTTATGTACAAAGTTCTTTATTTAATGTATAAAAAGTGAAAAAAATAGGTACCAAAAATGAATTATTGATGAATTAAAGAATGACTTTTATTGGTGATTTTTGGTCCTTCTCTCCCCTGCTTTATTTCTTATTGACCAAATCAATTCTTGACTTGGTCTCAGGGTCAGGGTCATAAAATACCTTTAGTATTTTATTCCTTTTTTTCTTTTATTTTCCTTATTCTAAATGGTGGCAATAAAAAAAGTACTTTATATACAATAAATGGCATCAAGAATGAATGTTATTTTTTACAAAATAATGCCATTTACATCAATATCATGGGGTTTTAAGCCCAAAATGATAGAATAAAGTTAATGAAATGGAGATTCACCTCCCCACTATACTTTGGTTTGCTAGTACCAAGAAAACAATTATGCAATAAGTGCATAAAATAAAAGGGATTTTATCACTTGTGCCCCTCCGAGATATCGCAATATCAGTTATGCCCCTATCTTTTTGGTAATATCAGTTGTGCCCCTCACTTCTTGCTATTTTATCACATGTGCCCCTCGGGTTAGTGACTGTCCATCTACAGTGCAAACAGACGTTAACTTTGAGGACATAAGCGGTATTAAGTTTAAAAAAAGGGTTATATGGGACACAACTATAGTCTAGAGTAGGAGGTGCTTTCGGCGTTCAAGATCTGAAGCGTAGCCATATGACATCAACACGACCTGCAACCTTTGACCGACCTGGAAACTTCGCCGCTTCAAGAACGAGGGACTTAAACATAGTCTCAAACCATTTGCGTAAAACACTAACGTGCAGAGTATCGAACACCAGTGCCAAATGCTCGGAGCTTTGTCCTTCACGCCTTCATCTGGAGTTTAGCAGCAACGGAACCCATTCCTCTTCATCTTTGTTTATTGAAACCAAGGTGACGGGTGGATTTGGAAGCCAAATCAACGAAGAAGAATGGGGAATGGATGTGTTGTAGACCCTGGAAAGAAAAAGAAGAAGAAATGATGAGTCACACTAATGCCTCGAGCAGCTGCAGGCGGCGGCGGCTTAAGGTAGCCGGCGGAAGAGGATGTCAGGTTTGAGGGTCTGGTGGCAGCGGAGAGGGAGAGTTTGGTTTTGCGGAGAGGATCGTCGTGCCTCCTCCTGCCCGGCCTCCCCCCGCACCCCCAAGCCCCGCCACCCCCTGCCTGCCTGCCTCCTCGCGACCCCTACTCCCCCTAGCTCTGCCGCCCCAGGTCGCCCTCCTACCGGCCTCATCCCCACGACCCTTGCGCCCCCTAGCCCCGTCGTCCCAGGTCACCCACAGCCGGCCTCCTCTCTGTGCCCCCTAGCCCCGCCACCCCAGGTCGCCCCCCTGTCGGCCTCCCCCCACCCCCAGGTCACCCCTAGCCTCGTCGCCCTATGCCTCAGGTCGCCCATAGCATGCCGCCCCAGGTCAACCCCCAGGGCTTTCAGCATTTAGATAAATTTTTGATCAATTGATTCATGAAAAGTCACCGAAAAAATCAATAAAATTCACCATTTGATCCGTAATGAGTGATATAGCCGTGAAAATGCAAAAATTTTAAAGATTCGATGGATGCATGAAGGTGCAACTAAGAGAGAGAAATTATGATGAGAGGAAGAAGAACAACTGGAGGAGGAGGAAGATGAAGAAGATGTGTGGACAATAATACCCCTCTTAACTGCACCAAGGTTTGAAAAAACCATGGTTAAGTCAACTCATTGACGGTCAATCTGATGGAAGGGCACAAGTGATGACGGAGCAAGAAGTGAGGGGCACAACTGATATTACCAAAAAGATAGGGGCATAACTGATATTGCGATATCTCAGAGGGGCACAAGTGATAAAATCCCAAAATAAAAACAAAGAAATGAAAAGGAAAGAAAGTGCCATGAATTTAATTTTCAATCTTCTCTTCACAAAATCAAAGTTTGGTGCTCAAGCTAGACTTTTGTGTGAGAATATATGTGGAACCATGTCAGGAACTGGATTTAAAACACAACAACCTTTGAGAGTCACAAAACTCAATTCAAACCACCTCAATAGCCATGTCAGAACTAGTCTACGTCCTGCTCTATCCCTTATGACTATGAACCTGACTAGTACAATATGAGTAATAGTGACTCTTCCCTACTGAAATGACAAAAGAACTGACTTGTCCATGTTGAAAACCCAATGCTTCCCCAATCCTGGAACTCTTTCCTCAAGGAGCGGGGTATTTTCTTCTATGTTCAAGTGCATATGACTCAAGAGGAGGGGGTGAAGACAAGAGTGGATGGTAGCCAATGTAGCTACCTATCCAGGGAAGCTTGATAGGTGTAGTCTGGTCATCCAACTGCATGCTCACATGATATGACTTTGAAGTGAAGGATATGAAGGTATCCTTAAGAGCGTCAAGGAAGCTTGAGGACCGCATCATATACGATCGAGAGCAACTAGTCGCACTAGTTGCTCGGTGCAGCGGAATTTAAAATTTTTAATCGATGAAACCACATGATGTAAGAACACTTCTTGGATTGTTTCATCTAAACCAAATACTATATAAAAGACGATGAATCGAAGGGTTCTCATTTACTCACGGTTCTTCCGGAGTCAAGGCTTTAAATGTCGGTTTCGGTCACCATTTCGGTATCGACCAAAAAAGAATTTCGATGGAATTTTGGTGGATCTTCGACAGAAATTTCGGTCATTTCGGTCATTTTTTGTACTAGCACCCCTATATTTCGGTCATTTCGGTCGAATTTCGATTTCGACTAGATATCGATATTCGACAGAAATTCAACCGAATATCGCTGAAATTTGAGGCCATGTCTGGAGTGCCTGCGATCGGGATTGACGTTTGCGCTTTCTTGCATGTTATGGTCCTTCTCTTGCGTCTTCGCGGAATCAGCTTTGGTCAGACTTGAAGGCCGCTAGGGAGTCCTTCCCTGGCATCCCCTGGCTGGGGGGGAGACTTTAATGTTACGCTGCTATCTTCGTACCGGCCGAGGTTGCGAGGCGGGCAGGACCCCCGGCTCTGAGGTTTTCGTGGAGGTGGTTGATTCTTTAGAATTGGAGGTTCTGATGCTGCGGACGTGAAGTATACATGGAGAAACTCTAGCTCAAGGTCTCGTCTGGATCGGTTTCTTGCGTCGGCAGAGTTTTTGGAGATCTTCCCTCTCTCCTTTGTTGCTGCCAAGTCTCGGTCCTGGTCGGACCACACGCCCATCCTTTGGGAGTCTGGTGAGGCCTCACCTCCGCGTGGCTTTTTTCCGCTACGAGAAGGCTTGGCTGCTCGAGGAGTCCTTCTGGGAGCTGGTGGTGTCGCACTAGACTTCGGTGGAGGTTGCGGGCTCAACGGTGGTTAGGTTTGTTCGGAAGCTCGAGTCCCTGCGGGCGAGGCTTTGCGAGTTCAAGCGGGACTCGAGGGAGGCCCGTCGTGCGCCTAGGGAGGAGGCTGAAGGCGTGGTCAGCCGGCTTGATAGCTTAGAGGATGAACGACCTCTGTCGGAGGGCGAGTTGTTGCAGAGGGCGGAGGTGCAGAGGAAGATCATTGATGAAGACAGAAAGAGGATCACCGAATGGAGGTAGTGATCCAGGCACAGATGGCTCACAGAGGGGATGCGAACACTACCTTCTTCCACAGGATTGCTAGCGGAAGGCGTAGGACGAATGCAATCAGGACAATGATAGTTGGTGTACGGGTGGAGGGTAACAGAGACTTGGGAAGAGCAATTGCAGACCATTTTCAGGAGTTCTCTGTGAGAAGGGATGGCAGACGCTGGAGATGGACTGGCTCGGAAGCTGTGCGTTTGTCGGACGCCCATGCGTCCAGCTTGACTCTGGCGGTAACTTTTGAGGAGATAAAGACGGCGGTATGGAATCTCAACGGTGATGGCACACCGGGCCCTGATGGTTTCCATGTTTCTTTCTACAGAGATTCATGGGATCTGGTTAGCAGAGAGGTGCTCGAGATGGTGCAGGAGTGCTGTCGTTGCAATGCAGGTTTTGAGCGGGTGAATAAGGCTCCCGGTGGTGCTGCTGCCAAAGATAGACGGTGCTGACAGATTGAGGATTTCTGGCCTATTGCTATATCCAACGTGTTGTATTTGATTGTTGCCAATGTCTTCACGACTAGACTGAGTAGAGTGCCGGGGCACTTTATTTCTCCTTTTCAGTCGGCTTTCGTCCCGGGGAGGCAAATTGCAGATTCTTTGGTTATGGTGGCTGAGATTGTGGTTGACTGGAAGAGATGCAGAAGGAAGTCCTTGCTCTGGAAGGTGGACTTCTCCAAGGCGTTTGACACATTGGACTGGCGCTTCCTCTGGGCAGCACTGCACAGGAGAGGTTTCCCGGAGATCTGGATTACATGGATGAGGAGGTGCGTGACGACGACATCTATGGCCGTCCTCGTGAATGGGCGCCCAGAGAGCGGATTTTTCCAGCCACAGAGGGGGTGAGACAGTTGCCCTTTTGCCCCCTTGCTATTCATCATCGCCGCAGACGTTCTGGCTTGTATGGTTAACAGGGTGCAGCTCAGAGGGTTCACGTGCGGCTACTCGAGGGAGGAGTTGAGGATCCCGCTGCTCCAATACACTGACGACACCATTTTCTTCATTGAAGGGGGGATTGAGGAAGCTAGAGGGATGGTTGCAATGCTCGAGCTTTTCAACGAGATGTCCCGGGTTGATGGAAAATGCTAGTAATCCAACATTGTGCCGTACTCTCTGAGTGAGGATGAGGCGGGCCTTTGTAGTTCATCTCTGGGAACTGATTGTGTGAGTATGCCAATTCACTATTTGGGGTTGCCGCTGGCCACGAAGAGATCGAGGTTGGCTGATTGGTTGCTGTTGGTGGAGAAGGTTGAGGGGAGGCTGGCGGGGTGGAAGGCGGCGATCCTTTCTAAAGGTGGCCGCCCGGTGCTCCTGAAGGCGGTGCTCTCCGCTATCCATGTGTACTACTCCTCTACGAGGCTCCTGCCGGTTGGCGTTAGGAAGAGGCTTGAGGGATTGATGCGGCGATTTTTGTGGAGCAAAAGTGGCCAGGGATCGTCTGGTATGCACCTGGTTAGCTGGGATGATGATACGCTACAGAAGTGCGATGGTAGGCTTGGGGTGCGTCGGTTGGGTGCGCTAAATGAGGCACCATTATTAAAGTGGATGGCAAGGATTTGGGGTAGTAGTGACGATCTTTGTACCATTCTTGTTCGACGGATCTACTCGGACAATGGGGCAGTGCCGACGGGCATTTCTGAGGGGGCGATGAGGCCCTCACAATTTTGGAAGGGTATTCTGACGGTCACGCATAACTTTCAAGAGTTGTTTAGGCCGATGCTGGGGAATGGCGAAAGTTTTGCATTTTGGAGGGACAATTGGACGGACGGGGAGGGCTCTTTCTTCGCGCTTCCCTCGTTTGTTTGCTCTGGCAGAGGATCAGGACGTGCGGATTGTCGCATACTGGCCAGATGGCAACTGGATGCCGTTGTTCCGTTCGAACTTCTCAGATCAGCGATTGGAAGAGTTCTTGCAGCTGCTTGATGAGCTCAGGGGGGTGAAGGGCCCTTCTGCGGAGCGTGATCACTGGGTTTGGCGCGGCAGTGCTTTTTCCGTTCGAAAGGCGTACTTGGCGATTTGCAGGCCCCCGCCCTCTCTCTCGGTAGAAATGGTGTGTGACTGTGCATTCCTCTGGGGGTTGGATCTTCCAAAGAGGATCGGATTCTTTTTTTGGTTGTTTAGGAGAAAGAGGTTGATGACTCGTGACAAATACACTAGGCTGCTAGGGGTGGTCTCTGACAGATGCCTTATATGTGATGCAGAGATTGAGACGGTGGAGCACCTCTTCTTCTCATGTCAGGGGGTGGCGCCCCTTTGGGATGGCTCGACACTGGGGTGGGTCACCAGAGCGGACGTTGGGGCATTCTGTGGTGGCTTAGTTGCAGCCAAGCAGCGGGCGGGAAGGGAGTTGTTGCGGCCACTCGCGACGATTTGGGCCATTTGGTTGGCCAGGAATGCGTTGCTGCTCTCGGGGCAGAGGTTTTATGTAGAAAATGTTTGTTTGCGGGTATCGAGCTTGTTGAGCTCTTGAGTCGCTTAACGTGTCTCTTTGTATTTGGTTTTTGCTCTCCTTCTTTTTAATAAAATCTAGGGGTGAACACCTATGAGTGTCTCCCCCTTTCTTGGCTTCAAAAAAAGATTTAGTAATATCATCTTCCCATTAAATTATACAAGGAAGTTGATGATTTGTTTTCTCATAATCTCATCCAACCATCGCACATCGGGTCACCCAATACTAAGATCAATTCTTAATTTTGCAATGCTTTCTCTAACTTCCACTTCGATGCTAAAATGTGTTCACTATTAGCTCAAAAAGGTTGGAACTCCCATAACAACAAATAATGCATCAATCCCAGCAATTACATGTAGCAAGAAAGATCTCCTTGCGGTTCTTGAATACTCTCTCCAAAGATAAAATTTTATAACAACCCTCCTAACGTTCTCTTTACATTATCGAACAACTCCTTTAATGTCTTCTGCCTTGGATCCTTGATTAGGAGATAATGAATGAAGATGATTATTCATAACGAGGGTTCAATTCATATACCCCTTTGATGCTTCTTTGGTAGTGCCTCAATTATGCCATTGTCATTATTGCTTCGGTTCCAACCATAAATCTCTAACTCCAACTAATAGGTATAAGATCACCGCGACATGAAAATTCATGTCTCCCATTATCCCCCCTCATATATTCTCGAATTGACATCTTGAAGTCCTTCCTCTCTACCCAAGGTTTAAAAGAGCATGCGGTATTCTCAGGCAATTCCCTACATATAAGAGGAGGAATAAGCCTTCATTTTATTGAGAGGATAATTAAAATTAGGGAAAGTACACCAACATGACATTATAATACTATTAAAGTTTGTTTAGATATGTTAACGTATGAGAGATATAACCCTATGGGTTGTTTCCTATATTTGTAATCTAATGTACTTTCTTTAACTTATTATGTACTTCTAAAGATAGAGTTAGGGTTCATTCATCAATATATCACTCTCCGATCCACTTTCACATAGCATCAGAGTAGCAAGTCTGAACTTAGTCATTTGAACCACATCCCTCACCCCACCGACCAACCTTGTTGATCCCTTTATTATCAAATAGTCGTTATCCTCTCAAGTGGCCGCCGCAGTGCCGCAGCACCACCTATTTGGGGTGTCGTACCTCGACGTCGATGACATTATTGCCAATGTATACATTGTTGTGTCCTAGGCTCCTAGCAATATCGATGTTGGTGTCAAACGTGGTATAAAGTCACCACCACCCAAGGTTGCAAAAAGTGGTAGTCGGTACTCAGTCGGCGGGGTCACCTACTAAGGATTAGTCGGCAGTTTGGGCCACTAATCGGATTTAGTCGGTCATTAGTCGGTTTTGAATTTTTAATTATTTTAAATATATAAATCATTTTTATACATATATTCTTATATATATATACATATATTTGTACATTTTATATGCCATCATAATGAAACAAAAGAAGTAATTGACTTTAAATATAAAATTAAGCATGATAGAATATGTTTGCTTTTTAAAAAAGTGAAAAACTAAAAAGATAAAAAAAGGTTTTTTGTAAAAGTCGGCCGATTAGTCGGCCGACTAGACCGACTAGTCAAGTGGACCGACTAAAGGCCGACTAGGCCTAGTCGAGTCGGCTACCCCCCCCTGACTCGACTAATCGGTCTGATTAGTCGGTCGACTTTTGCAAGCTTGCCACCACCAGAACGTCACAGCCTCTGGTCAACGATAAAAGACCAACACATAAATGCCACCATCCAGTGGCACCACCACTATGTGTGTCATCGCCATCCATGATTTGGCTTGTTAAGGGTAACATCATGTGCTCGGTTTTTTCAAACCAAACTTGTCTTTAATTTAGTATCACGGAATGCGATATCTACGAGTACATACTCCAAAATGGCATATCAACAATAGACACATGTGGTATAAGGAACCCATTTTTGGTTAGAGCATCAAGCGAGAAGAGACCAATTATCGTCATAGTCACATATCTTGTTCGTGTTAATTAGGATATTACACCTCTTCAAACTAACGCCAAAGAACCATAAAAATAATTATGTCATGTCGGACGAGGACAATGGCATGGTCTTTACTTGGCTACTGAGTGGGGTCATTCCTTGTAACATTCGAATCCGAATAACCAGAAAACAATCTGATTAAGGGTTTAAATGATCAAATAATATTACATTGATATTGAATAAACCAAGATTAATCCATTGATCATAGATCGGAATTCGTGTGATCGCAATCAATCAAAAGTCGATTGCATCATAAAGCGTGACATCGGATAAGCCGCGACAAAAATCAGAAACCGCAAAACAAACCGAGACCACCCAAAAAATCTGATTCGATAAAATAATACCAATAAAATCGACCGTTTGTCGATCGGAGATCGTTTGATATTTTTAAAATCACAAAATTTAGTTACTAGCCGAGACTGTATCTCGAGAGTTTCGGGAATTCACACCCGATCCAAAGTATATGAATATTATACTCATATTGATCGTCGTTCAGAGACGGTTAAAATGAGTTATTATTCATCGAAATACGAGACTCGAGACGCGATTACGGATGACATTGATATCTCAAATAAAAGAAGAGAAAAAATAAAAATAAATAAAAACTTAACTCTCTGCTACAGTAGCACGGTTTGCTCTCCAGGACTGGCTTTTCCTCCTCCCTCCATTTGGTCCAAAAAAGGTACAATCCCTCCTCGTCCTTTGCTGCCATCCATGTCAATTAATACCTGATACAACTCCCCCTAACTAACTCATGATTTTATAATATATATATATATATATATATCTCATCATATAAACAGATTGTGTTAGTTTTTAATGGAGTATCATTGGGCAAATTTTTATAGAGATTGGTAAAAATGGGTTGGAAAATATTTCTAAATAAGATGAGGGACTTGGCTTTTTATTCCATGACTAACAATCTACCTATGTCTTAGTTGTACATGTAGAATGAATAATGCATTAATAGTGTATCATGGTCGAGCTAAGGATCTCTGCCTTGACGTTGTTGCTTACTTTTAATTGTGGCATGAATTGTTTGAAGAATTTCTGGGTTGATGTTGTTACTGTTCTCAACTGGGAGTTTACAATAAGACCAGGCTGAGAAACTTTCTTTTTCAAAAAAAATATTTTTTTTGAAATCCTTGTCATGAATCTTGTTGTGTTGCGGATGAATTAAAATCAAGGTATACCAAAGCAAGATAGAATTGTTGGAGACTTGGCAGGTAAATTGAAGTTTGGTCTGTGTATAAACTAACCATATACAATTGACTTATAAAATCTAGATCGATAATTAGGCCACTAAATTATGATATAATATGTAACCAATGACTGAAAGTCTTCATGATCTATCCTTTAGATATAAATCAATAACTATGACTCACTATTAGATAAGATTGTCAATAAAATGCCTAGACATGTAAAGTTAACCACATCAAAGATCGAGAAAGGATGACAAATTAAGTAAGTAATGGTCAATCAGTGATGACTGATAATTATTAGTGCCGGTCATAGTAACCCTTACACCAGATTGTGCGAGGGCGCGATAACCCTAAACTGGGCAGAGGAAAGGAAGCCGGTTAGGGTAGCGGCCGCCTAGTGCACGGGTCTAGGATCCCATACTTTTTTACAATTTTTACGCGAGCTCGCAGTGTTTTTATGTATCGTTGGGATCCTGACTTTTGACCAGTTCTGCTGACCCTTTGTTTTAGGGTACCTAGGATGAAAGGCCCTCGGTTTTAGTTTTTCTTTACGAGCTTGTTTGCTCGTACCGGTCGAGCACATCTAGAGTGACTCGATCCGGAGAGTCTCTCTCACCCGTCTCTACGGCATAGTTTTAGAGTAGACCTATCCCTCTACTGGACTGCACTTCCACTTAGAGTGTGAGACCGAAGGGTCTCTTAGGAGACTTCCACGCCGCTTGAGTTTTTGTTACCGTTCTGCCAATGGATCTTGGCGATGAGTTGCAGTTGAGGTTGAGTTTGGCTAGAGTTGAGATCAATTGCAGTTGAGTTTGGCTAGAATTGAGATCAGTTGCAACCGATTTGACTACAGTTGAGATTGGTACGGAATCATCATTTATCATCAATCATCAATCATCGACAACTAATCGGATCTTAGAACTACTACTACGGGTGCTAGATATGTTAGTGGATGTGTTGGGAACTTAGTTAGGATGCACTACACTCCATCGCATGCCTACGGATGCACCCCAACCTTAAGGTACTCCTCATGCCTTAGAGTCATAGTGTAAGGTCACATTCAGACCAAGACCACAGACTATCCACTAGATTTGAGAAATGATACAGAATTGTTACGATCAGATCAAAGATTCATTATCCACAATACCAAGATCCATCAACATGTTCTCCTAAATGATAAAAAAGATAATTAATAATGTACATATAGGCCATTAATTCAATTATAAAAATATTATATATGGAAGGTTATGGGGTGAGGAGTGATCATTGGGCATGCATTCAAAGCAGCTTGAAAACCATTTACCACATAAGTAGCTTTTAAATTTTATATATCAATGCATTTCTACTTGCTTACTTTTGAAAACAATAAATTACCTGTTATTTTATATATATATATATATATATATATATATATATATTGGATTGTATGCAACAACCATTGACATCCTTTTGTTCCTTGCATGCTTGGCAGGAAAAGTGTCTGCGTCGCAGTAGCTGGTTGATGATTCCGAGCATCCGTTGTTATACTCGACGGTACAATTATAATTTTGGTTCAATTTATGTATAGTGCTTTGTTTCTCTTCTGTTACCTTTTGGAAGACATGTATACAATGTAATATTCTTTTTGTTACACGTAAACTATATGGAAATCAATGCAATGAAAAGTTAGTGACACTTCTTGTTGGCTCCATAGTTGTTTATATTGATTGTGAATGTCATTGCAAAATGTAAAAAATTTCCCCTCAATTTCAACAACATAATGCGATATAATGCTGCAAGTGTTGTGTAAACGGGCATCCAGATCACATTAAGTTCTCGAATAGCGACAGTTCTTCGACTTGTCACAAGTCCGAAAGGGAAATATGACAATCAAATACAATAACCACAGATGTCACCAATTACAATAAATTTTCATATAGCATGGCCTCAAATTTCAGCGAAATTCGGTCGAATTTCTGTCGAATATCGATATCCAGTCGAAATCAAAATTCAACCAAAATGACCGAAATATGGGGGTCCTAGTACAAAAAATGATCGAAATGACTGAAATTTCGGTCGAAATTCCACCGAAATCCCATCGAAATTCTGTTTTGGTCGATACCGAAATGGTAACCGAAACCGACATTTTTGGCCTTGTCATATAGTATCCCAAGAAGAGAAAAGCATTTTAGAAATATCAGTGAACATTAATTATTTTGATTAATAATATCGATTCTCATACAGAACCATGATGTCCAAAGTTGACCAGAAGATGGTTGATCGATTGGAGTGTATCATGGCCGCTCTCACCGACCTCCAACAGCAGCAGACTGCTATGAGAGGTCAGCATGACCAGATATTAGCCCAGCAGACAGAGATCGCTGATAGGCAGACTGACATGGAGATCATGTTCGAGGAGCTATCAGATTTCACTCACCATCCATCTCAGGATGGAACACGACAGGACCAACCTCAATCAGTAGAGGTACAACAACCTCACTTGGATGATCCACATGAGGAGATGCCAGCACATGAAACCGAGGATGGAGATTATGACATGGAGCAGGACCCTGCATCTTTGCATATGAGGACACACTCGAGCACTTCGCTATATACAGACATCAATCGGTTTTCGCATCCTATCAGCGAGCCAATGTGCCCATGTTCTAAGGCACCGGGACATCAGATGAGGGTGAGGAGTGGCTGAAGAGGGTCATGAAGATACTTCGAATGATACACGCACCACGAGACTCGTGGCTATCTTTCATGGAGTATTCATTGATACCATTCGTAGAGAGATAGTGGGAGGCGATAGTTTCTGAGTTGGACGCGAGCCCACATTGGATGATTTTGAGACGAGATTCAGATCTCACTTCTTTTCTGGGAAGTGGAAGGAGTCCCAACATCGATTGTTTACAGAGCTCGGATAGAGGATAATGACAGCTAGAGAGTACTTCATCCGATAAATCGAGATATCTTGCCACACATTAGCAGTCGAGGCATTTCCATATGAGAATCTGGAAAAGTTCATCAAAGGTATGAGAGAAGAGGTACAGGAGAAGCTGGTCGGATTACGTATCACTTCCATCTCTGAGGCTACTGATGCAGCGGAGAAATTTGAGGATATCAGAGAGAGACGCTTTGGGAGCTCTCTGGAGCGGCACCTACACCACGGCGATTTTTTGGATCGATTCGACGACAGTTCCAGCAGCAGAGGTTAGTCATACGGTTTCTCCCTTTAGGTTCGACGTTTTCAGGTGGTGCTCGCTCATCTTCTTATAGCATGGTTTTGATCGAGTCTCTAAATAAATAGACCTCATGTCTCAAGTCCAATCTGTCGGAGAAGATGCTTGCGAGTGCGAAGATGAATTTGTGCTTCTCACAATCCAAGTAGTTGATCCAAGTGATGAATCTTCTGTTCTCTTCCCATGAGATCAAATGTCTTCTTCACAAGTGAGGCACACCAAAGAAGATGAAGATACACGAGTAGTCGAGGTAGCAGTGCATCGACGATGCGACGACGGCGGTGACCTTCTCTATAGGTTTAGAGACGATCATTCAAGATAGAGAGAGGGTAGTGTGAGAATGATGGAGAGAGAGAGAGCAATTGTTGATGTAACTTGAAGAGCAAGGGTTATCTCAATCCATGGACAACACAAAATCAATGGATGAGATTGATTTGCGTTTCTTTCAACGGTAATAAAAACACGACAAAAACTAATTTTGTTAAAATAAATATATATTGAATAATAAATATAAATTAGATTCAAATTAAATAGATTATCCTTAGATATAACTAGGAAGGAGATTAGCCTCATCCCTAAAAAGGGAGGAAGGTCCACTCATTCCAATTAGGATTTGGTGGCCGTCCACCATCTTTAATTGGAAGGAGGCAATCTTCATCCAATTCATGATATTACATTATCTCATGAAAATAACCAATATTTACAGCAACACTTCTTGTAGATTATCTAACAAAAAATAATTCATAATTATCTTGTGAATCATTGTAATCATGCCATTGGAAATTTGTGAATCTCATTCACAACCCAAAATAAATGTAAATTATATTTTCAATTAGTTATCCAATGCGAATTCAATTCATATCCATAATTAATAAACAAATATAAACTACAATAGTCACTCTCTAATAGACTATAAATCACATTTATAATATATATGTGAATAATTGGATAATGCTATCCACATTATACTTATCCATAATAATAAAATCACATTTAATTATATTGGATCATCATTCACATGAATCTAAATAATATGAATCAAATTCTCATTGTTCATGATAATTCAATCACATTTACTTGTCCACTTCTCAATGCTTGAATTTAATCTAACAATGGAGTTATTCTCGAACTCTTTCAAGAATAATGTGCTTTCTCCATAAATACTTGGAGATAAGGACTTGGCGATTGTATGTTCCACTTATAGTGTCCTGGATGTTCAGATCACATCTCAAATCCAGATCTCATGGACCTCCCATTGATGCTTTATTAAATCAAAGCTGTAAATCAAATCTTCTCATTACATCTGAATCACATTTAGATCAACGTCCAAAATTGGACCAAGATCTGATCACTTCTCTACTGAGAGGAGTCACTAAAATCCAGACATGTTTCATCACTCCCTCATAATGGAAGAATCATGGTTATACAATCGTGGTTGATCACATCACCCTCAGGTATTCCTAATACATGTACATCCTGCACACTGGAAGATCTATAATAAACCTTAAGACATAGATCAAATTTTCATTGTCATCTTTAGGGTTTCATTATTAAGTTTCTCATTTGTTCAATAGGAGATGGTATCGATCATAATCTTTCCAAAGCATATATCACACCTTCAAATTCTTGTCATGCTTCCAATGTACGATGGCATGCAAGGAATTTGATCGGTCCCAATACCTCATAAGTGAGCTCATGTATTCAGGTTCGCAAGTGAACTTGTATGATCCCTTTGAGAGATCTTATCACTCACACGCCCTTATATGCACACCAGCTCACTGGTGTATAGACCTTGATTAGGTCATCAACCTATCGGACTGCCAAATGTACACTTAGACATATAGCAACACATCTGTCTCCGGTCAGAGGATGTGTGCCTATATCGTGATTGTATACGACATAGGACTTGGTTATCTTGATGTCAATAAGTCAACTCTTTGACCTAACTATTATAACACCTCCGAATCTCTATTCCCATGCAAAGGACCTGCATCACGAGGTTGGTCAGATATCAACCTATTGAGAAATCATTGTCATCTCCTACTCAAGCTGGAGATCATCTCTTAACAATCATTTAACGATGCTTGATGTGTCCTCAATCTAACTCCTTAGATATTCATCCAAGCACCAGCCTCTATGATTCAAATATTGAATCAATAGTTGTATGATCTGTAAGATGTCGATGGTACATAACCCTAACTTTTTAGAGGGACCTTATAATGCATTCATTCATTTAAAATCAGATAGGGAGTGAAATAACAATAACTTTTATTGATAAATCAAACATTACAATAACATTATTGTAGAAATGCTTCATCTCGGGCTGACATGGCTAACAATCTCCCACTAGCCCTCTGAATCATTCAAGTACAATCCTTAAACCCATGCTCATTTCATGCTGGTCGAAAACCTTTTCCGTCGAAGGTTTGGTAAGAGGATTAGCAATGTTGTCAGCACAGTCCACCTTGGTGATGACGATGTCACCATGCTTTTCAATATTCCGAATGATGTGTATTTCCTTTCCACGTGCTTGCTCTTTTGATGCCTTTTGATGCCATCTTGGTTCCTTCACTTGGGCAATGGCTCCCGTGTTATTGTAAAGTAGCGGAATGGAAGTATCATAGGAAACTACACCAAGTTCCAAGATGGACTTATACAACCACACCACCTCCTTTGCAACATATAATGTGACAATGTATTCGGCTTCGGTTGTTGAATTGGTCATAGTGTCAAGCTTCTTGCTTCTCCAGCTAACAACACCACCGTTCAACAGGAACACAAACCCTAATGACGACTTTCGATTATCAAAATCTATCCGGAAGTCTAAATCTATGTGTCCCAAGACTTGGGGATCACCATCTCCATAGACTAAGATATACTATTTCATCTGTCTTAGATACTTGAAAATGTTCTTCCTGCATTATAGTGTTGTTCTCCATAGCAGGATTGGTAACAACAAATCACTCCCACTTCGTGGTAGATGTATGGCCTTGTACACATCATGGCGTACATTAAGCTTCTAACAGCTGATGTGTAAGGGCATCCAACCATGGCTTTCTTTTCCTCAACACTTTAACAATCCATCCCTTTGGATTGGTGTATACCATGTCAAAAGGAATGAAACCTTTCATGGAATTCTCAATGTAGAAACGTTCCAAAATTTTCTTAAAGTATCCATGTTGTGATAATCCCAATATCGTCTTTTTCTCATTTTTTTGACAGCTTCAGACCCAAAAGGTAAGAGGCTTCTCCAAGATATTTCATATTGAAGGTATGAGATAGCCAAATCAAAATAGTGGTCATCATCCATGTAACATTCCCAATGATATGGTTGTCATCTACGTAAAGCACGATGAATAGAATGGTACTCCCACTAAGCTTCTTGTATGCACATGTTTCATCAGGATTCTGTACAGAACCACAACTCTTTATGGTTTCATCAAATCTGATGTTCCCTCTACGAGAAGATTGTTTGAGCCCATAGATGGATTTCTTTAGCTTGCATACTTTACCTTCCTCGGCTATGAAGCCTTCGGGCTGCTCCATGTAGATATCCTCCTCATTGTATCCATTGAGGAAAGCCGTCTTTACGTCCATCTGCCAGATGTCGTAGTTAAGAGATGCAACTATAGCTAGTAGTACCCTGATGGACTTAAGAATAACCACATGAGAGAATGGCTCATAGTAGTTGATTCCTTCCCTCTTTGTGTAGCCCTTGGCTACGAGACGTGCCTTGAAAGTCTCTACATTCCCATATGTTGATAAATACCAGATTCATCAACATTATCATCATTATTAACTCTCTTGCTTAAATTAAACAACAAGATTCATTGGCCACTAACACCAATTATTAATTATTGTGTTGTAAATAATTAACAATATTTAATATATACCTATTATTATGTAATATGTTATATATTTATTTATTATTAAAATCAAATAAAAATAAGAATAAAAATGTGCATAAAAAACTAATAAAACATAAAATAAAAACCCATAAAAATAATGAAAAAATAAAAGAAAATTGTTTTATATGGTTTTAATTCATATTTAATTTTTTTCTCTATACAAACGATCTCTGATCTCTTTGACTTCTTCATGAAAGTTGTAGCTAACTTCTCTTTCTAACTAATTTCTTTGATTTTTCCATCTATCATAATTCTGATTGGGCCACGTGGTGCATCCTCTACCGCCCATGTGGCCCGCGCTCTTTTAGCTACCTGATCTTTTCCTGATTATCTGATCACATTAATCAGAAGAGCATTAACCGTTCCTCCGTGCATGCTTCCTTACCGCACAATTGCCTTTCATCAGAAGATGCAAGCCTTGGATCTACGCCCAATCTTCAACCATCTGATCAGCAATGATGAATGTTAAAATCGAGGTGTCTAAAATGAGCCTCACAAGGCAAGGACTCAGTGATTTGACGACTCCTCAACAACCGTGTCCAATCAACAATCAATCAACACAGTAGATAAATCAAGCAAAATAGTGTGAACCAAATCTATTATACCCTACTTCATATGTTTAGTGACAAACAAGTGGGGGTCGAACACATGATGTAATGGTGCAGAGCAATGCGAGATAAAAGAAATAACCATAATGTCTCTCAAATACTTAGCCAAAATATGGTTTTGTGGGGTTTTAAATTTTTGTGTTTTTTCATTTTATTTTTTTATATTTTTATATTTGTTTTAACTTTATATTTATATTTTATATTTTCTTTGTATATTTTCTATTTTTTTAAATTTCTTTTCCTTTTAAATGTATAATATAAGATACACAAGGTTATATACAATAATAATACAATTATCAAAACTAATAAACATACTTAAAATACTTGAAATATACTATTAGGGATTTGAATTTTTTACTATTTTTTTATTTTTTAGTGAATTTTGCTAATTTTTTTATATTTTAAAGATCAAAAATACCCCAAATCAAGGATTTAATAATTACCCAAAATTAAAATGAAGATTAAAAATTGCAAAATATGTCCACAATTCTGTATATCAATTTTAATATATAAATAATAATATATAGAAAAAAGTAAAAGAGGAAAAATGATTTTAGATTTTTTAGGAGTTTTATAGATATTTATAAAGTATTCTGGAGATTTTAATTTTTTATGTGTTTTTTTTTATTTTTATGGATTTTTGGTCTAAAGGCACACAAAGCTTAAGTAAAAAAAATAAATTTTTGGGGGGGATTTTTCAAAATGAGTTTATATTTTTATGGGTTTTTAAGATAAACAAGGAATATTTTTATATTTTTTTATAAAATATTAAAAGCTCCTACAATAGAATTACAAAAAAATAACGTTAATCTAAAAAATTCCAAGCACCTATCCCTATTATTTGAGAATTTATGATCGCAAATGATATTTTTCAAAAATAGAGAAAACACACAAAATATACTGAACTCGTTGGGTGATATATGTAAGTATAACAAATTCCAGGGACCTAAATGCAATTTTTATATAAAAAATTATAACTACGATAAATATTTAATAGACTAAATAAAAATACCTAAAGGTAAGGGTTACAGATGCAAAATGCCCACCTCATGTGGATGACCACGTGAGGTGAGCTAGCGCGGACCAGTTTACAAATAAAGAAAGATCAAAGTCTTTTTGCAAATATTAAAAAAATTAATGAATGACATGTGAATGTTTGAGTGCTAATTTTATATACAAAAATACGTTCAGTTAAAGTTGCTAAATACCAAAAATGTTGCACGGAAGAACCGCTTGATCGGCTTCACTTATATACGTGGTCTGTCCATAGCTCAAGATAACGGTTCGCGTCGGATGGCATTGATTATATCTTGGGCATGAGATCAACGGCTGAAGGCGTGCAAGATCCAACAGTCCTCATGTGATCTGTAGAGGGGCCTTAATCCGGTAGTGTTGGATCGTGCCAGATAAACTAGGTAGAAAATTGTGTTGGAGCTCCTTCGATCCGATCTCTTGAGCTACTCTAGCTCTCTCTCCTTCGCTCATGAGATACTCCATGGCTTCCTGGGAGCGATCTGCAATTGTTGGGCTCCTCAAAATATGCTGAGAATAATAAGAGGTGCTCCAGTGAGGCTCGACACCTGGAGCTGCAGAACATGAATCGAAAGCCACTACAAAGGGGTCTTTTATTTCTTCTACCTGCACTATTAGGGAAAAAAAGACGAATCTCTGGGGAGCTTCAGGTGGTAGAGGGCAGACGTAAATGGTTCAGATGATGCGCCTTAGGTGAGGGCGGAGATGAGGCACTGATCTCCAGTTCTGTGAAAGAATTACTGGAGTGAAGGCACGTGAGGGTGTAGAGAAAATTAAGGGGAAGAAGAGTGAGGTGAACAGGGAGGTGGAAGATGGTTGGTATGGTCGGGATTTGGTGGCAGAGCAGGATCTCTGTAAAACGATGAAGTTGGGATTTACAAAATATGATGTGGAATTAAAAGGAATAAAAGCCAGGATTACACTACAACGACTCTAAGGAACAAAAAGAATAAGAAAATAGGGGCTTACCGGGCCTGAACCAGTCGGCAGCAGAGCTTGCGGCGGAGGAGATGGTGGAGCTCTGGATCGCTTCGAGTCAACACCAATGGAGCCGTTAAACCCTTCCAGAGGTTCCTGCTGTCACCAGAAATCTTTTGGGTGCATTAGAGTTAGGTTTTCATGGCATAAGAAAGATCAAGGAACAAAGGAAAGCGGGAGATTTGCTTATGTACAAGCGACTACAGATGGGTTGAATATCGAGGAAGTAGAAGCGATTCAGTGGCCCATTGGCCATGAAATCATATGCGCAAGAATCGCAATAGATTGAGGAAGAAAAGCCAGAGCGACCATTCACAATCGATGCTTGCACCGATGGGAGAAAAAGTGAGAAAATAGGTCAGTAGCTTGGTCTGACAGGGGGTACATGCAGGTCAGACAGTTGACCTCTCTCAACTTTGGGCGTGACCTGGTTGGTCCACGTGGACCAACCATAAAAAACTGACCCAAAAATTATTGAAAAATAAATAATAAATAACAAATTATTTTATTAAAATAAAGTTATAAAATAAAAATGTTTGTTAATTTCAATTATTTTATTATGATTTTTATTTATTTTTTAGAGGATATTAATTACATGTTAGTTTTTATGGTTTCTTTATACGTATAGTTATCTATGTAATAAGACTTTTAATTTATTTTGTATTTTAGATTTTATTGTTTCATTTTATAAATTATTAATGATATATATATATATATATATATATGAATATATTTTTGTTCTATTTTATTGGTGTAATATTTATACTTAAATAAATAGGTATACTTATTATATAGGTATAAGAATAGGTATTTCATCAATGTATTATATATAGATATTTTAATTTAATTTTTTCTTAATGGTTTGATTTTTGTTTTAATATGCACATATGATATAAATAACATTTACACAGTTATAAAAATATGAATATATATAAATATTAATGTAAAAATAAAATGATTAATTTATTTTGATATATTGTACAATAGGGGTCCAAAACATTACTTTCACATATTAACTCCAAAAAATATGCAACCACCATCATTAAATAGCTTATTAAAAGGTATATATAATGAAAGATGATTTTGATACATTTTGAGTTTTTCTATGGAAGATATGGGTCTGTAAAGCTAGAGTTTTAGCTTTTTATTTAGAGTATAAAAAAATACAGTGTATATTATTTTTGTATAAACTCAATTTTGTATTTTTCCGAACATTATTATCTATAACATTCATGTATTATGTTTCTTTATTTGAGGGATGAAAAGTGGAAAATAAAATAGGTCCCCCCAAAAAATTATTAACGAATAAATAAATGGATTTTTTACTATATTTTTGGCCCTTATCTCCACCTATTTTATTCTTTGTTGACCTGTCATTAAGATGCCAAGGTCTTGGGGTTTAGGGTCATAAAATACCTCTGATATTTTATTCTTTTTCTTTTCTTTTCTTTATTCTACAATTTTGGCATTAGTAACAGTATTTTATATAGCAAGGAATGAATGTTAATTTGTACAAATTAAGGTTATTTACATAAATTAGCTTGGAAATTTAAGGCCAAAATGAGAGAATTAAGATTATGAAATGGAGAATCATCACCCCTGTATACTTGCCTTTGCTAATACCTATAAAACACATATGCAATAAGTGCAGAAAAAAAAAGACAAATAAAAGAAAAAGAAAGAAAGCGGATTAAATTTAATTCTATAACTTGTCTTCACAAAATCAAAATTTGGAGCTTAAGTCGGACCTTTAGAATTTTAGTATGGTCAGAACCTTATTGGGAATGGATTTGAAATACAATAGCCTTCGAGAATCCCAAAACTCTGCTCAAGTCTCCTCAATAGCCAGGTCAGAATACTTCAAGTCATATGCAAACCCTTGTGACTCTGAATCTCACTTGTTTAGTGTATGTTGTAGGCACTCCCTAAACTGAAGTAACAAAGAGATTGACTTCTCCCGCATGAGAACCCAATGATTCCCCAATCGAGCAAGTCCATCCTCGAGGAGCGACATATTCCCTTCTAAGTTCAAGTGACAACCAGTTCGAGAGGATGGGGTGAGGAGAAGAATGGATGGTAGCCAGTGTAACTACCTATCCGAGGATGCAAGACCAATGTAGTGAAATCCTCCTGCTGCAGGCTCACAGGGAATGACTTTGAAGCTCAAGCTTGTTTATTAACTATACAAAATATGTACACTCCGGCATTCATTTTATTTTCAATCAGGCCTGCCCACTTTTTTGGAATTTTTGATTGTGCTTTTTTTTGAAATACTATATACAACAGCATTTACATAATGAGTTTTTTATCTTGAGCCAGTAGACTGTCCATCTTTTGAAGCATTATTGCAATGCACCCTCTCCTATCTTTAGACGTCTCTGCTACTAGACAGGTTGGGGTGCACTTCCCTTCCTAGATGAGGACAAATGTTTCCACATGTGTGCGTCTCATACCGACAAATCCAATCCCCTCACCTCTCCAACTGAGTTGAGCCAAGTGAGTGGTGCAAGTGTCCAAGTTAGGTCATTATCAACAAGAGTTGTGCGTGTGCTCTAAAATACTCTACGTTGGTAGTCAAGAATACATTGAACCAAGTCTTGCGATTCTCAAAGAATTAAGTCAACTAGACTTGAAGTACCTTAATTCCAGTTCCTATAAGGTTTTTTTGATTAGATAAACTTAAGGTCCAACGAAGATCCAATCTTCAGATTTCACTTAGACTTATTCAATTATTAGACTCGATCCGAAAAAACGAATGCTATGCAAATGCTATTTACACTGCAGAGAATATTTTTGGTGATGCAATTTTCAAAGTTTTGAACTTTTTATGGATTTTTTAAAAAGGTTTTGCAAATTTTTATGAAATTTTTCAAAAAGCTATGCAAATGTTTTTGGATTTAGTGTTTTGCAAATCTTTTTTTTTGAAAGCAAAAGATTTTGGATAAAATAGGTACAACTATTTACACAGGGATGTATCATATATTTACATGACTTAGATTTTTTAGAATTTCCAAGGGATATGTGATTATCTTTACAAATATGTATTTATAGTTAATAAAAAAATTAGTGTAATGTATATATTCCTCAAATTTATTTCACAATGATTTTTCAAACAACTTGGAAAACTATTATCCAAAATAAATTTTACAAATAATTTTACAGAAATTTACGACATTTGAAAATCATTTCGCAATGGTTTTTCAAATAGTATATATAGATTTTCCAAATATTTTTGTAACCATCTTCAAAATATTTTTGTAACCATTTTCAAAAAATTTACAAATCAGTTTTCAAAACATTTTTATTTTACACAAAGAAAAGAAAATTTTATAAACACAACAATTTTACAAAGGTTGAAAATATTTAACAAAACATTTCCAATTATTTTTCAAAAGATTTTTCAAATTATTTCTCACACATTTTGCAAAAAATATTTTTACATGATTTATTAATCTGTAATACAAAAAGAATTTGTGGAACAATAAACATCTTTTTATTAAGTGATTTAATGAATTTTATAGTATAACTATAGTATTTTTAGCCTTATTATTAGTAAAAATATGAAAGTACGAGTTGTGGCTTAAAGTATATACACAGTATAAAAGATCCCCTTATGCTTAGCTTGAGTTATGTCCTCATAGATCAGAGAGAAAAAGAGAAGACATAACTCAAACTGAGTATAGAAAAGTCTAAAGAATAAACGAATAAGGAATGAAAAGAATAAGAATTTGTCTGTCCCCCATGCTAAGGATGGAATAATCCTAAATATAGCAGACTGTACACAAGGCATGAGGGTCAAGGGTGGGATTGAACCGATAGTACTCGGACTGTCTCCCCCTATACTTAGGATAAGATAACCCTAAGCATAGGCAGGAAGTAGAGATAATGGAGTGGATCAGATAATTGAACAACTCAGGGTAAACACTCCCTATACTTAATACAATGTATGTCCGAAGCATAGCAGTGATGATGGAGATGACACCTTTTCAGAAGAGAAAGAAACTAAAGAATGAAAAGAAAAAAAATCATTCAAAAATGTTTTGATTTTCTTTGTCTTCTACCGCAACTACGGAAGTATTCAACTCATCATCATGAATCACATGGATTGAGTCAACAAATAACAGAAATGTGTCATGTTCAAGATACGGTTCATAAGTGGACCGTTGACCACAAATGGTTGTGTGTCAATTGACAAACTAGATATCATTACGCTTCCATTGTCACGTAGATGCATCACTGTAAATGGCTCTATTCATTTGCTCTTTATCTTTCCTGGAAAGATCTTCAATTTCACATGGAACAAACCACTCCTTCTGACCTGACTCGAAGGACTTGCGGTAGATATGCTTATCGTGCCACTTTTGACCGTCTCCTTGTACATCATGTTGTTGTCAAATGCATAATCTTGATTTCCAATAATTTTGTTCAAATCCACTTTTCGGTTTTCCCAACTTTCTCATAGTCCAAGTTATAGATGTTGATGGCCCATAAAGATTTATGTATCAGTTCTACAAAAAAATGGCATGGCTTTCTGTAAACAAGGAGGTAAGGGGACATTGCTAATCGTTTCTTGTACGTAGTTCTATAAACCCAAAGAACTTAATCATGTAGCTAAGACTAGTTCTTTCAATCCTGATGTACAAGCCTTCGCAGGAAGGTCTTTATCTCCCTATTTGAATATTCAGCCAAGCCATTGGACTGTGGGTGGTATGGTGAAGCGACATGATGTTCTATGCAGAATTCTTGAGTTAACTTTTTCACATCTATGTTGATGAAATGACTACCACCATCTAATATTAGAATTTTGGGAATCCGAAACTGTGCAATGATACGATCCCTTGAGAATCGACAGACACTCTGACTGTCGGCAGCTCGGCAGAAATAACCTCCACCCAATGACTCACATAGTCAACATCAAGAAGAATATATTTGTAGCCCTGGTAGTTCGGAAATTGGCCCATAACGTCGATGCCCCAAGCGTTGAAGACATCTGATATCTCAATGAACTTCAGAGTCATCATATCTATCATTCTTGTGGTGCCGCCTATCTTCTGGCAGATAGTGCAATGCTTGACGTAATCATCTACATCCTTGAATAGTGTAGGCCACCAAACTCCACTTTGAATAATTTCTGCTAGAGTGGTATCCTCCTAATTCTTTATTATGATAAAGTGCAAGGACACTCGGAATTTCGTCCTAAGGAATACTCCTCCTCCAGATGCAATATGCCCCCTCATGGAAAAGATATGAATCCTCCCACTAGTAAAAATGGATATTAGAAAAAAAATTATTTACTTTCAGCTTCGGACAATCTTGTGGAGTTTTCTTGGACACAAGATAGTTCATAATATCAACATGCCAGGGTGAGAAGGTAATCGACACAACTTCCTCATATGGAAAGGTCTCTGTGATGGGTTGCAAGTTCGGCTCAATAGATTCCAGCTTAGGAAGTCTAGACAAGTGGTTTCCTGCCACATTATTAACTCTAAGTTTATTTGTAATTTCAAGGTCAAACTCCTAGAGTAGAAGGATGCACCAGATGGGATGTGGTTTGGCATCCTTCTTCTGTTGTGAATACCAGATGGCCAAGTGATATGTATATATGACGACCATGGACCCGAGGAGATGGGATCTAAATTTTCCTAGGTAAAACTACTACTAGCAGCTCCTTCTCAAGGGCTATAATTTCTTTAACCTTCATCGGGCACTCAGATAGAATAGTTAATAGCAAATGGGACGTTTTCTTTCCTCTGTCCAAGCATGACACCGATGACATAATCTGACACATCTGTTGCATCCAAATCGGCGGCTGCCTAATAGGGGCCTAAGTAATAAGTTCTTTCAATTGATTAAAGGCAAGGAACACACGGTCATAGGTAAAGAAATCATTCTCTTTACTTAGCAGTTCTGGCCAACTTATTAAAATATTTGATAAACCGCTGGTAAAAATCGACATGGCCCAAGAATGACCTCACATGCTTAATAGTTGTAGATGGCTCTTTTTTGGAAAATACCTACACCATGGTTGGGTCAACCTCCATACCATGTTCATATACAATGTGACCCAACATAATTCCTTCGGTCACCATGATGTTTCTCTTCTCCCATGAGAGCACTAAATTGACTTCACAAGACCACCGTAAAACTTGGTCTAGATAGTCAATGCATTGATCAAAGGAATCCTTGTAGAACGAAAAATTGTCCATGAAAATCTCAAGAAAATTGCCCACCATGTTGGTGAAAACTACAAGCATACACCTCGGAAATATGGTCGGGGAATTGCATAGCCCGAACGACATCCTTTTGAAGGCGTATGTACCAAAAGATCAGGTAAACGTGGTTTTCTCTTGATCTTCAGGAGTGATAGCAACATGATTGTACCTAGAATACCCGTTCAAGAAGCAGAAGTACTCTTTCACTACTAGTCTCTCAAGTATTTGGTCAATTAAAGGAAATAGAAAATGGTCATTCTTGGTAGCGAGATTAAGTATACTATAATCTATGCACCCTCTTTAAGAAGTGGGTACTCTGGTCGCGATCTCCTTTCCTTTAACACTCTTCGTGATGGTGATCCCTAATTTCTTTGGCACTACATGTAGAGGGCTCAAACATTTGATGTCAGAGATGAGATATATGAATCCTGCATCGCACAATTTCAGAATTTCTTTCTTGGCAATGTCTCGAAAGTTCGAATTCAGCCTTCTATGAAATTCACGAGAGGGTTTACTATCATCCTCATGGAAAATGCAATGCAAGCAAATGGAAGGGTTGTTCCCATTGGGATCCGAAGTTTTCCAACCAATAGACTTGTGGTTTCATTCAAGAACATTCATCAAGCGAGGTTCTTGTTCTTTGGTCAGATGGGCATTGATGATGACCGTGTACATGTTAGGTTCACCTGTAAGGAAGGTTTACTTCATATTGGAAGGAAATGGTTTTAGCTCATGGGGAGCAGGAGTTACTTCAGTGGTGACTTTGGCTATCATAACAGGCGGTGGTTCTTTCATCTATTTTGTGTCAACCCTGATTTGTTCAGCTTTTTCATTTTCACAGAAGTTCTCAATAATATCCTCTTTACTGCATAAATCCTCAATGATATGCTTTAGTTCTTGAGGGTACAATATCTCTGCATAAACCACATCAAGTGTTTCAGCGAGAATCTCAACATGATCGACAAGGGGGGAATTTGATTACATTCTCTATTCCATCCTCGATGTAGAGGAATTCATGGATTTCATTATCATCAATAAATAGGTTGGAATTTTGAAATTTTGCTAAAAATTCGTAGTCTTTGGAATGATCGATCACCCATGCACCTGTTGTAGGTGTTCCCTCTGTAGGCTTTGCATCGGGCATGCTCTCTATCTTGATTTTGTTGTTGCTGGAACTGAATGTGATCTCTCTAGTTTCGTAGTCCAGTACTGCATTACTTGTTCGTATCATCCAAGGATGATGGGTTTGAGCAGTAGAGGCGTGGAGACGTACATGTCTAGCACAACAAAATCGATAGGGAATTGCATCCCCTGAACAATAATGATCATGTCTTCAAACATTCCCTTAGATTGATTGATGCATTTATCTGTGAATTGCATTATCATATTTGTAGGTTTGAGCAGTCCTAACCTTAGTTTAGTGAGCAATGAAGCTGGCATTAAATTGACAGAAGACCCACTATCAAGAAAAGTGCATTCAAACTCTTGGTTGAACATTTGACAACAAACGAGTGGTGCTCCTTTGTTGGACTTTTTGTTTGGGAAATTGCTGATGGCATTGACTGTGGCAATTGTAAGGATATGTTTCTCGAACATGCCACCTCTATGTCAATCATTGTAAGGATGAGGCCTGCGCCTTGTTGTACATGCATCTTTTTGTCCATTCTTCGCAGCAGAAATGTACTTAAGAGCTTTCATCAAAGGAATATTAAAGACCAAATTTTGAATAATTTTTACAATGGCAGGATCAAACAAAGTATTTTTCAAAATTTACATTTTTTGTGTTTTTCATTGCCTCAAGGAAAGGAATATTTACATAATCTAAAACTAGATCATTCAAAATTTTGTCCTTATCAATGCTTACATGTAGATGGCAAAAATGTTTATAATCATCTAAAGGTTGTGGTCCAAAAAGTGCAGGCCCAGCTTCATGTGTTGGCTTTGGATCTGCTACATGTGTAGAATTCTTCGAGATCAGTGCTGGTTCTACGACATGTGTAGGCTTCTCCAATGTCGCTTGTTCTCCTCCGAGTCTGCTATTGTCTTTTTGTGTTTTTGTATCTTCTTCATTTTTTGTGATTTTTCTATTTATGGTGCTCTTCCAAAAATGCTGCTTGTCCCTAGTTATGGTTGGACCGATGATTCCCTATCAGATTTAGGATGATTTCCCTTCCCAACTGTTAATGGTTGTAGTGCTCTACCGCTCCTAAGAGTAGCATCGTTAGATATAAACAAATCAGTTCTACATGAATCGAGCAGATCACTTCATACTACATTCTCCTTGCGTCGAAAATTATTTGGATTAGCCTCGACGTCAAATGGTTTGACAATTTTGGCAGCCGTCAAGTTGTCTGCCATATGGGTCATTTCAACCATTTTCTTCACTAGCTTTTCCATGCGAGGGATGGGTTCACTGGCGCACCTCCGAAGATTGGGGCCTCCAATTCTGATAGTACAGGGGAGGTTGCTGCTTGTAACCCTGGGAAAAATGGTGAGGAGGAGGGCGAGAAGATTACAGTGAGTATTGTTGAGAGGGACAAAAAAATTGATATGGTGCAGCCGGCTACTGCTGAGGAAACCCCTGATGATTGTAGTCGGATTGTTGTTGTTGATAACCTTGCCTCTAGGCGTTTCCATATTGCGGAAGCTGCTGGTTCTACATTGGGTAGGGTTGGAAGTTCCTCCATCCCTACTGCTATTGGTGGTGTGGTCGATTGGCTGAGTTCTTACCGTAAGAGTGTCCCTGAGGATGGGTTAGTTGTTGTACATGCTCCTACGTACCATTTATCTCTTAGATCTACGGCCGAGATATAAGAAACTGCTCTGGGTAGGCTATAAACATCTTGGGTTGATAAACAACCATATGAGTTTGGGACTGCGCGGGCTGCTCTAGGACCTGCACGTAGTATACGTGCTGGATGAGTTGGGGTTACAGAAGACTCGACTGAGGAGGTTGTATCGGTGCTGGCTCCTTCTGCTCGGCAAGGGTCTCGATAGTGAGAGATAGAGTGTTGCAAGCATTGGCATTCAAGGAACGAATGAGCTGCTCAAGTTGCTGGGAAATCATATCGAGCTTTTCCAAACCCTGCATTCACTTTTCATTGACAAAAAGTTTCTCAAGGTCAAGCGACCTTTTCTCGATGATGTCCACCTTAGATAAGTGGCTCCCAATGATGTTGAGGTTGGAGCTCTCATTGTCTTTGGCATGAGTAGCCATGTTCACGAGCTTGTGGTTTGTGGCGGGCGTCTTCATATATGCACGTGACGAGGATGGAGTGGCTTCTCCTTCGACCATCTCCACAAATATATCCCAAATGACATCCTCAACATTATGAAAATGTGAGCCACCACAAGTGACATCGACAAACCTCTAGCTCTCAAGTCTCTAACCCACCAAAGAAATGTTACACTAGAATGGTCTTTGGGATCCAATGGTGGGGACATTTTCCTGCAAATCCTTGAATCTCTCCCACGCTTCATGTATTGTCTCATGGGATAGCTGACAGAAGCTGGAGATGCAAGCGCGCATCTGGTTCAGGCGTCCGAGAGGGTAAAATTTATGGAGAAATGCTGATTTCGACTCGTCCCAGGTCATCACTAACTTTCCTAGATGATCGACACAACACAAGGCCTTGTCTTGGAGACTGGAAGGAAAGGCCGTCATCTTTATTGCCCCCATAGTAATGTTCAGATAATGAGATGTGGCGCAGATGCAGCCGAATTTTTGTAGATGGAAGTAGGATTTCTCTGTAATATTACCATGGAAAATCATGAGCAAGGAGAGAGAATGTGGGTTCAGCTCGAAGATGGTATGAATTTGGAATTTGGATCCACTATGTGATTTGACCCGCTCCAAGAATGTATGTTTGCTTCAGCATAGGCTTCTATTGCAGTATCCTCCCCTCCCTTCTTTTGTAGCAGGGTCCACCTACTAACAGGTCATCTTCTACATCTCCTTCATGGAACTCAGCATCTCTATTTATCTCATCCTCTTTTCTACCATCTCTGTCATCGATCCTCCTCCTCAAGTCATTCACCATATCTTGGAAGGTAGTCTGCGCTAAATCTGGATTAGTCAGTTGTTGTTGAATGGCTTGTATAGAAGCAAGCAAGTGACTGTTGAATTAATTCTTTGTTGTGTACTGCACCTCCCCCTAATCTGCCTATTTGGATATTTGGGGTTGTGGTCCCTTCCCTCTTCCTGTAGTAGCCATCTCTGAATCGGCTTGAACTTCTAGCTCGTGATCGGGTTGATGATCTGCATGATGAAGTAAACCATGATCAGTCTCTATACGAACACCAACTATTGAGATCAATCTGAAATTAATCTCAATACCAGATTGTTGTGAATGGAGCATAGGATATCGATGAAATCGATATCCATCCACATGGGGTTGATTCTGGGACAAGAGTAATCCCGATTCATTTGGAGTGGAAAAGCTAGCTCAGGCTACGAGACCATCTCGAACAATGGATTTATTGGATAAAGGCAAGTACTAAAAGAAGAGAGAATCAGGGAGTCCAAGGAGAAGTTCGCAAGATCCGAACAGACTTCATGGAGATCACCCCACATTATTGGAGATGTGGGCGACAAAGAATCGATGCGGGTGTCGGCGGAGTCCCAACTAAACCATCCGTGGGATGACATCTTGAGATGGTCAAAAGAGATAGATGATGTATAAGGAGCATGGAGAAAAACAAGAAATAAAATGAGTGTAAATTGTTAGAATGCTCACAATGAGCAAGGGTCAAAGAGAAGGAGAGAAAAATTATGCGATTGCACAATTTTTTAATCTTGACCTTAATAAGACTAATTAATCAAACCTCAAAATAATGGATTCACCGACTCAACTCTTGAAGCCGTGAAGGTTCAACAATTATCATGGTAATTTCTAGATTTGATTTTCAGGCAATTTAACTTTGAACAAGTCCTTAGAGTGATATGCCTATAAGAGCGAGAGTACTGCTAGAAATGTATCCCGTACTTGTAATCCTACTTTGTAACCTTTAATCTGCACTTTTTAAGGTCCTTGTAATCCTTCCTAGATCCCTACTCTGCTAAAGATATAGAGGGAGGAAGCCGATAGGTGAATCCACTACTTTGGATCTCGCTCACAACGGAATCACCTGTGAGTGTGCAGAGACCTATTCGTACGCAAGATGATGATACAGACATCCACGTGAAGGCGTCTCCTAAGCTCAATACTTCGGACAAGGTCGATGCTCTACACAATAGAGAACATCATCATCGACCAAGCCGTACTCATCCACGTATGATTGAAGCGCCAATACTTCTCGAGGCGCTACACAAGGTAGCCACATACTGGGTTTTGGGCTCTATTCCTTACGATAATGCTCTCTCACTTGGTAGGAGACCTTACAATGCTACCTGGAAACAAATGAGGGCTTTGCTCACCCAAGGAAATGAGTGCAATTAATCAATTTTATTTAGGTCAAGTTTTTTTAGCGGACCTTTTTTTAAATTTTTGTGCTATCACTTGTTTTGAGTAGATTCAATACAAGCACCTAACATTTTTATATTTCCTTTGAGTCCAATGTAATCCATAAATAGAGGTAGATTGCAAAAAAGCAATGCAACGTGACACTAAGCCAGAAATCTTGCCTTAGTGCCTAAATGATGAATGCTCAGTTAGAGGACTTACAGTGCTTCATAGCTCTTTCCATGCAGGATGCAAAACAAGAACTTTTAAACATATACTACATGCCGATATGCACACAGAAATCGTCCTAGACAGGCAATTGCTACACGTGATGAATCAAATGCTAAATACTAACAACGAAACCTACATCCAATCTTCGATGCCCATTGGTGCCCGCCACAACAGGTCTTGCAAGTGCTGTATACGGCCCCTCTCGTTACACGATTTCATAACTGAGTATTAAACAATTAATTATACTAAGTCCAAATGCGAAGATTATAGGTGCATGCAAAGTAATTAGGTGTTTGGCCTTAGGTTTCATGATCAAGCAAGCCTAAAAGCTAAGGACTCATTCCACAAAACAAATAAAAATAAGACGGAAAGCACATATCATAAGAAACAAATAAAATAAGGTAATATAAAACATGGAAAATACGGTGAGCCCCCAAGTGAACAAACACTTGGAAATTGGGCCTGAGTGTCCAAGTCTAATGTACATGTATTATTACAAATTAATGGTTTAAATAGATCTCTCTTTCACACAAAAAAGACAAAATGCCTAAGCTATTGTCCCCTCTCTCTAGAGCCTCATGCTCTCCTATCGGCTAGGTCGTAATAGCCAGCTCATCATCCCTAAGGTTCTGTAAGATCACCTAGGCGATCCTCCTAAGTACGCGGTCCCTCGCAAGAGGATAAGAGAAGAGATGCCAGGAAATTTAAAAATGGATAATAAAATAAAGGGAAATAATCTCAAAAAAGGCTAGGCAAGTAAAGACACAAGTTACTCTACAAGTCGATGCTCCCCGACAATGACGCCATTTGATCAATGTGAAAATTGAGGTGTCTGAAATGATCCTCACAAGGCGAGGACTCGTTTGTTGTGATGGCTACTCAACAATCGCATCAAATTAATAATCAACCCACATAATAGACAAATCAAGCAAAATAGTGTGAATTAAAATTTAGTATACCCTAAAAGAGATGTATAATGGCAAACCAGTAGGGGTTGAACACAGGAAGCAGTGGTTTAGAGCAATGTGAGATAAAATAATCAAGCACAATGTGTCTCTTAAATACTTGGCCAAAATATGGTTTTGTGGGTTTTTAATTTTTTTTATTTTTAATTTTTTTGTTTTATATTTGTGTATCTGTTTTTAATTTTATATTTATATTTTATATTTTCCTTCTATATTTTTATATTTTATTTTTTTAATTTCTTTTTCGTTTAAATGCATAATATAGGATATAAATGGTTATATACAATAATAGGCAATAAAATTATAAAAAATAATAAATATACTTAAAATACAAGAAATAAAATAATTTTTGTTTTGAAATATTTTTTACTATTTTTTGTGATTTTTTAGTGATTTTTTGTAATTTTTATATATATTTAAAACAAAAGTACTCTAAATAAGGTATTTAATGATTACCCGAAATTGAAATGAAGAATAAAAATAGCAAAATTGGTCCAAATTTCTTCAAATGAATTTTAATATATAACTAATTATATAGAGAAATTATAAAATAGAAAACAAGATTTTTGGAAATTTTTTGATATTTATAGATTTTTATAAAGGATTTTGTGGATTTTTTATTTTTAAGGGTTTTCTTTTTCTATTTTTATGGATTTCTTGTCTGAAGGCTCAAAATGCTTAAATAAAAATAAACATTTTTGGGGAATTTTTCAAATAAATCTATATTTTTATGGGTTTTTAAGCTAAACAGGGAATATTTTGATAGTTTTTTTTCTAAAATCATTAATGTTTCTAAATCGAAATATGAGATTATAGAGTGAGTCTCCAACATACAAGGCACTTTTCTGTATTTCTCATAATTTTCCGAGCACAGATTATATTTTTAATAAACAGTGAAAACACCTAAAAATTACTGAACTCGTAAAGGCATGTATGCAATTGAAACTGAGATAAATATTTATAACCGCAATTAATACTTAACGGACCAAACAGATATACATAAAACTATGGGGGTATAGTTGCAAAATGCCTACTCATGTATTGGCACAGACCAGATTCCAAATAAGGAAAGTCCAGGGGCCTTTTCACAAATGTTACAAAATGAAATGAACAACAGATGAATGTTTGAGTGCTAATTTTTATATAGAAAATGTGTTGCGTTAAAGGTGCAAAATACCCAAAATGTTGCGCGGATGAACCACTCGATTGACTTCACTTACACACGTGGTGTGTCCGCAACTCGAGGTGACAGTTCATGTCGGATGGCATGGATTAGATCTCGTGTGTGAGATCAACGGTTGAAGGCATGCAAGATCTGACGGTCCTCGTGTGATTTAAAGCAGGGCCTTGATCCGACGGTGCTGGATCGTGCTGGTTGAACTAAGAAGAACAACGTGCTATATCTCCTTTGATCCGATCTCTTGAGCTACTCCAGCTCTCATCTTCACTCCTAAGATGCTCTATGGGTTCATAGGAGCGATCCACAACTGCTGGGATCCTCAAAATAGGTCGAGGATGACCAGAGGTGCTCCGATGAGGCTCGGTACCTAGAGCTTCAGAACCTGCATCAAAAACCTCTGCAAAGAGGTCTTTTATTTCTACTACCTGTGAGGTTAGGGTCACAAAAAAAGATGAAGCTCTGGGGAGCTTCAGGTGGTAGAGGCGAGGTGTAAATGGTTCGGATGATGTGCCACCAAAGAGCAGTGGAGATGAGGCACTGATCTCTAGATATGTGAAAGAACTAGGGGTATGAAGGTGCATGGAGGCATAGAGAAAATTAAGGGGAAGAAGAGTGAGGTGAACAGGGAGTAGGAAGATGGATTGTATGGTCAGGATACGGTGGCGGAGCAAGAGCTCCACCACACGTTGAAGTTAGGATTTACAAAATATAAAGCAAATTAGAAGGAATAAAATCAATGATTACACTACAACAACTCTAAGGAACAAAAAGAAAAAGAAAATGGGGGCTTATCGAACTTGAACCAGCTAGCGGTGGAAAAGGTGGTGGAGCTTCGAATCATTTTGATTAAAAAACAATTGAGCTGCTAAACCCTTCCAGAGGTTCCTGTTGTCACTGGGAATCTTTTGGAAGCATTAGGGTTAGGTTTTTGTGGTGGAAGAAGTATCAAGGAACGATGGAAAGGGGGATATTTTCTTATGTACAGGCAATTGGAGCAAGGTTGAAGATCGAGGGAGTAGTAGCGATTCAGTGGCCCATTGGCCAAGAAATCATATGGGCGCGAATCACCATAGATCGAGGAAGAAAAATGCCATAGCGACCATTCACAATCGATGCTTTCATAGATGGGAGAAAAAGTAAGAAATAGGTCAGCAGCTAGGTCTTACATGGGCTACATTCAGACAGTTGACCAGAGTCAAGTGTGGACGTGACCTGCTTGGTCCACGTTGACCAACCTGAAAAAACCGATCCCAAAAATTATTATAAAATAAATAAAAATAAAAAATGATTTATTAAATTAAAGTTATAAAATAAAAAATCTTTGTTATTTTGTACATTATTTTATCATGATTTTTATTTATATTTTATAGGTTAATAATTACAAGTTAATTTTTAGGGTTTCTTTATAGGTATATTTATCTACGTATTGTCTTTTATTTTGATTTTGTATTTTAGATTTTATTAATTTATTTTGTTTTTTTATAAAATTATAACCTAGAAATACATGAATATATTTTTGTCATATTTTCTGATGTAATATTTATATTTAAATAAATAGGTATGCTTAGCATATAGGTTTAAGTATAGTTATTTCATCTAAGTATTATATACATATTTTATTTTAATATTTTCTTGCTGGCTTATTTTAGTTTTAATATGAAGATAGGATATAACTAATATTTACAAAGTTATAAAAATATAAAATTATAAGAATAATAATAATGAATGAATAAAAACATTATTTTATTATGGTATATTGTACAATAGGGATCCAAAACCTAACTTTTACACCTTAACTCCAAAAAATATGAAACTACCTTCATTAAATAACATATTAAAATTATATAAAATTAAAAGTTTTTTTGGTACATTTTGAGTTTTTATTTTGAAGATAAGGGTCTGTAAAGTTTGGTTTTGACTTTTTATTCATAGAAAAAAATTACATTGTGTATTATTTTTGTATAAACTCAATTTTGTATTTTTCTATACAATATTTTCTACGACTTTCATGTACAATATTTGTAACTGAGGAATAAAAAGTGAAAAATAAAATAGGTCCCAAAAACGAATTAATGATGAAGAAATAAATGGAATATTTATTGTATTACTGGCCCTTATCTCCCCCTACCATATTCCTTATGTCTGTGGGTTTAGGGTCATAAAATACCATTGGCATTTTATTCTTTTTCTTTTCTTTTCTTTATTATATAATTTTGGCATTAAAATAATATTTTATACAATATTTATATAGCATAGAATGAATGTTAATTTGTACAAATTAAAGCTATCTACATGCATTAGCTAGGGTTTTAAGGCTAGAATGATAGAATAAAAGTGATGAAATGGAGATTTATCACCCGTTTGTCTCCAACCTCTTGAACATTTGCGTCTGGAAACCACCTCCAATTGCCCTCCAATCAACTTCCTTCACCAACCTCTAGCCCTAAAGTTGTACCCCTTCGCGCTACCCTTAACTGCCTTAGAATCCTAATTCCTATTCGATCAAAGGAAGTTACAACCATCTCGAAACCTCTTCCTTTTTCTCTTCAAATAACATACCCCCGCTTCAAGCTGTGGTTGTCCACTCATTGAGTGAAGAAGCTCCTAGCCCTCCTCCTCTCATTGTGACAGAAAGAGTAGGAGATGTTCGAGCGATAACGTGGCACGTCTTCATGTGTATGACCTATGGTCGGAATGGCCATGCTACATCATCCTTGCGATGACTATTTGAGCTTCGTGCATGGATGCGCGCGTTAAGCCATGATCCGAGTTCGACAACGATATTATCCCAAACCATACGATCATCGGCGAGCATTCTTCAATCCTTCGGGTAATACTTTCGATTCATTTCTTTTCATTTATTTTTCCCAGTTGTATATGCATCAAAACCTCGAACCAAAATGTTGTCAGTCTTCCTCGTGAATCTTTGATTCACGTGGATGATTCGTGTATCCTTCTTTCCTCTAGAAATTGACCACCTAGAGAAGAACCCATAATGGTTGTCACCTTCTTCACCTCTAACTCAACCCTTCACTTTGCACATTCTCACAAGCACACACTTCAATTCGCTTCAATTATGCACTATCTAACACTGTAGGAGTCCAAGACATTCTTCAATGGCCGAAAACCTTGAAGATGGTTCGATCTGGAGTTCGACCTTATGGTGTATGCATCATCTTCGACATCTAGAAAGGGACACGCCTTCACTGGCAATACATTACTTTCACGGGCCGTGCAAAAACATTCACCAGCCTTCAGAGAACCTTCAGGGTGACGACGTAGCAATGGGTCTCTCGTCGAAGCCTACTCTCGTAGCCACCGCGTACGGTGGCGCTCTCCTATGAATGATGGATCATGCCTAAAGGAGCATGATCTAATGACCCAATTTTAGCAACGTCTTCGACCCCAAATTTGTAAACTTTAGAAGATCCGAGCCATTAACCAAAGAAGAGGATCACCCACATGGCCTGATCCAGGTTCAGTCCCACCGAACATGATCTCACGTGCTTTATGCTCGTGAGGTTTGGTTAATTACAAAATCTATCCTGCTGGTTACCTTTATTTCAAAAATACCCCTACCAATGGGTATTTCATATAATTTAATGCCAGATTATGTTGTTTGCATTTTAGTCCCTCAAGGTACCTGTATGCAAGAATTTCTGCATGTTTTTATCGTAGTTATGCCCCTGCATTCAAACTTGAATAACTTTATCATTGTGTATCCTATTGATGTAATTTCACTTTCGTTATGATCATTGATTCATTACCTTTAATATGGTTTTATTCAATCTCTAATTTGATGCTCATTTGTTGGATCACTAATTAAGATATTATTGGTGAAATTGGACTTCTGTTTAAATGCTCAATTGGAATTAGATTTAAATTACATAATTTCTTAAGTTTTAATAGTCATATTAGGATATATCCGTGAGCATATCTACATTTCTTAGAGTCTTATCAATATTTCCGTTGATTTTCTAACATGCATTTATATGTTTTAACATCACATTTTGTCTCATCCATACATACATTGGTAATGTGCACTATTTTACATGTCTTGTCAGCATTGATGTTTCTATTTTGATCAAGATTATTTTTCAATTACTTAGCTTAGATATTTAAAAATCTAAATGATTATATTATTGCTTGTGTCCTTGTATTTGACTTCGTACTTCTCAGGTTATAAATTAAAGTCGAATCCACTGTATGGATATTATTTATTATGTTATGTATGGCATGCCAAGTGTCCATGCTGCAACAGAACTAAATTAACTTGTGCATTTAGCGTCTCATCAGAAGGCACTGTTGCTAGGAACACAGCATCACTAATATAATTATTTTTGTTTTACATTCCTTGTTAAGTTGATTCTTATCTTATCTTGGTCAATCCCATGATGTGATGTTTAATGCATGATTTTATATGTTTTGATGATCTTTGAATTTTCTAAACTCTTTTCTTTTGTGGTAGGGCCCATTCTTCGAGAATGCTTGTGGCAAATGGAGGCATGAAGCTCAAGATGGAGTCATGCAGAGATGAACTGCAGAGGATGTCATCGAGTGTTTCAAAGATTATTTTGTTGATGTTTTTGAGGTAATAATTGTGGACTTGGAATATATTATTTGTTGTGTGTGTTGAGTCAGTTTCACTAATGATGGGTGGGACTTAACTTAGGTGCTCGATTTAGGATCCAGGCACGTGACTCATAGACCTACTTTCGATGTATTATCATGAGTTCTTGATTCGTAAGTTAGGGCAAACTAACTTAATCTTATGAGATTCACTCAATTCTAAGATTTGAGATACCTACATAATCTACGTTCAACTTAGCCCAAATATTTTGAATCTTTTCCCGCTAATAGAACATTTGACAAGGTGCGGTTTTTCATTGACTTGCATTCATTCATATAATATTTTATATTCAGACTCTCATGTGCATGAAGATAGCTGGAGCCACTGTAAGTACATCTCTTGAGCATGACATCATGATTTTACATTTGCATGACTTTTTCCTTTTCATGATTTGTCACTTAGGATAATATGGAAACGAGACTGGATGATAGACGATGACTTATGTGTTCAGAGATTTAATACATGTGATAACCTAATTTCTAAAAATGGGATTGTTAATGAAAGACTGACGTAATTAAAATGGAGTTAAAATTTACCTTGTTTTGGGAGAGAAAATGTCGGATTATTTGCTGGAGTATATATATGCATTGGTTGAGAGGTGAGGACATATCCCTGGGATAGAGCCCAAACCCTAAGTCAACCTGCTCGTAATAAACATGAATTTCGTATTATCACCAATAAAAGAGAATAGATAATTAGATCATATTTATGATCTTCATTGTGTGTATTGGTGAAATAATCGGGTTTGTTTGATATTGTTTGATTCTTCAGCCTTCCAAAACCCTAGGTTCCATTATCATCTCATGAGATTCACCATCTAGAGATTCGGCTAACATCGGTCCCTTCTTTGCTTAGCTTCCTATTTTTTATACTTAGACATATTTTCAGCATAAATATAGGGGGGATACATTGTTGGTCTGATTGTTCCCCTGAGGTCTCCTAGTTTTAAATTCAAATCTTTATACTTAAGCTATTTCCAAGCATAAGTATGGGGGACCCGAGTCCATGTTTTCCTATAACTGATTCTTTTTACTCGTTATTGATTCTATCATAATTTTTTATACATTATTTTATACTTAGCATGAGCTATGGCATCATATCACTTTTTATTATGAGGACATGGCAAAAGCTATGTATAGGGGGGTCTACCATATATATTACATATATACTTTAGCCATAGCTCATATTTTTAAAAAAAATGAAACTATTGGGGTTATGGGTATCGTATTACATTTTGGAACTAGTTTTTTGTACAAGTTGTTTTGAAAATGAGTTTTGAAAATTATGTCTATATTTGACATGGTTTTCAAGTGTTTTACATAATTTACAAAAATATGGATTGACATGTTTGGAAATCATATGTAAAGTGTTTTTAAAAACTACAAAGTTATGTGACATTGTTTGGAAAAATGTTTTACTTTGGTTTGAAAAATGGGGTTTTACTTCTTTTAAAAATCTTTAAATAATGTTTGGAAAATCACTATGCATATGTAACAATATTTGCAAAAATTTTTCAAAAATCTATTCAAGGCTAAGCGTGTAAATGAGTCTAATTAATTAATTATCTAACTTAAAAAAATGAAAAAAATATAAAAATCACAATATGATTGACTTATTAATAGGTGTGTTTCCTCGACAGTTTCACTTTGCACTCAAGGCTTGAGATGATCTCTAACAATCTGTTTAAGGAGTCTTTAGACTTGGAGTTATCTTGTATTAATCATTAGGGTCTTGGACTTCAAAAGAAATCATATTCTTCTAGTTCAAAGATATGTAGGATATATTTCATGGTTAATCTCCATCAAAGAAGTTGACTATCACTCGCATGCGCGATTGCATTCATGATTGAGACGAGTCAAGGTATCATTGAGGAGACTGGCATTGAAAGTTTGTATTTGGACATCATTTGATGCTCGAGTATAGGATAAAATTAATGAAGGCTTCATGAAACCTGACTGTTAGCATCTTATCCAGTATGGGACATGTTCTCATGCTTTCTCTTGTCTTTGACCTAAAGTGCCAGTGTGTGATGACAATAATTTAATAGGTTAATCGGTGTATGACAAAATTTGGTAAAAGCGGTGGAGCTAGCCAAAAAGAATGGAAGTTCCCTCAAATAAAAAAATTGAAATGAAAAAAAAACTCATCACATTACAAGTTACATCATATGAGCTATATTCCAAGGCGAGCGGTCCTAACCTATAAGTGTCCACTTGAACCAATCATTAGGCTTTTTATGAGTCGGGCTAGTCCCACTAAAGGGCCCTACATCGTTAGCGCTACAAGTCTGGGTGCAAGTATATTAGATACTTTAAAAAGACGCACTCCGGTGTATTCGTAGGAAAACAAGTATAGACGACTCAATCTCTTTTGACGGACACACTTATTGGCAAAATCAAAATGAAAATTTTGTTTATTTTGGCACTTGAGAGAACCCTGTTCCAATGAGAGGAAGTGAAAATAAGTACACAATGCTATCTCCTCCATAATATGATGTTCTATCTATCTCTTTGTAGTCTGACAAACTAAAGAGACAGTGGATTGAAGAATGACTATATTTATTCCCTAGTTTTTAGGGTTGTGTCCTTTGGAGAGCTTCAGATGTCTCGTGGTGCAGTCTACACGTAGTCATATTCCTTATATATATGTATACATTAAGAATCTGACAACTAGAGGAGTTGAATTCCTTTTAATTAATACTTGATTCAACTTAGAGTTTTAGGATTCTTATAACATATGTTGTAGGTCAAATCAAGCCTTGTACTTTCATTTGCACTTTTCATGGATCTCACTTATTAAACTAACTCTCTAACAAATTCTTTCTTTATTAGCTTGAGGACGAGGTTAACTTAAGTATAGGGTGGTGATAAATCCAATATTTATCATCATTAATCATCATTATTAACTCTCTTGCTTAAGTTCGATAACATGATTCATTGACTAACAACACTAACTAATAATTATTCTGTTGTAAATAATTAACACTATTTAATATAACCCTATCATGGTGCAATATTTTATGTAATTAATTCATATTAAAAATAAAATGAAAATTAGAACAAAATTAAGCATAAATAAAATAGCATAAATAAAATAAAAAACAGTGAAAAGAAAATAAAAAAATTGTTTTAAATGATTTTAATTCGTGTTTAATTTTTATCTCTGTACAAATTACCGCTGATTTCTTTTACTTTTACATGAAAGCGGTAGATCTCATTGGGATCTACAACTTTCATGTTTCCACTTTTCCTAATTCCCCTTCTAACTAATTCTTTTCTAACTTTCATTGATTTTTCTATTTATCCTAATTCTGATTTGGCCACGTGGCGCATCCCCAGCAGCCCACGTGGCCCGCGCTCTTTTAGTCACCCACTCTTTTCCTGACCATCTAATCATCTTGATTAGATGGCCATTAACTATTCATCCGTGCTTGCTTTTTGACCGCACGATTGCCTCCATCGGATGATCCAAGCCTTGGATTTGCACCCAATCTTCAACCATCTCATCAAATGATAAGATGGCTACCTATTTGTCCCCATCCTTTAGAACGTTTCTTTGCGTCTGGAAACAACCTCCAACTGACCCTTTTCTCCAACTTATTCCAACCACCTCCAGTTGCCCTCTGATCAACTTCCTTCACTAACCTCTAGCCCTAACATTTGTACCTCTCGTGCTATCATTAATTGCCTTTAAATCCTAATTCATATTCGATTTAAGGTGGTTAAAACCATCTCGAAACCTTCTTCAACCTCTGCCTTTTTATCTTCAAATATCCCACCGCCTCTTCATGTGATAATTGTCCATCCCTTGTACGAAGAAGCTCCTAGCCATCCTCCTCTCTTTGTCATAGAAAAGAAAATGAGACATTGGAGCAATTATGGGGAGCATCTTCCAGTGAGACCCATGGTCGGAATGGCCAAGTTATAACATCCAAGCGATGATTATTTGAGCTTTGTGCATAGTTGCGTACTTTAAGACACGACCCAAGGTCTATGATGATATCATCCCAAGCCATTCGATCATCGATGAGCATTCTACAATCCTTCAGGTAATACTTTTGATTAGTTTCTTTTCATTTATTTTTCCTAATTGTATATGCATCAAACCTTCGAACCAAAGTGCTACCAGTCTTCCTCGCGAATAATTGATTCACGTCGAAGATTCACTCATTCTTATTTCCTCCAGAAACTGACCTGCTCGACTCATCTTCTTTTCCTTCCGGTGAAGAACCCATAATGGCTGCCACCTTCTTCACTTCTGACTCAGCTCTTCACTTCGCTGATTCTCGCACGCACACATTTAATTCACTTTGGTTATGCACTTTCTAACACTGCAGGAGTCCAAGAGAGCCTTCATTGGTCGAACGCCTTGAAGATGCTCCAATATGGATGTCAACCATCTTGGTTTAAGCATCGTCTTCGACATCCAGAAAAAGATGCACCATCACGAGCAACACATTACTTTTGCAAGTTACGCAAAAACCTTAACCGAACTTCAGAGAACCTACACGGTGACAGCAGAGTAATAGCGCTCTCGTCGGTGCCTGTCCTCATAGCCACCGCGTATGGTGGCGCTCTCCCGAGGATGATGCATAGATGTCGTGGGATCATGCCTAAATGGGCGCAATCTAACAACTCGATTTCAGCCATGTCTTCGAATCCGAATTTGTAGCCTTTGGAAGATCCAAGCCATTAACCGAAGCATAGGATCAAGCCATGTGGCCCGAGGCACATTCGATCTCGTCGAACCTGATCTCATGTTCTCTATGCACATGAGATCAGGTTAATTACAGAATCTACCATGTTGGTTAACTTTATTGAAAAAATACCCCTGCTAGGGGGAATTTCATAAATTCCAACAACAGTTTATGTTATTTGCATTTTAGTCCCTCTTGGGACCAGTATGCAAGAATTTCTTCATGTTTTTTCACAGTTATGACTCTACATTCAAACTTGAACAACTTTATCATCGTATATCCGATTGAAGTAATTTTAGTTTCATTGTGATCGTTGCTTCATTACCTTTAATATGGCTTTATTCAATCTCTGGTTTGATGCTCATTTGTTAGTTCATTAACTAGAGATATTATTGGTGAAACTAAACTTCTGATTAAATGCTCAGTTGGACTTAGATCTAAGTAACATAATTGCTTAAGTTATAATAATCATATTAGGGTATATTCATGAGTATATCTTCGTATGATAGATTTTTATCGTTATGTTCATTGATTTTCTAGCATGCATTTACATGTTACATCATCACATTTGGTCTCACCCATGCATACATTTGTAATGTGCACTATCTTACATGGCTTGCATGCGTTGTTGTTTCTATTTTGATCTAGATTATTTATCAACTACTTAACTTAGATACTTAAAAATCTAAATGATTATATTATGGCTCTTGTCCTTATGTTTGACTTTGTACTTTCCATGTTGTAAGTTAAAGTTGTATCCTCCTCACGAAGATTATTTATTTGGTTCTGTATGACGTGCTAAGTTCCAGTGCTACAATGAATCTAAATTAACTTATTCATTTAAGGAATAATCATTAGGTCTCCTTTTTATCTCGAATATCCATTAACATCCCATAGGTCTACCCCGTTCGGTGGATCCTCTAGGGTCCATACACCATTCTTTTGCATGGAGTCAATTTTTGACTTCATTGCTAGCATCCATCTATGCATGTTATGATTTGCGAGTGCTTCATCAAATGAAGTTGGATAATTATTGATTTCACCTGATGCATGGAATACGTACCTTTCTGGTGGTGCAACAACCATCAAACTCCTTCAATGATGTACGTGTGCTTCATCTTTATTTATCTCTTCAGTTTATGGTTCATGAGTCTCGGTATCCTTAGGGGACTCAATGAGTACCTTTAATTCATTTTTGTCTTGAATTTTAAGGAAATCATCCTCTGGAAAATTCACATCTCTAGAGACAAAAACCTTGTGGGTTTCAAGGTCACAAAGCCGGTATCGAATACTATCCTTAACAAACCCAACAAAGTAGCACTCACAAGTGTGAGATTCTAGCTTACTTGCATCCACGTTCCTCCCATGGACCAAGCAATTCCAAACTCTTAAGTGTTTAACACTGGGTTTGGTTCCATACCAAATCTCATGAGTAGTTTTAGGTGTGGATTTGCTAGGAATCTTGATATATATTGCAGTCTCTATTACAAATCCCCAAGAAACTTAGTGGAAATGTGCTTCACTCATCATTGAGCTAACCATGTCCATGATGGTTCTGTTGTGTCTTTCTGCAACACCATTAAGACAGGGGTTCAAGGAGGAGTGACATTTGAGATAATTCCATTCTCTTTAAGGTATTCCTTGAACTCATCTAAGAGGTACGCGCTGCCTTAGTCAGATATAATCTGTTTAATCTTTCTATCAGTTTGATTATCAACCAAAGCCTTTAACTCTTTGAACTTTTCAAAGGTTTCAGATTTATGACGTAGTAGGAAGATAAACTTGTATCATGAGTGGTCATCAATAAACATCAAATAATGTTGATATCTATTTGAGATCGCGCTACTGAAGGGACCACATACGTTAATATGTATTAGGTCAAGAATACCCTCATATCAAGTAACCTTGTTACAAAAAGGTGTCTTGGTCATTTTACCTCCAATACATTGTTCGTAGGTAGGCAAAGATTGGTCCTGTAGAAAATATAAGGGTCCATCTTTTATCAATCTATTGATCCTATAAATATACAAATGACAAAGCATTTGATGTCAAATCATATTTGAATGATTTCCATCCTCCCTGGATCTTTTAGGGTTTTTTATTAGTGGTAGTAACATTAATATCGATGCACAATTCATAAAGTCCACACCATCTATAATATGTTTATCATATTGCATTATGACTACTATATTACTGAATAGAAATGAATATCTATTTCTAACAAGCTTAGATATAGATATAAGATTCCTCCTGACATCTGGTACATAAAGATACTCTTTAAGTACTAGGACTCTTCCACTAGGTAATGATAGTTTGCAGGTCACGACAGCGACTACTGCACCACTTGCATTAGATTCCATCTGGATGACTATCTCCCCTTCATTAAGATTCTTAGTTTCCTGAAATAGATGCAACGAATTGCATACATGAACAGAAGCACCATAAACGATGACACTACTACCTTCTCGTCCAACTAGAAAAATGGTTTCAATGATGAAAATAGACTTCATACCTGATGGGGCTTTACCTTTGTCAGCAGACTTTAGGTAATCCTGGTAGTTATGCCACCAGTGCCCCGACTTCTTGTAGTGATGATCGACATCGATTTTCTTCGATGCTATCATAGTGGATGCATTAGAAGATGAGACAACACCTTGACTCTTCTTCTTTCTCTTTTGGGGTCGACCCTTTTGAACACCATACTTCCGACCATGATTTCCTTTGACTTTGGAAACGATTGCACTGCCAAAGGGGCTTTCTTTTTTCATTACATCTTCTACATACTTTAATGCATCCAATAGCCCAATGTTAGTATATTTTTTTTGCTCATGAGGTATGTAACCACAAAGTTGTTGAAAGACTTTGGGAGTTACAACTGAATGATGTCAGACTACATATATGTGTCCATGTCAACTCCTAGGATTTCCAGCTCACAAAGGTACCTAAACATTTTGAGTACATGTTCTCTAACATAACTCCCTTCCCGCATCTTGCAGCGAATACGTTCTTTCATGAGATTATAACGATGTGTATGGTTTACATCACTTAACATTTCTCCCATATTCACCATTATGTCTTGGCAAGTGTTCATGTCCATAAGTTGCTCCTAAAGCACATTGGACAACGAACCCAAAATATAACACCTTGCCAAAATATGATCTTCATCGTACTTTCCATTGAATTTAATTTCTTCATATAAATGCGGGTTTATGTACTTCTCCTTGGATAACACATAAAAGATGCGCTCTGTGAATAAGACAAGATCCAAATTTCATATCTAATCTGGGTAATTTGATCATGTCAACTGCTTGACCTCCATGAGCTGGCTAAGTGGGTTCATGGACTTCATTTTCTGAAATTAAGAATGAACTATATTAGAACATATAATTTTTTATATATTCAATTGAAATTCTTGGATTAAGGAATTTTTAATCAAATTAGTCTTGCCTTTTCAATTTGAAATCTCATTCCCTTAATCACTTTCAAATCGGAAGATATACTTACCATTATATCTATTGCAAGAACTGGGATCTCCACTTTACCTTTGTTACATCCCAATAATATGAGAACTTGCATCTCGGACAAAAATAAGCGAGAACACATTCCACCTTCCAAGTCCAACTTGCATTTCCCAATTCGGTCTTTAACACCTGGGCCCACCGCTCCTAAGGTGATGTTGACCTGTCTTTAATTGAACCAACCGTTAATAGAATTAGAACTCTATATACGCAATCCAATATTGCCCAAATAATATGAGGACTTGATATTGGGGTCACTGCATATACGACCTTACTCTTTCGAGAAGTAAAGAGCCTGATCCAGATGCTCTTGTATGAAGGAGCTATCACTTCAGACAAGCATCTCCTACGAAGTATCCCTACCGACGGAACCCTTCGCCTTGACGGGAGACCATGGACGTCACTTATGTAATACTCCACCTCATATTCAAATTCTAATTAATTATCATGAATCATATTCACGTAATTAATTATTCTAATAGAAATACACCTATATTCAAAATAGATTGTCTTAATTGGATATAATAAATTTAATCATATTAATCAATTATCAATCTAATTCAATCAATCAACAAACTTGATTGTTACTTGAAGGATGTTATTATCTAGAAATACGTATTATTTGAATTTTAATAATTAGAAAAATAAATCATGATTTCTTCAAACATTGTCCCTTCCTTTCAAGCTGTCATAGCCAGAATCGATGGGAATGGGACAGACTGCTCACGGAGCAACCTGCTACCCCAACGCACCCCGACTAGACAACATATCCACCTCTGGTCAGGATTATGTGATTTGATCATTTTGTATTTGAGATGATAATCGATCTTTCAACCGAAGTTATACCATATCATAATAATCAAAACCATTTTCATTAATATTATAAGTAGTTTTTCTAAACAAATCCCCAATCCAATTCAAGTAATAATGTTTTTCATGTAGAGATTGTCCTACAACCATTGTAAGGATAAACTAAGGTTTTCCTGAAACACTCCTTCAATGATGATTGATGTTTAATCAATTATTTCCAAATAAATATTAATAATCAATTAATCATGGAAACTTCTCAATTTCCTTAATAAACATTGAATGAAAAACAATTTAAGAAAGAGATCTTGATGATCCAATCATCATCCGACCCATCTCCACTAAATATGGAATATCTAGGAAAAATGGAGTCGAAAACATGCGAAATAACATCATGCGGTTTTCTAATTTGATCCTATTCTTAGTTCAAATGTTTATTTAATTTTTCAAGACAGGAAAATAGTAAGAAAAAATTATTTTGCTACAGTTCCATGAATACATGCAAAACAATTTTCATAACGGGAACTATTCGAATCTATTTCGTGCACTTTTAGTACCAATAAAAGGCTACTATTTTTCTGACATATTTATACATTCTAAATAAATTTTTTCAATTAAAAAATAGTACAAACAGTAGGTTCTTATTTCATCAAAACCCGATTCGAATCTTGCTTCCAATGCAAAAATAATGATTCTTGTGCATCCAAAACATGAACCATGATCGTTAGATTTTTGGATCAAATCCATGACCTGACCAAGGCCTTGAAACACTTGAAGGATATGGAGGAATCCTTATCACATCACGGAATCATAAGGATCGCATCATATAAGATCGAGAGTAAGTAGTCGCACTAGTTGCTCGGTGCAGCAGAATATAAAATTTTAATCGATGAAACCACATGATTCAAGAACACTTCTCAGAATGTTTCATCCAAACTACATATTAGATAAAGAAATACTTCTTGTAGTGTGGTTGTGATCGAGTCTCTAAACAAAGCGACCTCCCGTCTCAAGTCCGATCTGTCGGAGGAGACGCTAAAGAGCGCGGAGATGAATCGTGTGCTTCTCACAATCCAAGCAGTTGATACAAGCGATGAATCTCCTGATCTCATCTCATGAGATCCAACGTCTTCTTCATGAGTGAGTTGCATCAATGAAGATGAAGATCCACGAATAGTTGAGGTAGTAGTGCAATGATGATTCAACAATGGTGGTGACGTTCTCTCTAGGGTTAGAGTGGATGACCACTCATGATAGAGAGAGGGTGGCATGAGAATGAGGGAGAGAGAGAGAGAGAGAAATTGTTGATGTAAGTTGAAGAGCATGGGGTGCATCTTCTTATGTAGTATTTTGGGAGTCCATTGATCTCAATCCATGGTCAACACAAAATAAAAATGGATGAGATTGATTTGTGTTTCTTTCAATGGCCATGTTCTTGTTGTAAAAACACAACAATAATTTATTTAGTTAAGATAAAGATATAATGAATAATCAATATAAATTATTTTCAAATTAAATCAATTATCTTTGGAGATAATTAAGAAGGAGATTAGCCTCATCCATAAAAAATGGGGACGATAACCCATTCCAATTAGGACTTCGTGGCCGTCCACCACCTTTAATTGGAAGGAGGCAATCTTCCTCCAATTTATGATATTACATTTTACCATGAAAATATCCAATATTTACAACAACAATTTGTTGTAAATTATCTCACAAAAATAATTCAAAATTCTCATGAAAACATTGTAATCATGACATTGGAAATTTGTCAATCACATTCACTACCCAAAATAAAATGTAAACTATATTTTATATTAATTATTCAATGTGAATCCAATTCACATAAATAATTAATCAACAAATATAAATTACAATAGGCTCATTCTAAGACATTATAAATCGCATTTATAATATATATGTGAATGATTGGATAGTGCTATCCTCATTATTCTTATCCATAATAATTTAATCACATTCAATTATATTGGATCATCATTCCCATGCATCTAAATAATATGAACCAAATTCACATTACTCGTGGTAATTACATCACATTTAATTATCTATTTCTCAATGCTTGGATTTAATCTAACGATGGAATTATTATCGAACTCTTCTAAGAATAATGCGCTTTCTCTGTAGATACTTAGAGATAACGACATGGTGGTTGTACATTCCTCGTATATTGACTTGCATATTGAGATCACATCTTAAATCCAGATCTTGTGGACCTCTCATTGATTCTTGATTAAATCAAGACCGTAAATCTGATCTTCTCATTGAATCTGAATCACATTCAGATCAACGTCCAACATTTGGATCAAGATCAGATCACTTCTCTACTGAGAGGATTCGTTAAAATCCAGACATGTTTCATCACTCCCTCAGAATGGAAGCATCATGGTTATATAATCGTTTATGATCACATCACCTTGAGGTATTCCTAATACATGTACATCCTGCATATTGGAAGATCTATAATAAACCCGAAGATATAGATCGATTTTAACTATCATCTTCAGGGTTTCATTATAAAGTTTTTCATTCAGTCATTGGGAGTTGCTATAGATCATATGCTTTCCAAAAACATATATCACACCTTCAAATTCTTGTCATGCTTCCAAAGCACAACGACCATGCATGGAATGTGATTCGTCCCAATACCTCATGAGTGAGCTCATGTCTTCTGGTTCTCAAGTAAACCTGTATGATCCCTTTGGGAGATTGTATCACTCATTTGCCCTATATGCACACTAGCTCGCCGCTGTATAGCCCTTGATTAGGTCATCAACCTATCGGTCTGCAAAATATACAGCTGGACATATAGCAACACATTTGTCTCCGATAAGAGGATGTGTACCTATATGGTTAAAGTATATGATATAAGACTTGGTTATCTCGATCAGTTTGCATTGGGATCACGTGTCTAACATGAAGATCAAGCATTCTTATTAACTATACAAATATATGCACTCCGACATGCAATTTATTTTCAGCGAGGCATGTTCACTTTTATGGACTTTTTTACCTTTTTCGATTTTTTAAATACAGTATACAACAACATTTACATAAGGAGGTTTTCTCTTGAGCCAGAAGACTATCCCTCTTTTGAAGCATTATTGCAACCCACACTCTCCTATCTTTAGACGTAAATGGTACTGGTAGGGTTGGGGCACACTTCCCTCACTAGACGAGGACGAATGTTTCCACTCATTTATGACTCACACCAGCTAATCCAGTCCCCTCATCCTGAAACTGAGTTTTGCCAAGTGAAAGGTGCAAATGTCCAAGTTAGGTCACGACTAAGAAGAGTCATGCATGCATCTCGAAAAGTTCTAGTTAGGCATTTGAGGTATCTTGAACTCATCCCCGACTGTCAAATAATTAAGTTTGAATAGACCTGAAGTACCTCAAATCTAGTAACCATAAGGTTCTAGTGAAGTTCGGTGCAATAAGGTCAAACCAAGCTTTAATCTTTGACTTTACTCAGACTAGTTCAATTATCAAACTCAATCTGAAAAATGTGAATGTTATGCAAATGCTATGTACAATGCAATGAAAATATTTTTGTGATACAATTTACAGTGTTTTAAACTTTTTATGGATTATTTGAAAAGATTTTGTAATGTTTTATGCAATTTTTCAAAAAGATTTTGCAATTGTTTTTGTAATCTTTGGTTTTGCAAATTTTTTGGGGATTTTTTCAAAATAAAAGGTTTTAGAATATAAGATATGTACAATTTTTTGTTGGGGGTGCATCTTGTTGTTTACAAGAGTTAGGGTTCTTTAAGAATTTACACAAGGGATATTTTATTTGTTTTTATTGATAAATAAGTACAATTAATAAAGAATTTTTGTGTGATGTAAATATTCCTCGAACTTATCTGAAAACGATTTTACAAACAATATTGGAAAATATAGTCCAAAATATTTCTACAAATAATTATACAAACTCTTAAAAATCATTTTGCGGAGGTTTTTCAATCAGTATATATTTTTTCAAAATATTTTTTCAACCAATTTTAAAATCATTTATAAATATCTTTTCAAAAGATTTTATTTCACATAAAGAAAAAAAAATTGTACAAACAATATATTTGTAAGGTTGAAAATATTTAAAAAAACATCTTCCAAGTAGTTTTCAAAATATTTGTAAAAAGTTTTTCAAACTATTTTTCAAACGTTTGCAAAAATTATTTTTACCTGATTTATTATTCAATATATACAAAAAGAATTTGAGAATTAATAAACATCTTTTTATTAATTGATTTAATAAATTGTATAAGTATGTATAGTATTTTAGCTAGTAATTTATCCATAATTATTGAAAATATGAAGTACGAGTTATGGATAAAGTATACGATCCCCCTATACATAGCTTGAGCTATGTTCTCATAGATCAGAGAGAAAAGAGAAGACATAACTCATACTGGGTATTGAAGAGGCTAAAGAATAACGAATGAAGGAGCAGATGAATCAATGAGAAGTCGACCGTCCCCACTGTACATAGGATCAATTAATCCCAAATATAGCAGATTGTACACAAGGCAGGGAGGGTCAAGGGTGGGAATGAACAGATCGTACTCAGACTGTGTCCACCTATACATAGGGAGAGGTATCCCTAATTAGAGACAAGAAGAGGACATAGTGGAGGAGATCAAAGAATGAAAAAACTCGAGTTGCACACGCCCCTATACTAAGGCCAAAGTACGTCCTAAGTATAGCAGTGATCAAAAAGGGGTGACACCCTTTTGGTAGAAAATGAAAAATGAGAATGAAGAAAAGAAAAGGAGAAAAAAAGAAGAGATATGTGAGGATCGAAGAAGGGATTGAAGAAAAGAAAAAATCATGAAGAGAATATATGCATCATTCCCCCAATACTTAGGGTAAAAGATCCCCAAGTATAGACAACAAGAGTGATGAAACAGGACAAAGAAAGAATACTTGGCTCGTCCACCCCCCTATACTTAGGACAAAGTACGTCCTAAGTGAGGCAACACACAAAAATGGGGTGGATGAGCAAACACAGGGGATTGAAGGAGATAAAACAAAAGCAAGTATACAAATGGTGCACATACAAAGGATCAAGAAGGTAGAAAGCATACCTTCTTGGGAGACCGCTAAGGAATATATCTGACAAGGTGCAGGTTGATATCGGGGCCCTCAGACGACACGAACTGATCATGATCGACCTGGTGACGATCCTCAGCAATCCTAAGATGAGTATACATGGACAAGTCAGTGGAAGAAATGTGGCTAGGTCCGGGTTGGGATGTTTCAAAGATATCAAAGTAAAAAGGCTTGAACTCATCAATGGATGTAGTCAGGTCACTTCCAACCTGGAGAGTCTTTTTTAAGTCAAAACAAGATGGAACGAACTCATCTGTGGAAGTAGTAAGATCTTGTTCATCGTCTGAGGTCTCAACTGGATCATCAATCTCATCAAACATCCAAAATTCAATGATGAAAGCAATAAGATCAAATTCAGCCTCTTCAGTCTCTCCTAAATCGGCCCTCCACTAAAAGTTATCACTAAATCCCACGGATGTCATCAACATAGCACCAATCATGAGAAGATGGAACTCCAAGGTCTATGCTTTCCGAGTCATCCTCCGTGCGGAGAAATTCTCAGGTCTCATCATTGGTCATAGAGCAAAACTCTTCGATATCAGTAGATGGGTCATAGGCCTCAAGGTTAGCTAAAATAGGTGTGGTCACATCAAGTGCAGGTCTCTGATCGGCAGTAGGTGCAACAATGACCATAACGCTCCCGTTATCAGGACGAATGTGAATCTCTCCAGATCCATAATCAATGACGACTCTTGCAGAGGCGAGAAAGGGTCATCCTAGGATGATTGGAGAGTGCTCACCTGTGGTAGGGGTCTGCATGGGCAATACAATGAAGTCAACAATGTAGCTAATACCCTGAATCAAAATGGCAATGTTCTCTAGAGTACCCTTAGATCTCTCTATTGATCCATAAGCAAATTCAATGATCATCGTGGTTTTCTTGAGAGGTCCAAAGTGAAGAGACTATACTAACGGGAAGGGTATAATGCTAATTGAAGCATCGTCAAAGAGTGTGTGATCAAATGAATAATCAGAGATGGTATGCCTAATGAATGGTGTAGTAGTGTTACCTTTCCTAGAAGAAGGGCGTGAAGGATATGGTTAGATCCTCAAGCGCATCACGGAAGCATGAGCGTCGTATCTAATATGACGAGGAACAACTAGTCGTACTACTTGTTCTATGCAGCAGAAATAAAAATTTTTCATGCGACGAAACCACATGATCAAAGAACACTTCTCGGATCGTTTCGTATAAACCACAAACAAGTAATAGGATTACCTCTTGAAGCATGGTTGCGATCGAGTCTCTAAACAAAGAGTCCTCCTGTCTCAAGTCCGATCCGACGGAGGAGATGCTTACGAGCGCGAGGATGAATCGCGTGCTTCTCGCAATCCATGTTTATGATCCAAGCGGTGGATCTCCTGATCTCGACACACGAGATCCGACGTCTTCTTCACGAGTGAGGCGCACGGAAGGAGACGGAGATACACAAGCAAACGATCAGGAAGCATAACGACGACACTGCAGTGATGGAGAACATCTATAGGGCATTCATGGTGATGGCCATGAGAGGGAGAGAGAATAGGTGTCTAGAGAGAAAGAGAGAGAGATGTGCTTCAAAGCATGTACAAGAGAGCATGGTATGCCTCTCTATTTATAGGGTTTTGGGATCCATGGATCTCAATCCATGTGACATATAAAATCAATGGATGACATTGATTTATGTCTAATCCAATGGTCAAGATTGTTGTAGGTAAAAAACCAACAACTAATAATCTAATTTAAATCAAATATATTTGACACATAAAATATAATTCAATCCTAAATTAATCAAGCAAATAAGGAGAGTTTAGCATGGAGATCACTCCCCATAATGAAAGGGTGGGACGACTACCCCATTCCTTGTGGGAATGTGTAGCCGTCCACCATGTCCTCATGGTGGAGGCAATCTCATGCAAACTCATGAGATTGCATATCTCCATGAATTTCTCCCATAATTTCCAACAACTTTTGTTGTGATTTATTCTTCAAAATTAATTGATAATTAATTTTGAGAATATTCCAATCTTGCCATTGCAAAATTGTGAATCACATTCACAACCCAAAACAAAATATAATTTACATTTTCAATTAATTACACAATGTTTATCCAATACACATCAATAATTAATTAACAAATATAAATATAATTATCTCTCTCTAATACATTATAAATCATATTTATAATACATTATAAATAATATGGATTGTGCTATCCACATTATTCATATCCATGATTATTAAATGATATTTAATCATCTTTGATCTCTATTCTCACGTGCCCAAATAATATGAATCACATTCACATTATTCACATCTTTGATAATCAAATCACATTTAATTATCTAAGATAACTCTCCTTATAATATGAATCAAATTCATATTATTCGTGATAATTAAATTACATTTAATTATCCATTTTTTCAATGCTCGGATACATATATCAATAATAGAATTATTCACGAACTCCTTCAAGGATAATGAGCTTTCTCTGCGAATACTTGGAGATAAGGACAGGGTGATTGTATTGTTCCATGTATAGTGACTTGGATATTGAGATCACATCTCAAATCCAGATCCCGGGCCTCCCATAAATTCTTGATTAAATCAAGACCGTAAATCTCATCTTCTCATTGCATCTGAATCATATTCAGATCAATGTCCAATATTTGGACCAAGATCAGATTATTTCTCTACTAAGAGGAGTCACTAAAATCCAGACCCATTTCATCACTCCCTATGAATGGAAGCGTCATGGTTATACAATCGCTTATGATCAAATCACCCTCAGGTATTCCTAATACCTGTACATCCTACATACTGGAAGACTCAGAATAAACCTGAAGTATAAGATCAATTTTACACTGTCTACTTCAGAGTTTTATCATTAAGTTTCTCATTCGATCATTGGGAGTCGGTATAGATCATATACTTTCCAAACATATATCATACCTAGGTCTTGATCATATACTTTTCAAAAGTATATATCAAACCTACAAATTCAGTCTAGCATCCAAAGTGAGAGGACCATGCATGGAATTTGATTTCCCAATATCTCATGAGTGAGCTCATGTCTTCCGGTTCAGTAATGAACCTATAGATCCCTTTGAGAGATCGTATTATTCATATGTGATTGCATGCACACCAGCGCACCGGTGTATTGACCTTGATTAGGTCATATTCATATTGGTCTGCCAAATGTACATACTCAGACATATAGTATCACATCTGTCTCCGGTCAGAGGATGCGTGCCTATATCATGACAGCATACCATATAGGACTTTTTGTTATCTCGATCTTGTTAAGTCAACTCTTTGACCTAACTAATCTGACAACTCCAAATTTCTATTCCTATGCAGAGGACCTGCATCAAGAGGTCGGTCAGATATCAGCCTAACTGAGAAAGGATTGCCATCTCCTACTCATGTTGGAGATCATCTCTTAACAATCATTTGATGGTGCTTGATGAGTCCTCAATCTAACTCTTTAGATCTTCATCCAAGCACCAGCCTCTATGATTCAATATTTGAATCAACAGTTGTATGATCATCAAGATGGCCATGGTACATAACCCTAATTGTACTAAGGGACCTATTATGCAAATTATGTATTCTTCATTTCAGATTAGGGAATGATATTCGCGATAACATTTATTGCATAATGGCTCATCGTGGGCTCGCATGTCCAACAATCTCCCACTAGACCAAAGAGCCATAATGGGCTAATCATTTAAAACCAACACTCATGTGACAATCATAGGCTATTTAGAAAATAGCTAGGTAAGCTGATCAGTCACTCTGTTCCCAAGAGACTACGCCAAGTCCTTTTACGACACTTGCATATCCCTTAGTAACAATGCTCGCATCCAATGCGAATGTTGCATCTTATGCAACTAATACTCAATTTTGTCGATTATAGTGTCCTAGACACTACATCTTATTAATTATCATAACCAATATTCCCATAATCCTTATTAGAATACCTTCATTCCTGGAGATCTCTATCTCCTATGGTATCTACAGTTAAGACCCTCATAGATCACTATCTACAAGGTCTTAAACGTTTAAAGATAAGACTTTGAGATCATTATCTCTAAGTTTCATAATCTTTGAAGATATTGTTATAAATGCAATCAAGTGTTTTATTCCATGGTAGGATTAGTAACATATTACTACTCCCACTGCATGGCAGACATCTGGCTCTTTTGTACATCTAGCATACACTCAGCTTCTCATAACTGATGCACAAGTACAAGTAGTTTTAGCATTCACTTCCTCAACTCTCTGAGGTGCTATCCCGTTAGATAGGTTACTACCATATCTTAAGGGAAGGAAGCCTTTCTTGTAATTTTCCAGAAAATGGAATAAGTCCAATGTGTACTACTAGTGTGACGGTCCCAATACCCTCTTCTCTTTGATTCTGAACATATTCAGAACTAAGGTCTAAGAGGTATCCTTGAGATCATATCTCAAGGTATGGGACAATCATATTATAAAACACTTATTATTGTCGTCCTATATCATTCCAAATGATCAGAATAATATCTACATTTAGCACGATGAACACAATGGCACTCCCATTAAGCTTCACATGGTTCATCAAGATTTTATCTGAAATCATAGCATTTATAATTTCAGCAAATCTTATGTTCCAACTACAAGATGCTTATCTGAGTCCAAAGATGGAGTTCTTTAGCTTGCACACATTGCTTTCCTCAACAATGAAGCCTTGGGGTTACTTCATATGAATATCCTCAAAGAGGTATTCATAGAGGAATGCAATCTTGACTCACATCATGAAGATGTCATAGTCAACTTGTGTAGCTATAGTTAGCAATATTCTGATGGGTAAAAGCAAGGTCACTGGAAAGCAAGTCTCATCGCAAGCGATGTCTTCTCTTCGGTGTGTAGCTCATGGCTACGAACCGTGCTTTGAAGGTCTCTACCTTCTCATCAGGATCCCTCTTCGTCTTGAAGATCCATTTACACCATAATGGGTCTTACCCATATAGTTGGATCCTTGAAGGTATACATACAACATTTGTATATGAAGTCTACATTAGACTTTATTGCTAACATCCATCTTTCTATGATATGATCTTCAGAAACTTCATCACATGAACTCAGATCATTGTCAGATTCAACTGACACATGGAATCCATCCTCAAACTTATTTGAAGAGGTATTAATGTTTCATCTTTAATTATTCTTTTCGTTTGCGATTTCAGGAGCCTCATTATCTTCTCAAGATTAAATGAGTTCCTTTACTTCATTTTCATCTTGATTCTTGAGAGTCTTATCATCTAAAAATCACATTCTTAGAGATGAGATCTTTTTAAGAATCTCAAGGTCATAAAGTAGGTATCAAATACCATCCTTTATTTTCCTAATGAAGTAACACTCTCCAGTACCAGATTCCAGCTTAATCACATGGAACCTTATTAAGGATATATATATAACGTAGTCTCTACCACATATATATATATACCTGGAAACTAAGAGATAATTATGTTAAGATTAATCATTGATCAAATCATGTCACACATGATCAACTGTATCTCGCTACAACTCTATTGAGTTTAGGTTCATTAGGAGGAGTGAGATAGAAATGATATTCATATCTCTATAAGGTATTCTATGAATTCATCTAATAGGTACAAGCTACCGTGGTTAGATCAGATTCATTTCATCTTCCTTCAAACCTTGGTTCTTAACCAAAATTGTGAGTCTTTGAACATTTCAAAGGTTTCTTATGTGAAGAGAAGAAATCTCATATCACACATAATTATCAATAGATATCACATATCCATAATGCTTACTATTATATAGATGATTCACATACATCAATATGTATGAGATCCTAAATACCTTGACAACTTGCACCTTTCCCAAAGAAGGGTGTAGTGGACATTTTTCTTTTGAATATAATATTCATAAGTATGCAAGTTTTTGAAATTTTAGACATTCTAAAGTTTCATCTCTTACTTGTCCATTAATCTCATCAACAGACATATGTCCAAAACATTATGCCAGATCATAGTAAAATGATCTTTATCCTCCTATTGATCTTTAAAGGTTTAATTTTTAGTATTAGAAATCTTAATGAACCATTTATTAATTTTCTAATTTAGTGGAGTCCATTAGATGTTAGATTACTATCTGAAATATATCCATCATATCTCTCTATGATAGGTTTATTCCATAATTCATGTTTATTTCCAACATTTAGAAATAAACTATGAGTGTATTCTAATATCCAGGTCACAGAGACATTCTCTAAGACTAAGGGCTCCCACTGAAAATATGAAGTCTATTGATCCAATGGAAATTGTTGCAACAATTGCATCACTTCCAACACGGATGACCATTAAACCTTAAGATCAAATTTCTAATATTCTAATACAGATACAACCAATTACAAGTGTCATTAGAAGATTGAGATACAATTATTAGACTTTATCTTATCAAATAAGTAAGTCAATTTCAATGATTATATGTAGATTATTCTGATGTACTATCTGATTCCTTCTCTAAGGATTCTAGATAGATTTGATAGTCATACTATCAACACATCAACTTATTACAGTATTGACATTCATCCAACTCTTTGGATGTCATATGGAAGTCACAAAAAGTACAGTCAACTCTTAAGCTATACTTCTTACTTGGGTCCAACCCATGCTTCCACTGCGCTCCCTTTATCTATAAGCAACCATTGATCAAGACAAAGCATCTCTTATGTTAAAATCAAAATTTTTCAATATAAGTGTATTTCAACATTTTTACATGCTTTATTCAATTCATACAATATGAATATTATGAAGCTTCATGACTGACTAGAGTATAGATAGTAGAATGATGATACTCATCATATCTACATCCATTTAAACACATAAAACTTAGGTTCAAGTAGGTATTCAAACAATTTGAATACATCATCTCTTACAGAGCCACCATTCTGCATAATGCAGAGAACCATGTCATTCATGATTATATGTCAAGAGCACATATGTATGCCAGAACATCTTCTTAGGTTTTTGTAATGATTATTTGATAATTACGATCATTATCGACATGTCACTTCAAAAGTACAGTCGATGAGATCAAGACTTATAGAGGCATACAAACCCTAGGGTTTTAGTCCTGTTGTCTTTTTAATTATCATTCCTCATTATTATGAGGAAACTTGCACATTGCAACCACATACATTATGTGTCCAATTGCAAGTACAATATATGGATCATAGGTCCAATCCATGATATTCTACTAGTTATTATTGAGTATAACATTGAGTGGGATTAAAAAAGGATTATCTGAAATAAGAAATTTGCATAAACATATATAAATATATAATTTACTTTGATTTAGGAATTTTTATATCAAAGTTGTCATGCCATGTCAACAATGAAATTTCATTCCCTTAATCACTTTCAATGCAAGAGATATACTTACCATTATATGTCAAGCAAGATCTGGGATCTCTTTCCTTATCTTTGTTACATCCCAATAATATGAGAACCTGTAACTCGGATAAAAAGAAGCGGGAACACATTCCGCCTTGCAAGTCCCACTTGCATCTCCCAATTCGGTCTTTAACAACCGGACCCACCACCCTAAGGTGATGTTGACCCATCATTAATTGAACCAACTGTCAACAGGAATAGAACTCACTATGCGCAATCCATTATCGCCCCAATAATATGAGGACCCGATATTGGGATCACTACGCATACGTCCTTACTCTTTCGAGAAGCGACGAGCCCGATCCAAATGGATCATATACAAGAGTTGTCACTTCGGACAGGCGTCTCCTACATACAATATCTGGCGACGGAACCCTTCGCCTTGACAGGAGACCATGGATGTCACTTATGTGATCCTCCATATCATATTCAAATTATAATTAATCATTATGAATCATATTAATTACGATTAATTCTTCCAAGGGAAATAACAACTCTATTCATAATAGAGTGTTCCTAATTGGATATAATCAACTTAATCATATTAAATAAATTTTCAATCCAATTTAATCAACAAACTTGATTTTACTTGAATATATGGTATTGTCTCAAAATACGTATTAATTCGAATTTTAATAATTAGAAATATTACATCATGATCTCTCAGGCATCATTTGTTCCCTACCCACTGTCATGGCCAGTACCGGCTGGAGTGGGACGAACCGCATCCAGTGCAACCCGCTACCCCAGTGATCCCCGACTAGACACCATATTCGCCTTAGGGAAAAAATAATGTCGAGTCAATCATTTTGTACTTGAGATGATCATCGATTCTTCAACCAAAATTATACCATATAGTAATAACAAAATAATTTTGATTATAAGGAAACTTGCTAGACAAATTCCCAATCCTATTCAAGCAAGGAGTTTGATGATTGTGTTTCCAATTATGATCTAGATCAGATCTAATCAATTTATTGGTTGCGGCGAAGTCAATTAAGGAAATAATCATCATTCAATATTTTTCAAATATTTTCCATAATTATTTCATGAAATTAACAATTAATTTCACCAATTGACAATCACATGTTTCTTGATTAGGACTGTAATTTTCAACAATGACCCCTACATACTAAAATTAATATATCTTATCAATTTAAATCCAAACTAGATAAAATTAATTTTCAAAGATTGCTAATTTGATTTAGGACAGAACCCAAGTGATATTTCACGCATTTCGAGGCGGATCAAAACAGTAATTAACTCATTAATCGTGTTAAGATTCACAGTTCCCGCGACATTGAATACATGTTCATTAAAACAACCATATCTCGAGTAAACAGAATCCAAATTACGTAAACTCAGATCCTAACAAAATTCAAGTTTTATTTTCGTGTTCAAAAAAATTAAACAGGGCCGAAAATAATCACTAAACAGAGATGCAAAATGAAATGCGATAAAACTTTCGTAACCCTAACGAACCCAAGTCACCTTCGGTTTTATGGATCGTATCCCAAACCTTCGACCTATGGCTCTGATACCACTTGAAGGATATTGTTAGATCCTCAAGCGCATCACGGAAGCGTGAGCGTTGTATCGAAAACAACGAGGAACGACTAGTCATACTAGTTGTTCTATGCAGCGGAAATTAAAATTTGTCATGCGACGAAACCACATGATCAAAGAACACTTCTCAGATCGTTTCGTCTAAACCACAAACAAGTAATAGGATTACCTCTTGAAGCGTGATTGCGATAGACTCTCTAAACGAAGAGACCTCCTGTCTCAAGTCTGATCCGACGGAGGAGACACTTGTGAGCGCGGGGATGAATCGTGTGCTTTCTCGCAATCCATGTTGATGATCCAAGTAGTGGATCTCCTGATCTCGACACACGAGATCTGACGTCTTCTTCACGAGCGAGGCACACCGAAGAAGACGGAGATCCATGAGCAGACGATCGGGCAACATAACGACGACGCTGTGGCGATGGAGAACCTCTCTAGGGCATCCATAGTGGACGACCATGAGAGGGAGAGAGAATAGGCGTGTAGAGAGAAAGAGAGAGAGATGTGCTTCAAAGCATGTCCAAGAGAGTATGGTATGCCTTTCTATTTATAGGGTTATGGGATCCATGGATCTCAAACCATTGGACATATAAAATCAATGGATGACATTGGTTTATGTCTAATCCAATGGTCAAGATTGTTATTGGTAAAAAACCAACAACTAATTATCTAATTTAAATCAAATATATTTGACACATCAAATATAATTCAATCCTAAATTAGATCAAGCAATTAAGGAGAGATTAGCATGGAGATCACTCGCCATAAGGAAAGGGGGGACGGCTACCACATTCCTTGTGGGAATGTGTAGCCGTCAACCATGTCCTCATGGTGGAGGCAATCTCATGCAATCTCATGAGATTGCATATCTCCATGAATTTCTCCCACAAGTTTCAACAATTTTCGTTGTGATTTATTCTTCAAAGTTAATTCATAATTAATTTTGAGAATATTGCAATCTTGCCATTGGAAATTTATGAATCACATTCACAACCCAAAAGAAAATATAATTTACATTTTCAATTAATTACACAATGTGTATCCAATACACATCAATAATTAATTAACCAATATAATTTATAATTAGCTCTCTCTAATACTATATAAATCATATTTATAATATATTATAAACAATATGGATAGTGCTGTCCACATTATTCAAAGCCATGATAATTAAATCACATTTAATCATCTTGGATCTCTATTCTCACGTGCCCAAATAATATGAATCACATTACTTTATTCACATCTGTGATAATCAAATCACATTTAATTATCTAAATAACTCTCCTTATAATATGAATCAAATTCATATTATTCATGATAAATAAATCACATTTAATTATCCATTTTATCAATGCTCAGATACATATATCAACAATAGAATTATTCATGAACTCTTTCAAGGATAATACGCTTTCTCCGTGAATACTTGGAGATAAGGACAGGGTGATTGAATTATTCCACAAGGAGTGACTTGGATATTGAGATCACATCTCAAATCCAGATCTCGGGCCTCCCATAGATGCTTGATTAAATCAATACCGTTAATCTAATCTTTTCATTGCATCTGAATCACATTCAGATCAATTTCCAATATTTGGATCAAGATCAGATTACTTCTCTACTAAGAGGAGTCACTAAAATCCAGATCCGTTTCATCACTCCCTAGGAATGGAAGCGTCATGGTTATACAATCGTTTATGATCACATCACCCTCAGGTATTCCCAAAACCTGTACATCCTGCATACTGGAAGACTCAGAATAAACCTGAAGTATAAGATCAATTTTACACTGTCTACTTCAGAGGTTTATCATTAAGTTTCTCATTAGATCATTGGGAGTCAGTATAGATCATATACTTTCCAAAAGCATATATCATACCTGGGTCTTGATCATATACTTTCCAAAAGTATATATCAAACCTACAAATTCATTCTAGCTTCCGAAGCGAGACGACCGTGCATGGAATTTTATCTTCCCAATATCTCATGAGTGAGCTCATGTCTTCCAGTTCTGTATTGAACCTGTATGATCCCTTTGAGAGATCATATTACTCATATTCCCTTGCATGCACAACATCGCGCCGGTGTATAGACCTTGATTAGGTCATCAACCTATTGGTCTGCCAAATGTACATACTCAAACATATAGTAACACATCTGTCTCCGGCCAGAGGATGCGTGCCTATATCATGACAGCATACGATATAGGACTTGGGTTATCTCGATCTCGTTATGTCAACTCTTTGACCTAACTAATCTGACACCTCTGAATCTCTATTCCTATGCAGAGGACCTGCATCAAGAGGTCGGGGATATCCGCCTAACTGAGAAAGGATTGCCATCTCCTACTTAGGTTGGAGATCATCTCTTAACAATCATTTGATGGTGCTTGATGAGTCCTCAATCTAACTCTTTATATCTTCGTCCAAGCACCAGCCTCTATGATTCAATATTTGAATCAACAACTGTATGATCATCATGATGGCCATGGTACATAATCGTAATTGTACTAAGGGAACTATTATGCAAATTATGTATTCTTCATTTCAGATTAGGGAATGATATTCGCAATAACATTTATTGCATAATGGCTCGTCTTGGGCTCGCATGTCCAACAGAGCGTGGGTGATGATGAGGGCAGTGGCTATGGTGGGTGATCACGGGTGATGATTAGTGTGTATGTGAGAAAATTAAAATGAATACAATGAGTGGGTTACTCTTCCCAAGACAAATATTTTTGTTTTTGATGTATTTTAGGTCGTGTAATATTAACAGTCCAAAACTTTATTGATTATCACTTTTTTTGTATTTTTAATGAAAATGCATGAGCATAACAAGAGATAAGTTCCTATTTAGATTATAAGTGACAAAATCAGAGAGAGACGGAAAAGTAATGCGAGGCAAAAACTATGATGAATGCTAAGTAGAAATTCTCACCTTTCCTCCAACTCTCTTTATGCAAGGATTCTAAGCAGAATTGGAAGCTATCTATAAGCGGATGGAAGCCCTATATGAGAATTAAATATTAGCGTTTAGAACATGTTTGACATGCGAGCCCATGATGAACTGTTACACAAAAAAATGTTATTGCAAATATGAATCCCTGATCTTAAATGAAGAATAATTAATTTGTAATATAGGCTTGTTATTACAATTAGGGTTATGTGCCATGGCCATCTTCATGATCATACAACTGTTGATTCAATTGTTGAATCATAGAGGCTGGTTCTAGGATGAATATCTAAAGAGTTAGATTGAGGACTCATCAAACATCATCAAATGATTATTAAGAGATGATCTCCAACCTGAGTACGAGATGGAAATCCTTTCTCTAAAGGCCGATATCTAACTGACCTCTTGATGCAGGTCCTCTGCATAGAAATAGAAATTCATAAGTGTTTATAAGTTAGGTCAAAGTGTTGACATAATGAGATTGAGATAACCAAAAAGCTATATGGTATGCTTTCACATTATAGGCATGCATCCTCTAACAGGAGACAAATGTATTACTACATGTCTGAGTATCTAGATTTGGCATACCAATAGGTTCATGTCCCAATCAAGGTATATACAACGGTGAGATGGTGTGCATACAAGGGCATATGAGTCATACAGTATGTCAAAGGGATCATACATGTTCATTTATTAAACCAGAAGAAATGAGATCACTCATGAGATATTGGGAATCAAATTCCATGTACGGCTATCTTACTTTGGAACCTTGACTGAATTTTTAGGGTTGATATATACTTTTAGAAAGTATATTATCAATACGTGGGTATGATATATGCTTTTGGAAAGTATATGACGGGTATCAACTCCCAGTGATGGAATGAGAAACCTAATGATAAAAACACTGAAATAGACAATCTAAATAGATCCAAAAAAACCAGATTTATTCTAGGTCATCCTGTATGCACGATATACAGGTATTAGGAATACCTGAGAGTGATGTGATCATAAATGGTTGTATAATGATGACGCTTCCATTTCCAGGGAGTGATGCAACGTCTTTGGATATTAGTGAGTCCTCTCAATAGTGAAGTGATCTCTTCTTTTTCCAAATGTTTATAAATGATTTGAATGAGATTCATATGCAATGAAAAGATTAGATTTACGATTTTGATTTAATCAAACATCTATGGGAGGTCCTCAAGATCTGGATTTGAGATTTGGTCTCAATATATAAGCCACTAAATGTGGAACGTACAATCGCCCTATCCTTATTTCCAAGCATCCACGGAGAAAGCGTGTTATCCTTGAAAGAGTTTAAGGATATAATCTCACTGTTGATAATGTATCTGAGAATTGAGAAATGGATAACTAAACGTCATTTAATTATAATGAATAATATGAATTTGATTCATATATTAGGAGAGTTCTATATGATAATTAAATGTGACTTGATTATCGAAGATGAGAATAACATGAATGTGATTCATATTGTTTGGGCTCATGAGAATAGAGTTCCAAGACAAATAAATGTGATTTAATTATCATGGATACGAATAATGTGTATAGTACTATCCATATTAATCACATATATTATAAATATGATTTATAATATATTATAGAGAGAGCATGTTGTAAGTTATATTTGTTGATTAAATATTGAGGTTAATTGGATTAACATTGGATAATTAATTGAAAATATAATTTACATTTTATTTTGGGTCATGAATGTAATTCACAAATTTCCAACGATAGAATTGCAATGTTCACAAAATAAGTATGAATTAGTTGTGTGAATAAATTTCAAATAAATGTTGTTGCAAATATATAGAGGATTATGTGAGATATAAAATTTCGCATAAAATAAAGAGGAGTCACCTTCCATGAGTGGTGGACAACCATCCTTGACTTGTTCAAGCGTGGCCGTCCACCCTATTTTTAGAAGGTGGGCTCCCTCTTTATCCTCTTTTCTCTATTTATTTAATGAACTTAAATTATGTTGATGATAATTTAGTGTATATTAAATTTATGTAAATTAATTATTGTTGCTTTCTTAAGAAACAAAGATCATGGCCATTTATTAAAAACACAAATACATCTAACTATTGATTTAGTATTTCTCATGGATTGTGATCCATGGACTCCAAAGATATTATATAGGAATAACAACTCTAGATCTTATTACACAATGAAAAAAATGCTCTATCTCGCTCTCTCTACATGTCAACTCTTCTCTCTCTCTCTCATTCTGACTGTCCACCATGGAGCCCTAGAGAGAGTCTCCATCACTACGGCATTGTCGTTATGCTGTCAAATCATTTGCTCATGGATCTTTGTCTCATTCGGTATGCCTCGCTCATGAAGAAGATGTTGGATCTCGTGTGACGAGATCGGGAGATTCATCGTTTGGATCATCAAAATGGATTGCGAGGAGAACGCACTTCGTCAACGCACTCGCAAGTGTCTCCTCCATTGGATCGGACTTGAGACTGGAGGTCTCTTCATTTAGAGACTTGATTGCAACCATGCTTCAAGAGGTAAGCATAATACCTTTTTGAAAAAAATTAAATCCTGCTGCCTCGAGCGACTAGTGAGACTAGTTGCTCCCGATCGCTTACAATGCGATCCTCACACTTCTGTGATGCGCTTAAGGATTCTCCCATACCCTTCAAATGCTGTCAGAGCCATAGGTCGGATGTTTTGGATATGATATACAATGCTAAGACGACTTAGGCATGTTTGGTTGTGTAATGTTTTATAACATTTTGTTTATGCATACTTATTTTATGTGTTTTTTTCTGCATGTTTAAAAGTGTATAAGTACAAAGATCACATAATCTTCCCCATTTACTAAGGAAATCATGGGACTTTAGTTTGCATGATTTGGAATCCGATTGCTCAAGTTATCATCATTTTAGTGAACATGTATCCACTGTTTCAGGGACGACAAATTATGACATTATTAAAGAGTTAATTACGGTTTAAAACACTTAGAAATGTGTGAATATCAGTTGGATTCTGTTATTAACCAAATTATCAAATTTTGGAAACTTATTTTGTGTAATTTGGATTTAAAATGATCGAGATATGCTAATTTTGGTAAGTGAGGGTCACTGCTGAAATTTAATTTCCTAATCAAGAACCTTGTTATTGTCATTTAATCAATTAGTGAAATTAATGGTTAAAAGAATATTTGTGAAATATTTTATGATGATTATTTCCTTAAATGTCATTGCCTACACCAAAACTTATTAGATATGATCAATATCACAATTTGTTACATCAATACCAAAATAGTTGCATGAATAGGTTTGGAGATATGTTTAGCTAATATCCTTATAATATTGATCAAAATGATTTGATAAATATTATGGTATAAGATGGGTAAGACTGATTATCAGCTCGAATACAAAATGATCAAATCGTATTATCCTTACCTGAGGTGAATATGGTGTCTAATCAGGGAGCGTTGGGGTAGCAGGTTGCTCCGTGAGCAGTCTATCCCATTCCTGTCGTTATTGGCCATGACATCATGTAATGAAAGGATAATACTTGAAGTGATCATGATGTATTTTTCTAATTTTTTAAATTCGAATAATAGATACTTTGAGATTATACCATCCTTCAAGTGGTAATAAAAAAATGTTCGTTGGTTGATAAATTATATTAATAATTGATTTGATATATTAAATATATTCAATTGAAAGCACTCTATTATGAATATCGTTGTTATTTCCCTTCGAAGAATTATTCAAGTTAATATTATTCATAATGATTAATTAAAATTTTAATGGGGTATGTAGGATCACAAAAGTGGCATCCATGTTCTCTTGTTAAGGAGAAGGGTTCCGTCCCTAGGGACTGTATGTAGGAGATGCATGTATATAGTGCCATCATGTACATACAAGCTCATCTGGATCGGGGTCTTTACATCTCGAATGAGTAAGGTCGTATGCGTAGTGACCCCAATATCGAGTCCTCATAGTATTAGGGTGATATTAGATTGCACATAGTGAGTTCTAAACCTTTTGACGGTTGGTTCAATTAAAGATGGGTCAATATCACCTTAGGGGTGGTGGGCTCGGGTGTTAAAGACTGAATTGGGAAGGCATGTTAGATTTGAAAGGCGGAAAGAGTTCCCACTTCTTTTTTATCCTAGTTGCAAGTTCTCATAATATTGGGATGTAACATAGATAAGAAAGGAGATCCCATATATTTCTTGAGATATGGAACGAACTTTTAACTGCAAGTTCTCTTACATTGAAAGTGAATAAGGGAACAAACTTTCAATGCTGACAAGGCAAGATATCTTTGATATCAAAAGTTAAATCAAAGTAAAATATGTATATATATATATGCAAATTTCTTATTTCAGATAATCCTTCTTAAGCCCACTCAACACTATACTCAACAAGAACCTTTAAAATATCATGGATTGGATCCATGATCAAGATATTATACTTACAGCTGGACACATAATGTATGTGCTTGCAATGTGCAAGTTTTCTTATAATAATAAAGAATGACAATTAATTAGATATTAGGACTACAACTCTAGGGTTTGTATGTCTCTATAGTCTTTATCACTCATAGAATTTACTTTGGAAGTGACATGTTGATGATGATCATAATTGTCAACTAATATTTATAAAAACCGAAGAAGATGTTTTGGCAAACATATGTGCTCTCGACATTTATTCATAAATAACATGGTTCTCTGCATTATGCAGAATGGTGTGCTTGATAAGAGATGATGTACTCAAAATGTTTGAGTACCCGCCATAACCAAATGTCTTTAAGAGTTAGTATGGATGTAGATAGGATGTGTGACATCATTCTACTCTCTATACTCTAGTCATTTATGAACCTTCATAATATTCATATTGTATGAATTGAACGAATCATGTATAAATGTTGAACTACTCTTATATAGAATCTTATGAATTTAACGAAAGAGATCCTTTGTCTTAAGCAACGGTTGTTTATAGGTAAAGGGAGCGCAGTGGAAGCATGGGTCATACTCAAGTAAGAAGGAAAGTCAAAAGGTTGGCTTTACTTCTATGTCTTCCATATGACATCCAAAGAGTTGGATGAATGCCAATACTCCAACAAGTCGATGTATTGATATTATGACTATCTAGACATCTAAAATCCTTAGAGGAGGACTCGAATGGTGCACCAGAATAATCAACATACAATCACTAAAATTGACTTTCTTATTAGATAAGATAGAAGTTTGGTTATCTAATTCTTCTAATAACACTTGCAATTGGTTACATATGGTTTAGAATACTAGACATTTTTGGTCTTAAGATTTAATAGTCATCCATATGGATATTGATGAAATTGTTGCAACAATATCTACAGGATAGATAGACTTCATACTTTTAATGGGAGAGATCATACTCTTAGAGAGTGTTTCTTGAAGGATATGGTTAGATCCTCAAGCGCATCACGGAAGCGTGAGCGTCGTATCGAATACGACGAGGAGCGACTAGTCGCACTAGTTGCTCGATGCAGCGAAATTTAAAAAAATTTTCATACGACGAAACCACATGATCCAAGAACACTTCTCGGATCGTTTCGTCTTAACAACAAACAAGTAATTAGGATTACCTCTTGAAGCGTGGTTGCGATCAAGTCTCTAAACGAAGAGACCTCCTGTCTCAAGTCCGATCCGACGGAGGAGACGCTTGCGAGCGCGGGGATGAACCGCGTGCTTCTCGCAATCCATGTTGATGATCCAAGCGGTGGATCTCCTGATCTCAACACACAAGATCCGACGTCTTCTTCATGAGCGAGGCGCACCGAAGGAGATGGAGACCCACGAGCAGACAAACAGGCAGCATAACGACGATGCCGCGGCGATGGAGAACCTCTCTAGGTCATCCATGGTGGACGGCCACATGAGAGGGAGAGAGAGGGTTGTCGAGTAGAGAGAAAAGAGAGAGAGATGCTTCTCAAGCATTGTGTGTAAAATAGAGAGCATGGTATGCCTCTCTATTTATAGGGTTTTGGGATCCATGGATCTCAATCCATGTGACATATAAAACCAATGGATGAGATTGATTTATGTCAATCCAATGGCTAAGATTGTTGTTGGTAAAACCAACAAATTTAGATCAAAATGTATTTGACAAAATCAAATACAAATTAATCCAAAATTACACCAAATAAATAAGGAGAGAATCTACATGGAGATTTCATCTCCATGTACATTCCACATGGACGGCCACCCATTCATATTTGGAATTGGGTGCCGCCCAAGCTTTCCATGAGGAGAGCAATCTGATGACATGTCATGAGTGTTGGAAATGCGAGCCCACGGCGAGCCATTATGCAATAAATGTTGTTGCAATTCACTCCTTGATCTGAAATGAAGAATACATAATTTGCAGAATAGGTCCCTTAGTGCAATTAGGGTTATGTACCATGGCCATCTTAATGATCATACAGCTGTTGATTCAATTATTGAATCATAGAGGCTGGTGCTTAGATGAATATCTAATGAGTTAGATTGAGGACTCATCAAGCACCGTCAAATGATTATTAAGAGATGATCTCCAGCCTGAGTAGGAGATGGCAATCCTATCTCATTTAGGTTGATATCTGACCGACCTCTTGATGCAGGTCCTCTGCATAGGAATAGAGATTCGGAGGTGTCGGATGAGTTAGGTCAAAGAGTTGACTTAACGAGATCGAGATAACCAAAGTCCTATATCATATGCTGTCATGATATAGGCACACATCCTCTGATCGGAGACAGATGTGTTACTATATGTCTGAGTATGTACATTTTGCAGACCAATAGGTTATGGCCTAATAAAAGTCTATACACCGGTGCGCTGGTGTGCATATAAGGGCATATGAGTAATACGATCTCTCAAAGGGATCATACAGGTTCACTACTGAATCGGAAGACATGAGCTCACTCATGAGATATTGGGAAGAATCAAATTCCGTTCGCACGGTCGTCTCGCTTTGGAAGCTTGACTGAATTTGTTGGTTTGATATATACTTTTGGAAAATATATGATCAAGACCTAGGTATGATATATGCTTTTGGAAAGTATATGATCAATACCGACTCCCAATGATCGAATGAGAAACTTACTGATAAAACCCTGAAGTAGACAGTATAAAGTTGATCTAATACTTCGGGTTTAATCTGAGTCTTCCAGTATGCAGGATGTACAGGTATTAGGAATACCTGAGGGTGATGTGATCATAAACGATTGTATAACCATGACGCTTCCATTCCTAGGGAGTGATGAAATGGGTCTGGATTTTAGTGACTCCTCTCAGTAGAGAAGAAATCTCATCTTAGTCCAAATGTTGGACATTGATCTGAATGTGATTCAGATTCAATGAGAAGATTAGATTTATGGTCTTGATTTAATCAAGCATCTATGGGAGGCCCGAGATCTGGTTTTGAGATATGATCTCAATATCCATGTCACTATACGTGGAACAATACAATCGCCCTGTCCTTATCTCCAAGTATTCGCGGAGAAAGCGCATTATCCTTGAAAGAGTTCATGGAAAATTCTATTGTTGATATATGTATCCGAGCATTGAGAAAATGGATAATTAAATGTTATTTAATTATCATGAATAATATGAATTTGATTCATATTATAAGGAGAGTTATCTTAGATAATTAAATGTGATTTGATTATCAAAGATGTAAATAATATGAATGTGATTCACATTATTTGAGCACATGAGAATAAGTTATCCAATATAATTAAATGTGATTTAATTATTATGGATAAGAATAATGTGGATAGTAATATCCAATTATTCATAATATATTATAAATGTGATTTATAATGTATTGGAGAGAGTTAAATATAATTTATATTAGTAGATTAATTATTAATGTGTATTGGATACACATTGTCTAATTAATTGAAAATATAAATTACATTTTGTTTTGGGTTGTGAATGTGATTCACAAATTTCCAATGGCATGATTGCAATGTTCACAAAATAAATTGGATTTATTTTTGTGAAATAATATTCAACAAAAGTTTTGAGAGATATTAGAGAGAATTATGAGATAATACAATCTCATATAGAAGGAGAGACATCCACCTTCCATATAGGAAGAGTGGACGGCCACAATTCCCACAAGGAATGTGGTGGCCGTCCACCCCTCTTATGGAAGGAGGCTTGCCTCCTTTTTTATTTCTCTAATTGAGATTGATTTAATATAAATCAAATTATATTCTACATATATTTGATTTTTATTAAATTAATTGTTGTTGGTTTTTACCAACATAAATCTTAGCCATTGAAAGAAACACAATCAATGAGAACCATTGTATTTGTGTTGTCCCATGGATTGAGATCCATGGATCCCAAAACCCTATAAATAGAGAGGCATACCCATGCTTTTTCTTTAACACATAATGCTTGAGAAGCATCTCTCTCTCCCTCTCTCTTTCTCTCTAGAGGACAGCCCTCTCTCTCCCTCTCATGGCCGTCCACCATGGATGCCATGGAGAGGTTCTCCATCGCCGCGCATCGTCGTTATGCTGTCCGTTCTTCTGCTCGTGGATCTCCGTCCCCTTCGGTGTGCCTCGCTCGTGAAGAAGACGTTGGATCTCGTGTGTCAAGATCAGGAGATCCGCCGCTTGGATCATCAACATGGATTGCGAGAAGCACGCGGTTCATCCCCGCGCTCGCAAGCGTCTCCTCCGTCGGATCGGACTTGAGACAGGAGGTCTCTTCGTTTAGAGACTTGATCGCAACCACGCTTCAAGAGGTAATCCTAATTACTTGTTTGTGGTTTAGACGAAACGATCCGAGAAGTGTTCTTTGATCATGTGGTTTCGTCGTATAAAGTTTTTTAAATTCCGCTGCATCGAGCAACTAGTGCGACTAGTCGCTCCTCGTCGTATTCGATACGACGCTCACACTTCCGTGATGCGCTTAAGGATCTAACCATATCCTTCAATTGGTATCAGAGCCTTAGGTCGACGGTTTCGAATAGTGATTCGTTAACCAAGGACGACTTGGGTTCGTTAAGGTCGCGAAATTTTTTATCGCATTTGATTTCGCATATCTGTTTGGTGTAATTTTTCGGCCATATTTAAATTGTTTAAACACGAAAATAGCCCTTGGATTTTGTTCCCCATTAAATAAGGAAACCATAGGATCTGAGTTTGCGTAAATCGGATTTCGTATGCTCTAGATATGGTAGTTTTAATGAACATGTATGCACTGTTGCGGGAACTGTGAATCTGAACGTGACTAAAATGTTAATTACTGTTTAGAATTGCCTCGAAATACGTAAAACATCACTTAGGTTCTGTCCTAAATTAAATTAGCAAACTTTAGAAATTGACTTTGCTTAATTTGGATTTAATATGATTGAGATATGCCAATTTTAGTAAGTAGGGGTCACTGCTGAAATTGCTTTCCTAATCAAGAACCATGTGATTGTCAATTAATGAAATTAATTGTTAATTTTGTGAAATAATCTTGAAAAATATTTGTGAAATATTGAAACATGATTATTTGTCTAATTGACTTGGCCCCAACCAATTAATTGATTAGATTTGATCTAAACCTTAATTGGAATTACAATCATCAAACTTCTTGCTTGAATAGGACTTGGAAATTTGCCTAGCAAATTTCCTTAAAATCAAAATTGTTTTGATTACTATATGTTATAATTTCGGTTGAAGAACCGATGATCATCTCAAGTACAAAATAATCAATTTGGCATTATCCTTTCCCGAGGCGGATATAGTGTCTAGTCGGGGATCGCTGGGTTAGCGGGTTGCAACGTATGTGGTCCGCCCCACTCCCGTCGGTACTGGCAATGACAGCGGGTAGAACCGGGATAATGTCCGAGGGATTATGATGTATTTTTCTAATTATTAAAATACGAATTAATACATACTTTGAGAATAATACCATATATATATTCAAGCATAAAATTAAGTTTGATTGATTAAATTGGATTGATAATTAATTTAATATGATTAAGTTACTTATATCCAATTAAGAATACTCTAATATGATTAGAGTTGGTAATTCCCTTGGAAGAATTAATTATATGAATGTGATTCATAGAAATTAATTTAATTTGAATAAGATATGGAGGATCACATAAGTGACATCCATGGTCTCCCGTCAAGGCGAAGAGTTTCGTCGCCAGATATTATATGTAGGAGACGCCTGTCCGAAGTGACAGCTCCTGCATATGATCCATTTGGATCGGGCTCGTCGCTTCTCGAAAGAGTAAGGACGTATGCGTAGTGACCCCAATATCGGGTCCTCATATTATTGGGGCGATATTGGATTGCGCATAGCGAGTTGTATTCCTGTTGACGGTTGGTTCAATTAATGACGGGTCAACATCACCTTAGGGGTGGTGGGCCCGGGTATTAAAGACCGAATTGGAAGATGCAAGTTGGACTTGCAAGGCAGAATGTGTTCCCGCTTCTTTTTATCCGAGTTGTAGGTTCTCATATTATTGGGATGCAACAAAGATAAGGAAGGAGATCCCAGATCTTGCTTGAGATATAATGGTATGTATATCTCTTACATTGAAAGTGATTAAGGGAATGAACTTTCATTGTTGACATGGCAAGACAACTTTGATATAAAAATTCCTAAATCAAAGTATAATATGTATATAAATAAATATATACACTCATGCAAATTTCAAATTTCTTATTTCAGATAATCCTTCATTAAACCCACTCAATATTATACTCAATAATAACCAGTAAAATATCGTGGATTGGACCCTATAATCCAGATATTGTACTTGCAATTGGACACACAATGTATGTGGTTGCAATGTGCAAGTTTCCTCGTAACAATGAGAAGTGATAATTAAATAGACAATAGGACTAAAACCCTAGGGTTTGTATGTCTCTATAAGTCTTGATCTTATCGAATGTACTTTTGAAGTGACATGTCGATGATGATCGTGATTATCAAATTAATCCTTATAAAATCAATAAAGATATTCTGGCATACATATGTGCTCTCGACATTTAATCATGAATGATGTGGTTCTCTACATCATGCAGAATGGTAGCTCTATAAGAGATGATGTATTCAAATTATTTGAATACCTACCTGAACCTATGTTTTAAGTGTTTAGATGGATGTAGATGATGAGTGTCATCATTCTACTATCTATACTCTAGTCATTCATGAAGCTTCATAATATTCATATTGTATGAATTGGGTGAAGCTTGTATAAATGTTGAAATACTCTTATATTGAAATTTTTGATTTTAACATAAGAGATCCTTATTCTTAAGCAATGGTTGTTTATAGATAAAGGGAGCACAGTGGAAGCATGGGTTGGACTCAAGCAAGAAGTATAATCAAATAGTTGACTATACTTCTGTGACTTCCATATGACATCCAAAGAGTTGGATGAATGCCAATGCTGCAATAAGTTGATGTGTTGATAGTATGACTATCAAGTCTGTCTAGAATCCTCAGAAAAGGACTCGGATAGAGCATCAGTATAATCTACATATAATCATTGAAATTGACTTACTTATTTGATAAGGTAAAGTCTAATAGTTGTATCTCAATCTTCTAATAACACTTGCAATTGGTTGCATATGTATTAGAATATTAGAAATTTGATCTTAAGGTTTATTGATCATCCATGTTGAAAGTGATGCAAGTGTTGCAACAGTTTCCATGAGATCAATAGACTTTATATTTTCAGTGGGAGCCCTTCGTCTTAGAGAATGTCTCTATGACCTAGATATTAGAATACACTCATTGTTTATTTCTAATTGTTGGATATAAACATGAATTCTGTAATAAATCTATCATAAAGAGTTATGATGGAAATATTTCAGATAGTAATCTAAAATCTAGTGGACTCTATTAAATTAGAAAATTATTGAATGGTTCATTGAGATTTCTAATACTGAAAATTAAACCTTTAAAAGATCAATAGGAGGATAAAGATCATTTGACAATGATCTGGCATCAAATTTTAGACATATGTCTGTTGATGAAATCAATGGACTGGTAAGACATGAAACTTTAGATTGTCTAAAGATTCAAATCTCACATACTTGTGAATATTTTATTCAAAGTAAAATGTCTAATACATCCTTCCTTGGGAAAGGTGTAAGATGCCTAGGTATTAAGGATCTCATATATTTTGATGTATGCAGATCATCTATATCATAGTAAACATTATGGATATGTGATATCTATTAATGATTATGTATGATATGAGATCTCTTCTCTTCACCTAAGAAACCTTTGAAATGTTCAAAGATTTCGCAATTTTGGTTTAGAACCAAAGTTTGAAGGAAGATGAAATGAATTTGATCTAACCAAGGTAGCCCGTACCTATTAGATGAATTCAAGAAATACCTTATGGAGATATGAATATCATTCCTATCTCAATCCTCCTAATGAACCTTAACTCAAAGGAGTTGTAGGGAGATACAATTAATCATGTGTGACATGATTTAATCAATGATTAATCCTAGCATAATTATCTCTTAAGTTTCCAAGATATATATGTAGTAGAGACTGCATTATATACTTAATAAGGTTCCATGCAAGTAAGCTGGAATCTAGCACTAGAGAGTGCTACTTCATTAGGAAATTAAAGGATGGTATTGGATACCTACTTTATGACCTTGAGATTCTTCAAAATCTCATCTTTGAGAATATGATTCTTATAGGATGACTCTCTTGAGAATCAAGATGAAAATGAAGTAAAGGAACTCATTTAATCTTGAAAAGATAATGAGGCTCCTGAAATCGAAAACTAAAATAGATAATTAAAGATGAAACATTAATACCTCTTCAAATAAGTTTGAGGATGGATTCCATGTGTCAGTTAAATCTGACAATGATCGGATTTCATGTGATGAAGCTCCTAAGGATCATGACATGGAAAGATGGATGTTAGCAATAAAAGTCTAATGTAGACTTCATATACAAGTGTCGTATATGGACCCTCGAGGATCCACCTATATGGGTCAGACTCATTAAGATGTAAATAGATCTTCAAGAGAAAGAGGGAACCTGATGAGAAGGTAGAGACCTTCAAAGCACGGTTCATAGCCATGAGCTACACATCGAAGAGAAGACATCGCTTGCGATGAGACTTGCTCTCCAGTGACCTTGCTTTAACCCATCAGAATATTGCTAACTATAGCTGCACAACTTGACTATGGCATCTTCATGATGTGAGTCAAGATTGCATTCCTCTATGAATACCTCCATGAGGATATTCATATGAAGTAGCCCCAGGGCTTCATGGTTGAGGAAAGCAAGGTGTGCTAGCTGAAGAACTCCATATTTGGACTCCAATAAGTTTCTTGTAGATGGAACATAAGATTTGATGAAATTATAAATGTTGTGATTTCAGATAAAATCATGATGAACCATGTGAAGCTTAGTGGGAGTGCCATTGTGTTCATCGTGCTTAATGTAGATATTATTCTAATCATTTAGAATGATATAAGAATAAATAATAAGTGTTTTATAATCTGGTTATCCCATACCTCGAGATATGATCTCAAGGATACCTCTTAGATATTAGTTATGAAGTTGTTCAGAAGCAAAGAGAAGAGGGTATTGGGACTGTCGCATTAGTAGTACACCTTGGACTTATTCCATTTTCTGGACAATTCCAAGAAAAGCTTCCTTCCCTTAAGATGTGGTAGTGACCTGTCTAGAGGGATAGCACCTCAAAGAGTTGAGGAAGTGAATGCTAGAACTGCTTGCACTTGTGCATCAGTTATGAGAAGCTGAATGTATTCTAGATGTGTGCAAGAACAGGTGTCTACCATGCAGTGGGAGTAGTAAACTGTTACTAATCCTGCTATGGAGATAAAACACTTGATTGCAGTAATAATAATAATATCTTCAAAGATGATAAAACTTGGAGATAGTGATCTCAAAGTCTTATCTTCAAAAGTTTAAGATCTTGTAGATAGTGATCTATAAGGGTCTTGACTGCAGTTACATTAGGAGATAGAGATCTTCAGGAATGAAGGTATTCTAATAAGGATTATGGGAATACTGGTTATGATAATTAATAAGATGTAGTGTCAAGGACACTATAACCAACAAAATTGAGTATTGGTTGCATGAGATGCAACATTCGCATTGGATGCGAGCACTGTTACTTGGAGATATGCAATTGCCGTAAAAGGACTTGGGGTAGTCTCTTGGGAACGGAGTGACTGATCAGCTTACCTAGCTATTTTCTAAATAGCCTATGATTGTCACATGAGTGTGGGTTTAAATGATTAGCCCATTAATGGCTCTTTGGGCTAGTGGGAGATTGTTGGAAATGCGAGCCCACGGCGAGCCATTATGCAATAAATATTGTTGCAATTCACTCCTTGATCTGAAATGAAGAATACATAATTTGCATAATAGGTCCCTTAGTGCAATTAGGGTTATGTACCATGGCCATCTTAATGATCATACAGCTGTTGATTCAATTATTGAATCATAGAGGCTGGTGCTTAGATGAATATCTAATGAGTTAGATTGAGGACTCATCAAGCACCGTCAAATGATTATTAAGAGATGATCTCCAGCCTGAGTAGGAGATGGCAATCCTATCTCATTTAGGTTGATATCTGACCGACCTCTTGATGCAGGTCCTCTGCATAGGAATAGAGATTCGGAGGTGTCGGATGAGTTAGGTCAAAGAGTTGACTTAACGAGATCGAGATAACCAAAGTCCTATATCATATGATGTCATGATATAGGCACATATCCTCTGACCGGAGACAGATGTGTTACTATATGTCTGAGTATGTACATTTGGCAGACCAATAGGTTGATGGCCTAATCAAGGACTATACACCGACGCGCTGGTGTGCATATAAGGGCATATGACTAATACGATCTCTCAAAGGGATCATACAGGTTCACTACTGAACCGGAAGACATGAGCTCACTCATGAGATATTGGGAAGAATCAAATTCCGTGCGCACGGTCATCTCGCTTTGGAAGCTTGACTGAATTTGTTGGTTTGATATATACTTTTGGAAAATATATGATCAAGACCTAGGTATGATATATGCTTTTGGAAAGTATATGATCAATACCGACTCCCAATGATCGAATGAGAAACTTACTGATAAAACCCTGAAGTAGACAGTATAAAGTTGATCTAATACTTCGGGTTTAATCTGAGTCTTCCAGTATGCAGGATGTACCGGTATTAGGAATACCTGAGGGTGATGTGATCATAAACGATTGTATAACCATGACGCTTCCATTCCTAGGGAGTGATGAAACGGGTCTGGATTTTAGTGACTCCTCTCAGTAGAGAAGAAATCTCATCTTAATCCAAATGTTGGACATTGATCTGAATGTGATTCAGATTCAATGAGAAGATTAGATTTATGGTCTTGATTTAATCAAGCATCTATGGGAGGCCCGAGATCTGGTTTTGAGATATGATCTCAATATCCATGTCACTATATGTGGAACAATACAATCGCCCTGTCCTTATCTCCAAGTATTCGCGGAGAAAGCGCATTATCCTTGAAAGAGTTCATGGATAATTCTATTGTTTATATATGTATCCGAGCATTGAGAAAATGGATAATTAAATGTGATTTAATTATCATGAATAATATGAATTTGATTCATATTATAAGGAGAGTTATCTTAGATAATTAAATGTGATTTGATTATCAAAGATGTAAATAATATGAATGTGATTCACATTATTTGAGCACATGAGAATAAGTTATCCAATATAATTAAATGTGATTTAATTATTATGGATAAGAATATTCATAATATATTATAAATGTGATTTATAATGTATTGGAGAGAGTTAAATATAATTTATATTAGTAGATTAATTATTAATATGTATTGGATACACATTGTCCAATTAATTGAAAATATAAATTAAATTTTGTTTTGGGTTGTGAATGTGATTCACAAATTTCCAATGGCATGATTGCAATGTTCACAAAATAAATTGGATTTATTTTTGTGAAATAATATTCAACAAATGTTGTTGAGAGATATTAGAGAGAATTATGAGATAATACAATCTCATATAGAAGGAGAGACATCCACCTTCCATATAGGAAGAGTGGACGGCCACAATTCCCACAAGGAATGTGGTGGTCGTCTACCCCTCTTATGGAAGGAGGCTTGCCTCCTTTCCTATTTCTCTAATTGAGATTGATTTAATATAAATCAAATTATATTCTACATATATTTGATGAGTCCACCATGGATGCCATGGAGAGGTTCTCCATCGCCGCGGTATCGTCGTTATGCTGCCCGTTCTTCTGCTCGTGGATCTCCGTCTCCTTCAGTGCGCCTCGCTCGTGAAGAAGACGTTGGATCTCGTGTGTCAAGATCAGGAGATCCGCCGCTTGGATCATCAACATGGATTGCGAGAAGCACGCGGTTCATCCCCGCGCTCGCAAGCGTCTCCTCCGTCGGATCGGACTTGAGACAGGAGGTCTCTTCGTTTAGAGACTTGATCGCAACCACACTTCAAGAGGTAATCCTAATTACTTGTTTGTGGTTTAGACGAAACGATCCGAGAAGTGTTCTTGGATCATGTGGTTTCGTCGTATAAAATTTTTTAAATTCCGCTGCATCGAGCAACTAGTGCGACTAGTCGCTCCTCGTCGTATTCGATACGACGCTCACGCTTCCGTGATGCACTTAAGGATCTAACCATATCCTTCAATGAGATTGCAAATCTCCATGGAAATCTCTTTATTTATTTCCAACAACTTTTGTTGGGTTTTGTCTTCAAAAATAATTCACAATTATATTTGAGAATATTGCAATCTTGCCATTGAAAAATTGTGAATCATATTCACAACCCAAAACAACATATAATTTACATTGTCAATTAATTACACATTGTGTATCCAATACACATAATAATTAATCAACACACGTAAATTATAATTAGCTCTCTCTAATACATTATAAATCACATTTATAATATATTATCAATAATTGGATATTACTATCCACATTATTCTTATCCATAATGATTAAATCACATTTAATTATATTGGATAACTTATTCTCATGTGCCCAAATAATATGAATCACGTTCAAATTATTTACATTTTGATAATCAAATCACATTTAATTATCTAAGATAACTCTCCTTATAATACGAATCAAATTCATATTATTCATGATAATTAAATCACATTTAATTATCCATTTTCTCAATGCTCGGATACATATATCAAAAATAGAATTACCCATCAACTCTTTCAAGGATAATGCGCTTTCTCCGCGAATACTTGGAGATAAGGACAGGGCGATTGTATTGTTCCACGTATAGTGACATGGGTATTGAGATCACATCTTAAATCTAGATCTCGGGCCTCCCATAGATGCTTGATTAAATCAAGACCATAAATCTAATCTTCTCATTGAATCTAAATCACATTCAGATCAATGTCCAACATTTGAACTATGATCAGATTACTTCTCTATTGAGAGGAGTCACTAAAATCCAAACCCGTTTCATCACTCCCTAGGAATGGAAGCGTCATGGTTATACAATCGTTTATGATCACATCACCCTCAGGTATTCCTAGTACCTGTACATCCTGCATACTGGAAGACTCAGAATAAACCCGAAGTATTAGATCAACTTTACATTGTCTACTTCAGGGTTTTTATCAGTATGTTTCTCATTCGATCATTGGGAGTCGATATCGATCATATACTTTCCAAAAGCATATATCGTACCTAGGTCTTGATCATATACTTTCCAAAAGTATATATCAAACCTACAAATTCAGTCAAGCTTCCAACGCGAGACGACCATGCGCATGGAATTTGATTCTTCCCAATATCTCATGAGTGAGCTCATGTCTTCCGGTTCAGTAACTGAACCTGTGTGATCCCTTTGAGAGATCGTATTACTCATATGCCCTTATATGCACACCAGTGCGCCGGTGTATAGACCTTGATTAGGTCATCAACCTATTGGTCTGCCAAATGTACATACTCAGACATATAGTAACACATCTGTCTTCGGTCAGAGGATGTGTGCCTATATCATGACAGCATACGATATAGGACTTTGGTTATCTCGATCTCGTTAAGTCAACTCTTTTACCTAACTCATCTGACACCTCCGAATCTCTATTCCTATGCAGAGGACCTGCATCAAGAGGTCGGTCAGATATCATCCTAACTGAGATAGGATTGCCATCTCCTACTCAGGCTGGAGATCATCTCTTAACAATCATTTGACGGTGCTTGATGAGTCCTCAATCTAACTCATTAGATATTCATCTAAGCACCAGCCTCTATGATTCAATAATTGAATCAACAGCTGTATGATCATTAAGATGGCCATGGTACATAACCCTAATTGTACTAAGGGACCTATTATGCAAATTATGTACTCTTTATTTCAGATTAAGGAGTGAATTGCAATAATATTTATTGCATAATGGCTCGCCGTGGGCTCCCATGTCCAACAATCTCCCACTAGCCCAAAGAGCCATTAATGGGCTAATCATTTAAACCCACACTCATGTGACAATCATAGGCTATTTAGAAAATAGCTAGGTAAGCTCATCAGTCACTCTGTTCTCAAGAGACTACGCCAAGTCCTTTTACAGTACTTGCATATCTCCTTGTAACAGTGCTCGCATCCAATGCGAATGTTGCATCCTATGCAATCAATACTCAATTTTGTTGGTTATAGTGTCCTTGACACTACATCTTATTAGTTATCATAACCAGTATTCCCACAATACTTATTAGAATACCTTCATTCCTGGAGATCTCTATCTCCTAAGGTATCTACAGTTAAGACCCTCGTAGATCACTATCTACAAGGTCTTAAACTTTTGAAGATAAGACTTTGAGATCACTATCTCTAAGTTTCATCATCTTTGAAGATATTGTTGTTACTGCAACCAAGTGTTTTATCTCCAGAGTAGGATTAGTAACAGTTTACTACTCCCACTGCATGGGAGACATATGGCTTTTGTACACATCTAGCATACACTTCAGCTTCTTGTAACTGATGCACAAGTGCAAGAAGTTCTAGCATTAACTTCCTCAACTCTTTGAGGTGCTATCCCTTTAGACAGGTCACTACCACATCTTAAGGGAAGGAAGCTTTTCTTGGAATTTTCCAGAAAAAATGGAATAAGTCCAAGGTGTACTACTAATGCGACAGTCCCAATACCCTCTTCTCTTTGCTTCTGAACGACTTCAGAATTAAGATCTAAGAGGTATTCTTGGGATCGTATCTCAAGGTATGGAACAACCAAATTATAAAGCACTTATTATTATTCTTATATCATTCCAAATGATTAGAATAATATCTACATTCAGCGTGATGAACACAATGGCACTCCCACTAAGCTTCACATGGTACATCAAGATACTATATGAAATCATAACATTTATGAATTCATCAGATCCAATGTCCCAACTACAAGAAGCTTATTTGAGTTCAAAGATGGAGTTCTTTAGCTATCACATCTTGCTTTCCTCAATTTTGTAGCCCTGGGGCAACTTCATATGAAAATCCTCAGAGAGGTGTTCATAGAGGAATGCAATCTTTGACTCACATCTTGAAGATGTCATAGTCAAGTTGTGTAGCTATAGTTAGCAATATTCTGATGAGTTAAAGCAAGGTCACTGGAGAGCAAGTCTCATCGTAAGCGATGTCTTCTCTTCGGTGTGTAGCTCATGGCTACGAACCGTGCTTTGAAGGTCTCTACCTTCTCATCAGGTTCCCTCTTTCTCTTGAAGATCCATTTACACCTTAATGGGTCTGACCCATATAGGTGGATCCTCGAGGGTCCATATACAATACTTGTATATGAAGTCTACATTAGACTTTTATTGCTAACATCCATCTTTCCATGTCATGATCCTCAGGAGCTTCATCACATGAAGTCCGATCATTCTTAGATTTAACTAACACATGGAATCCATCCTCAAACTTATTTGAAGAGGTATTAATGTTTCATCTTCAATTGTCTATTTAGTTTCCGATTTCATGATCCTCATTATCTTCATGATTAAATGAGTTTCTTCACTTCATTTTATCTCGATTCTTAAGAGAGTCATCATCTAAGAATCACATTCTCAGAGTTGAGATCCTTTAAGAATCTCAAGGTCATAAAGTAGGTATACAATACCATCCTTTATTTTCCGAATGAAGCAGCACTCTCTAGTGCTAGATTCCAGCTTACATGCATGGAACCTTATTAAGTATATAATGTAGTCTCTACTACATATATACCTTGGAAACTAAGAGATAATTATGCTAGGATTAATCACTGATTAAATCATGTCACACATGATCAATTGTATCTCCCTACAACTCTATTGAGTTAAGGTTCATTAGGAGGATTGAGACAGGAATGGTATTCATATCTCCATAAGGTATTTCTTGAATTCATCTAATAGGTACAGGCTACCTTGGTTAGATCAAATTAATTTCGTCTTCCTTCAAACTTTGGTTCTAAACCAAAATTGTGAAATCTTTGAACATGTCAAAGTTTTCTAAGTGAAGAGAAGAAATCTCATATCACAAATAATCACTAATAGATATCACATATCCATAATGTTTATTCTGATATAGATGATTCACATGCATCAATATGTATGAGATCTTGAATACCATAACATCTTACACCTTTCCCAAAGAAGGGTGTATTGGACATTTTTACTTTGAATACAATATTCACAAGTATGTGAGATTTGAATCTTTAGACAATCTAAAGTTTTATATCTTACTAGTCCATTGATCTCATCAACAGACATATGTCCAAAACTTGATGCCAAATCATTGTCAAATGATCTTCATCCTCCTATTGATCTTTAAAGGTTTGATTTTCAATATTAGAATTCTTAATGAACCATTCAATAATTTTCTAATTTAATAGAGTCCACTACATTTTAGATTACTATCTGAAATATCTCCATCATAACTCTTTATGATAGATTTATTACAGAATTCATGTTTATATCCAACAATTAGAAATAAACTATGAGTGTATTCTAATATCTAGGTCATAGAGACATTCTCTAAGACTAAAGGCTCCCACTGAAAATATGAAGTCTATCAATTCAAAAGAGATTGTTGCAACAATTGCATCAAAAATTCTCAAGGATAACTATAGACCTTAAGATCAAAATTTTCAGTCTTCTAAAACATATGCAACCAATTGCAAGTGTCATTAGAAGATTGAGATACAATTATTAGACTTTATCTTATCAAATAAGTAAGTCAATTTCAATGATTATATGTAGATTATTCAGATGTACTATCTGATTCCTTCTCTAAAGATTCTAGATAGATTTGATAGTCATACTATCAACACATCAATTTATTGCAATATTGGCATTTATCCAACTCTTTGGATGTCATAAGGAAGTCACAGAAGTACAGTCAACTTTTTGATTATACTTCTTGCTCGGGTCCAACCCATGCTTCCATTGCGCTCCTTTTATCTCTAAGCAACCACTGCTCAAGACTAAAGGATCTCTCATGTTAAATTCAAAAGAATTCAAAATAAGAGTATTTCAACACTTAATATATGCTTCATTAAATTCATACAATATGAATATTATGAAGCTTCATGAATGACTAGAGTAAACATAGTAGAATGATGACACTCATCACCTACATCCATCTAAACTCTTAAAACATAGGTTCAGGTAGGTACTCAAACAATTTGAATACATCATCTCTTATAGAGCTACCATTCTACATGATGCAGAGAACCATGTCATTCATGATTAAATGTCAAGAGCACATGTGCATGCCAGAATATCTTTATTGATTTTATAAGGATTATTTGACAATTCCGATCATCATCGACATGTCACTTCCAAAGTACATTCGATGAGATCAAGACTTATAGAGACATACAAACCCTAGGGTTTTAGTCCTATTGTCTATTTAATTATCATTCCTCATTATTACAAGGAAACTTGCACATTGCAACCACATACATTATGTGTCCAATTGCAACACAATATCCGGATCAAGGGTCCAATCCATGATATTTTACTGGTTATTATTGAGTATAGAATTGACTGGGTTTAATGAAGGATTATCTGAAATAAGAAATCTGCATGAGTGTATATATTTATATATATACATATTATACTTTGATTTAGGAATTTTTATATCAAAGTTATCTTGCCTTGTCAAAGACACTGAAAGTTCATTCCCTTAATCACTTTCAATGTAAGAGATATACTTACCATTATATCTCAGCAAGATCTGGGATCTCTACTTTATCTTTGTTACATCCCAATAATATGCGAAACAGTAACTCCAATGAAGAGAAGCGGGAACACATTCCGCTTTGCAAGTCCAACTTGCATCTCCCAATTCGGTCTTTAACACTCGGGCCCACCACCCCTAAAGTGATGTTGACCCATCGTTAATTGAACCAACCGTCAACAGGAATAGAACTCGCTATGCGCAATCCAATATCGCCCTAATAATATGAGGATCCGATATTGGGGTCACTATGCATATGGCCTTACTCTTTTGAGAAGCAAAGAGTCCGATCCAGATGCGCTTGCATATATTAGCTGTCACTTCATACAGGCGTCTCCTATATACAATCCCTAGCGACGGAAACCCTTCGCCTTGACGGGAGACCATGGATGTCACTTATGTGATCCTCCACCTCTTATTCAAATTTAATTAATTACTATGAATCACATTCATATAATTAATTCTTCCAAGGGAATTATTAACTCTAATCATATTAGAGTATAATTGGACATAATCAATTCAATCATATTAAATTAATTATCAATCCAATTCAATCAATCAAACTTTATTGTTATGCTTGAATATATATGGTATTATTCTCAAAGTACGTATTAATTCGTATTTTAATAATTAGAAAAATACATCTTAATCCCTCGGACATTATCCCGGCCCTACCCGCTGTCATGGCCAGTACCGGCGGTAGTGGGACGGACCGCATATGTTGCAACCCGCTACCCCAACGATCCCCGACTAGACACCATATCCGCCTCGGGAAAGGATAATGCCAAATTGATTAATTTGTACTTGAGATGATCATCGGTTTTTCAACCGAAATTATACCATATAGTAATCAAAACAATTTTGATTATAAGGAAATTTGCTAGACAAATTCCCAATCCTATTCAAGCTAGGAGTTTGATGATTGTGATTCCAATTATGATTTAGATCAAATCTAATCAATTAATTGATTGAGGCCAAGTCAATTAAGGAAATAATCATATTCCAATATTTCTCAAATATTTTCCATAATTATTTCATGAAATTAACAATTAATTTCTCTAATTGACAATCACATGGTTCTTGATTAGGAAAGTAATTTCAGCAGTGACCCCTACTTACTAAAATTAGCATATCTCAATCAATTTAAATCCAAATTAAGCAAAGTAAGTTTCTATAGTTTGCTAACTTGATTTACAACAAAACCTATGTGTTTTTCATGCATTTCGAGGCATCTCTAAACAGTAATTAACTCCTTATGTACGTTAAAATTCGCAGTTACCGTAAGAGTGAATACATGTTCATTAAACTACCATATCTAGAGCATACGAAATCCGATTTACGCAAACTCAGATCCTATGATTTCCTTATTTAATGGGGAACAAAATCCAAGTAATAAATTCGTGTTTAAACAATTTAAACAGTGCCGAATTTATTTACTAAACAGATCTGCGAAATCAAATGCGATGAAAACTTTCGCGACCTTAACGAACCCAAGTCGTCCTCGGTTAGCGAATCATATTCGAAACCGTCGACCTAAGGCTCTGATACCACTTGAAGGATATGGTTAGATCCTCAAATGCATCACGGAAGCGTGAGATTCGTATCGAATACGACGAGGAGCGACTTGTCGCACTAGTTGCTCGATGCAGCGGAATTTAAAAAATTTTTCTTACGACGAAACCACATGATCCAAGAACACTTCTCGGATCGTTTCGTCTTAACAAACAAGTAATTAGGATTACCTCTTATAGCGTGGTTGTGATCAAGTCTCTAAACGAAGAGACCTCCTGTCTCAAGTCCGATCCGACAGAGGAGACGCTTGCGAGCGCGGGGATGAACCGTGTGCTTCTCGCAATCCATGTTGATTGTCCAAGCGGTGGATCTCCTGATCTCGACACACGAGATCCGACGTCTTCTGCACGAGCGAGGCGCACTGAAGGAGACGGAGACCCACGAGCAGACAAACAGGCAGCATAACGATGATGTTGCGGCGATGGAGAACCTCTCTAGGTCATCCATGGTGGACGGCCACATGAGAGGGAGAGAGAGGGCTGTCGAGTAGAGAGAAAAGAGAGAGAGAGATGCTTCTCAAGCATTGTGTGTAAAATAGAGAGCATGGTATGCCTCTCTATTTATAGGGTTTTGGGATCCACGGATCTCAATCCATGTGACATATAAAACCAATGGATGAGATTGATTTATGTCAATCCAATGGCTAAGATTGTTGTTGGTAAAACCAACAAATTTAGATCAAAATGTATTTGACAAAATCAAATACAAATTAATCCAAAATTACACCAAATAAATAAGGAGAGAATCTACATGGAGATTTCATCTCCATGTACATTCCATATGGACGGCCACCCATTCCTATTTGGAATTGGGTGCCGCCCAAGCTTTCCATGAGGAGAGCAATCTCATGACATGTCATGAGATTGCATATCTCCATGGAAATCTCTTTATTTATTTCCAACAACTTTTGTTGGGTTTTATTCTTTAAAAATAATTCACAATTATATTTGAGAATATTGCAATCTTGCGATTGAAAAATTGTGAATCATATTCACAACCCAAAACAACATATAATTTACATTGTCAATTAATTACACAATGTGTATCCAATACACATAATAATTAATCAACACACATAAATTATAATTAGCTCTCTCTAATACATTATAAATCACATTTATAATATATTATCAATAATTGGATATTACTATCCACATTATTCTTATCCATAATGATTAAATCACATTTAATTATATTGGATAACTTATTCTCATGTGCCCAAATAATATGAATCACGTTCAAATTATTTACATCTTTGATAATCAAATCACATTTAATTATCTAAGATAACTCTCCTTATAATACGAATCAAATTCATATTATTCATGATAATTAAATCACATTTAATTATCCATTTTCTCAATGCTCGGATACATATATCAATAATAGAATTATCCATGAACTCTTTCAAGGATAATGCGCTTTCTCCGCGAATACTTGGAGATAAGGACATGGCGATTGTATTGTTCCACGTATAGTGACATGGGTATTGAGATCACATCTCAAATCCAGATCTCGGGCCTCCCATAGATGCTTGATTAAATCAAGACCATAAATCTAATCTTCTCATTGAATCTGAATCACATTCAGATCAATGTCCAACATTTGGACTATGATCAGATTACTTCTCTACTGAGAGGAGTCACTAAAATCCAAACCTGTTTCATCACTCCCTAGGAATGGAAGCGTCATGGTTATACAATCGTTTATGATCACATCACCCTCAGGTATTCCTAATACCTGTACATCCTGCATACTGGAAGACTCAGAATAAACCTGAAGTATTAGATCAACTTTACACTGTCTACTTCAGGGTTTTTATCAGTAAGTTTCTCATTCGATCATTGGGAGTCGCTATCGATCATATACTTTCCAAAAGCATATATCATACCTAGGTCTTGATCATATACTTTCCAAAAGTATATATCAAACCTACAAATTCAGTCAAGCTTCCAAAGCGAGATGACCATGCGCATGGAATTTAATTCTTCCCAATATCTCATGAGTGAGCTCATGTCTTCCGGTTCAGTAACTGAACCTATATGATCCCTTTGAGAGATCGTATTACTCATATGCCCTTATATGCACACCAGCGCGCCGGTGTATAGACCTTGATTAGGTCATCAACCTATTGGTCTGCCAAATGTACATACTCAGACATATAGTAACACATCTGTCTCCGGTCAGAGGATGTGTGCCTATATCATGACAGCATACGATATAGGACTTTGGTTATCTCGATCTCGTTAAGTCAACTCTTTTACCTAACTCATCTGACACCTCCGAATCTCTATTCCTATGCAGAGTACCTGCATCAAGAGGTCGGTCAGATATCAGCCTAACTGAGATAGGATTGCCATCTCCTACTTAGGCTGGAGATCATCTCTTAACAATCATTTGACGGTGCTTGATGAGTCCTCAATCTAACTCATTAGATATTCATCTAAGCACCAGCCTCTATGATTCAATAATTTAATCAACAGCTGTATGATCATTAAGATGGCCATGGTACAAAACCCTAATTGTACTAAGGGATTTATTATGCAAATTATGTACTCTTTATTTCAGATTAAGGAGTGAATTGCAATAATATTTATTGCATAATGGCTCACCGTGGGCTCCCATGTCCAACAATAATGTCACTATACGTATAAAATAATGACCTAGATATTATAATACACTTATTCTTTATTTTCTAAATGTTGGAGATAAACATGAATTCTGGAATAGATCTATCATAAGGAGTTATGATGGATATAATTCAGACAATAATCTAACATTCATATGACTCTACCAAATTAGAAAATTAATGAATGGTTCCATAACATTTCTAAATACTGAAAATTAAACCTTATAAGATCAATAGGAGGATGAAGATCATTTAATAATGATCTGGCGTAAAGCCTTGGACATATGTCTATTTATGAGATCAATAGACTAGTAAGAGATGAAGCTTTAGAATGTCTAAAATTTGAAATCTTACATGCTTGTGAATATTGTATTAAAAAGTAAAAATGTTCATTACACCCTTCTTTGGGAATGGTGTAAGATATCAAGGTATTCAAGATCTCATACTTATTGATGTATGTGGGTCATATGTATTATAATAAATATTGATGATTTGTGATATCAATCGATTATTATTTGTGATTTGAGATTTTTTCCTTTGCCCTTAGAAACCTTTGAAATGTTCAAAGATTTCACAATTTTGGTTTAGGACCAAAGTTTGAAGGAAGATGAAATGAATTTGATCTAACCAAGGTAGCAATTACCTATTAGATAAATTCAAAGAATACCTTACGAAGAAAGGAATATCATTCCTATCTCAATCCTTCTAATACACCTAAACTCAATAGAGTTTTAGGGAGATGCAATTGGATCATGTTTGACATGAAATGGTCAATGATGAATATTAGCATATTACCTCTTAGTTTCTAGATATATATGTAGTAGAGAGTACAATATATATCCTTAATAAGATTCCATGCATGTAAGCTGAAATCTAGCACCTAAGAGTGCTACTTCATTAGGAATATAAAGGATGGCACTGGATACCTACTTTATGTCCTTGAGATTCTTAAAAGATTTAATCTCTAAGAATATGACTCTTAGATGTTTACTCTCTTGAGAATCAAGATGAAAATGAAGTGAAGGAACTCATTTAATCTTAATAAGATAATGAGACTCCTAAAATCGGAACTAAAAGGACAATTAAAGATGAAACACTTGTACCGTTTCAAATGAGTTTAAGGATGGATTCCATGTGTTAGTTAAGTCTAACAATGATCTGACTTCATATGATGAAGCTCTTGAAGATCATGACATGAAAAGATGGATGTTAGCAATAAAGTCTAAAGTAGACATCACATACAAGTGTTGTATATGGACCCTCGAGGATCCACCAATAAGGGTAAGACCTGTTACGTGTAAATGGATCTTCAAGAGAAAGAGAAAACCTGATGAAATGATAGAGACCTTCAAAGCACACCTCATAGCAATGAGCTACACACCGAAGACAGGACATCGCTAGCAATGAAACTTGCTCTCCAGTGACCATGCTTAACTCATCAGAATATTGCTAACTATAGATACAAAACTTGACTTTGATGTCTTCAAGATGGAAGTCAATATTGCATTCCTATACGAATTCCTCATTGAGGATATACGTAGAAAGTAGCCCCATGGCTTCATGTATGAGGAATGTAGTGTGTGCGAGCTTAAAAACTTCATCTATGGGATTAAATAAGCTTCTTGTAGTTGGAACATTATATTTGATGATATTATAAAGGTTATGATTCCAGATACAATCTTGATAAACCATGTGAAGATTAGTGGGAGTGCCATTGTGTTCATCGTGCTCAATGTTTATGATATCCTAATTATTTGGAATTATATAAGGATGATGATAAGTGTTTTATATTCAGGCTATTCCATACCATGAGATATCATCTCAAGGGCACCTCTTAGATCTTAGTTCTGAAGTTGTACAAAAGCAAAGAGAAGAGGGTAATGGGACTGTCACATTAATGGTACACCTTGGACATGTTCCATTTTCTGGAAAATTCTATGAAAGACTTCTTTCCCTTTAGATATGGTATTGACATATCTAAATGGATAGCACCTCAAAGAGTTGAGGATTTGAATACAAAAGCAACATGTCATAGTGCATCAACTTTGGGAGGCTCGGTGTATGGTTGATGTGTACAAAAGTCAGATGTCTACCATACAGTAGGAGTAGTAAACTGTTACTTATCCTACTAAGGAGATAAAACACTTGATTGCAATAATAACAATATATTAAAAGAAGAAAATATTTTTTTGAGATAGCGATCTCAAATTCTTATGTTTAAGAACTTAAGACTTTATAGATAGTGATCTAATAGGTCTTAACTACATATGTCTTAGAAGATAGAGATCTTTGCGGATAAGGACATTCGAATGAGAATAATAGAAATTACATACTAGTTATAATGATTATTGAGTTATAGTATCAAAGACAACTACTTTAGCACTATTGGATATTTCTTGCATGAGTTGCAATATTCGCATTGGATGAGAGCACTGTTAGAAGGAGATATGAAAGTACCGTAGAAGGACATGGCATAGTCTCTCGAGAATAGAGTGATTGATCAACTTGCCTAGTTATTTTTCTAAATAGCCTATGATTGTCACATGAGTGTGGGTTTAATGATTATCCCATTAGTGGATCTTTGATCTAGTGGGAGATTGTTGGAAATGCGAGCCCATGACGAGCCATTATGCAATAAATATTACTACAAATATCATTTCTTCTAAAATTAAGAGTAAATAATTTCCATAATAGGTCACTTATTACAATTAGGGTTATGTACCATGGCCATCTTGATGATCATACAGATGTTGATTCAATTGTTGAATGATAAAGGCTGGTGCTTGGATGAATATCTAAATAGTTAGATTGAGGACTCATCAAGCATCGTCAAATGTATTAAGAGATGATCTCCAGTGTGAGTATGAGATGGTAGTACTTCCTCTAAAGGATGGTATCTAACCGACCTCTTGATGCAGGTACTCTACATAGGAATAGAGATTCAGAGGTGCTAGATAAGTTAAGTCAAAGAGTTGACTTATTGAGATCGAGATAACCAAAGACCTTTGTCATACACTGTCATGATATAGGCACGCATCCATTGACCAGAGACAAATGTGTTACTATATGTCTGAGTATGTACACTTGGCAGACCGATATGTTTATGGCCTAAGCAAGGTCTATACATCGGCGCATTGGTGTACATATAATGGCATGTCAGTAATACGATCTCTCAAAGGGATCATATAGGTTCATTTACTAAACCAAAATACATGAGCTCACTCATGAGATATTAAGAATCAAATTCCATGCACGGTCATCTCGCTTTCGAAGCTTGGCTGAATTTTTAGGTTTGATATATACTTTTGGAAAGTATATGATCAATACATAGGCATTATATATGCTTTTGGAAAGTATATGATCGATACCGACTCCCAGTGATCGAATGAGAAACCTAATGATAAAACCCCGAAGGAGACAGTCTAAATAGATCTAAAACTTTGGGTTTATTCTATGTCATCAAGTATGTATGATGTAAAAAGTATTAGGAATACTTGAGGGTGATGTGATCACAAATGATTGCATAACCATGATGCTTCTATTTTTAGGGAGTGATGCAACATGTTTGGATTTTAGTGACTTCTCTCAATGGAGACGTGATCTGGTTTAGGTCCAAATATTGGACATTCACCTTAATGTGATTCAAAAGCAATAAAAAAATTAGATTTACGGTTTTTATTTAATCAAACAACTATGGGAGGTCCACAAGATCTGGATTTGAGATTTGATCTAAATATCCAAGTCACTCTGTGTGGAACATCCAATCACCATGTCCTTATCTCCAAGTATCTGTGGAGAAAGCGCATTATTCTTGAAAGAGTTCACGGACAATTTCACTATTAATAATGTATCAGAGCATTGAGAATTGGATAATTAAATGTGATTTAATTATCACGAATAATTTTAATTTGGGCACATAGGAATAGAGATCCAAGACAATTAAATGTGATTTAATTATCATGGATATGAATAATGTGGATATCACTATCCATATTAATCATATATATATATATATATATATATATATATTGTAAATATGATTTATAATATATTAGAGAGATCCTATTGAAATTTATATTTGTTGATTAATTATTGATGTGAATTGTATTCACATTGGATAACTAATCTAAAATATAATTTATTCATAAATTTCCATTGGCATGATTGCAATGGTCACAAAATAATTATGAAATATTTGTGTGAATAAATTTATAACAAATGTTGTTGCGAATATTTATAGGATTATGTGAGATATAAAATTTGACATAAAATAAGAGGAGGAGCCACCTTCCATGGGTGGTGGACGACCATCCTTGACTTATTCAAGAGTGGCCATCCACCTATTTTTAGAAGGTGGACTTCCTCTTTGTCCTCTAATCTCTATTAGTTTAAATAAATTAGATTATATTGATGATACTTTAAAATATATTTCATTTAATGTAAATTAATTTTTGTTGCTTTGTTAAGCAACAAAGATCATGTCCATTGATTAAAAACACAAATCAATCTAACCATTGATTTAGTGTTTCCCATGGATTGTGATACATGGACTCCCAAAATACTATATAAGAAGAGGCAACCCTAGAACTTCTTTACACAATGGAAAAATATTCTCTCCCTCTCTCTCACTACATGCCAACTCTCTCTCTCTCTCATTGTGGTCGTTCATCGTGGAGCCCTAGAGAGAGTTGCCATTATCGTAGCATCGTCGTTATGATGCCAGATTGTTTGCTCATGGATCTCTATCTCCTTCGATGCTCCTCGCTCGTGAAGAATACGTCGGATCTCGTGTGACAACATCAGGAGATTCTTCGCTTGGATCGTCAACATGGATTGTGAGTAGCACGCATTTCATCAATGTACTCGCAAGCCTCTCCTCCGTTAGATTAGACGTGAAACGTAAGATATCTTTGTTTAGGGACTTGATCGCAACTACGCTTCAAGAGGTAGACCTAATACTTGTTTGGGGTTTAGATGAAATGATCCAAGAAGTGTTCTTGGATCATGTGGTTTAATCATTTGAAAATTTTTAAATTCCGTTACCTCAAGCGACGAGTGCGACTAGTCGCTCCCGATCACATATGATGTGATCCTCACGCTTCCTTGATGTGCTTAAGGATTCTCCCATATCCTTCAAAACAATATGCTAATTATGTAGAAATGAGACCAAGGTTCGGTCTTCGATGCCACTAGGTCCTACATGTGTTGTATGCGACCTCTCTCGACACACAGTCTCAAGTCCAAATAAATAGCAATTCAAAATTTGACTTAGTCCAAACAAGGCTATAGGTACATGCAGTGGTTGTTAATTGTTTGGCATTAATCTATCATCTAGCAATCCTAATGATAGGGCTCATACACACAAAATAAAGAAAAGAAAATCATGAAACGTATGAAAATAAAAGCGGAAAAAATGCAAAAAACCAACGAGGCCCCAAAGGGAATAATCACTCCAGCGGTGGACCTCGTGAAGTATGGTAGAGTCCTGAGAGTCCTGAATATTATAATTTAATAATTTTCTCACTTGAATCACAAAATAAATAAAATAAAGTAAATTGGCTCTATCTTCAAAAATTCCTCCAAGTCCTTGATGACACAATTTCTTGATCAACTAAGGTGGAATAAATAAGTCGAGTGTCGTTGTCCTCAATCAATCGAATCGATCAACAAGAAAATCAAACCACTCTAAGATAAGGCAATCAGTGTAAGCAACTTCGCTATATTATTTACCTGTTATAGCAACAAGGGTCTTACACAAGGAGCACAGTTTAAAAACTTAGTAGTTGGATTTCGGCAATAAAAATATTTATAGTGGTTTTTAACCTTTCAAACAAAATATTTTCAATATAGAGGCAATAAGCACAAGGTACTCACACAATCTATTTGTATTTTTCTAATATATCAAAATACCTAGAGATTGTAATAAAAATAGATTTGATTTTAATAGGTTTTATTTTGTTGGTAATTTTTATAGAAATTTAAAATGTTTTTTCTGATTTTCTAAAAATCAAAAGTGGCAAAAAAGGTAAACAGTGCACAGCTAGGAGTAATTTGCAAGTTAAACATATTAAAATACCCAAAACCCCTAAATGATATTTTTATGATAAAATAGAAACAAATATCTACAAACATAAATAGAAATCAATATTTTTGGATTTTTCTCAATTTATATAATTTTTGTAAGTTTTTAAGTGTTTAAAATTTTTAGGATTTTTATAAGGTATCTTTTAACAAAATTAATACTGGAGATAACAGGCAACAAAGGACAACTACCCTAAATTTTATAGGATTTTTAGATGATTTTCAAATTTTTATAATTTTTCAAAGACAAAAAGTACTCTTTAGGGGTTTTTGAATTTTTAACAATAGAAATTAAAATTAATTTCGCAATCTAGAATTACCACGTAAATAAGATGCAAGCAGGAGAAAACATATATTTTTGTCTAATTTTTAATGCAATTTTGTGATTTATTGCATCCAATAGAAGACAAGTAGTCAAAAATAAATCACCGGACCTAATTGCAAATATTTTCAGTTATGGGGCCTAAGCATAACACATAGTAAAACTTAAGGGGATGACTATGCAATTTTTCTAGGTCAAGCATGTGCAACACATCACATTAGACAAACATGGGCATAGATGCAAATATTGAAAGCTTAACGTTCATTCCATAACAGATAAAAGATTCATGAAAGATACTGCAAATAACCCGAGGAACGCATGGGGACATACGTAACTCAGACTTGGCTGGACTAAAACGCAAATATGCAAATTACAAGTGTCCTTCTGCAAAAAATCTTAACTACGCATTTTATTTATTAGACGAAAGTGAAATAAGAAAACATGCACAGGTACCAAGAAAATATACTCAGTGGGCACATGAGGCGTGCATGGGGGATCTGACAGCCTTGATGGTATATCTACAAAGAGATCAGATGGCTCAAAGTTTATCAGTGACGTGCGGTAAGATATGTTGCATCAAATCTGATCTAATGACCGGCAAAGCTGCTTGTCGGACGGCTCAGATAGGGGGCTAGATCTGATCCAAGCGTCAAGATGAGATGCTAACGAAGGGCTCAGATCAAATCTAGGGGGGCAACTCCAGATCGACAGGTTGTAGAAGTGGCTGTAAGAACAGGCACCTAGTGAACTTCGTACGAGTGTGGAGGACGATCCTCAGCTACGACGAAGCCATTGTGTGGTCCAACTGTGTCATGAAGGTGAACCGTATTGAGTGGCTGGCTTAGATGGAACTATTATCGGTCAGATGGTCGGCACAGTGGAGTGTCACCTGAAGCTGCTCCGCCACCCAAAATGAAGCTCAAATCAACCTTATTCACGTGCGACGGTACCTGCAAGGGAAAGGGAGATTTGGAGGCGTAGCTCCAGCCACGTTATTACTTGGAGTAGTTAAGAGAAGCGAGAAAAAGATATGGCGTATATGGGGGAAGGAGGTAAAGGCTTGATCTCGCTCCGATGAGTAAAATTCATGGGGGTCGGGTTGCTCTATGTGATGAAGGGTTAACTGACGTATCGATCTGTGCACGGAGGAGTGCAGAACGGAGCTCCAGATCTGGTGGTCGGAGATGGGGGACTGGCGGTGGCGGAATTTAACGAAATGGTGAGATCCGTGAAAGTTAAGCAGAATGAAGGTTATCTGGAGCTAATGAAGAACTCAGGGCCTTTTGACAAAGTGGACAGAGGAGGTTATGGCCTTGACTAGGTTGTGGCAGGCGAATGAGGCTTCTAGTGGTGGCTCTCTGGCCACACGAAACCACCATACAAGGCTCCGAAGAGATCTCCGAGGAGCTGTCACTCTCCTGAAGGTATCGAGGGGTCTGTGATGGCACGAGGAGTGAGCTCTCTTGCTTGGGAGGTGGAAGAGAGAATGGAGGAGCCTGAGAGTCTTGAAAGATCAAAAGCTATTGTAAATCCCTAGGCAGATCCGGCTGCACCTAGGGATCCATAAGGATAAAGGATCTTAGGAGCACAGTCGGGCGGTGAAATTGAGGTGGATGGATGCCGGTTTAGATTGGGAAAATAGGGAAAAACCGGGTCCGGTGATGGTGGTGGCAAGTCGAGTCAGTTGGGAGGAAGGGTTGACCACGGTCAACAATTCTCCTGGACCAATCAGAAATTAGGACTTACAAACTAAAAGAATATTAAGTACAAAATAGTAAATGATTTTAAAATAAAAAGTGAATAAAATAAAAAAAATGTATATTATTTTGTAAGTTATTTTTTAGTGTTTTCTAATTATTTTTATAAATTAATTTTATGGTATATAGAGTATGTAGTATCATGTACTGATATAATATACCTATATATTATATACAGGTATTTTTATTTCATTACTTTTTTACAAAAAAATATTTTTTTTATTTACAAAATAATTTGAGGGATATAAAATGATTTTTATTTTATTTTTATAAATTAATTAAGGGCATTAAATAAATATGTATTATATATATATACATATATATATATGTACAGATGGCCTATGTACAATGAACTTCTTTTATTTTTATTTTATTTTCTATTTTTTCTTTTTATTTTTTTATTTTATTATTAGGGCTATATACAAGTATTCAAAAATAGTATGGTGTTCACCTAATGTAAAGTAAATATGATTTTTTATTTATATAGGTATTGGTGTTTTATGCAATATACAGTTTACCCTATCTCTCTCTACTTATTTTTTTATCGATCAGGTCAAGGTTTGACCTTCTCTTTGGAATTTGGGTCAATCTATATTTATTCTAAACACATCTTTCCTTTTCTTTAAACTTTAATCTTTTATTTTTGGAAATGAAGTGCTAATTATGCAATATTGACAAATACATATACAATGATAAATTATAGTATTTACATATAATTACAGGAAGTTTTACTAAAACATAAGCAAAAATAAAATAATAATGAATGAGAATCGTAGATTCATTATCCCCCTATACTTTACCTTTGCTAGTCCCTTAGCAAATACTTATTTGAAAAAGAAATGAAAAAAAAAAGAAGAAAAGAAAAAGAATCAAAGTTGATTATTAAACTTATCTTCATTGAATTGGAGTATCAAACTCAGTCAAACCTTTGGATTATAGGTTTGACGGAACCTTGTTAGGAAAAAGGTTTAAGACTCAATAGTCTCCAAGTTCCACAATTTTATGGTCAAGTCTACATATGAAAACTCTAATAACTATGAATCTTTCCTTGTACTGTGTAAGTGATATGTAGATCCCCACCTCAGAAATGGCAAAGAAACAGCCTCTCTACATAAGGTAACTTTAATCCCCTAGTCTAACCACTCTTTCCTCGAGGAGCGGGGTATTCCCTGCTACGTTCAAGTTCAACCTGCTCAAGAAGAGGGGAAAAGAAGAGAACGGACCATGACTAACGTAGACACGTATCCCTTGGAGCTTAACTAGTGTAGCCAAGTCTCCAGGTGCAAGCTTCCATGAGATGAGAAGGTGGGATACATAAGCTTTGCTTATTCACCATATACACTATGACAAGCAGTTTATTTTCAATTATGTCCTCTTTTATGAAGGTTTTCTTAATTTTTGCACATTTTTTATGTGCATATGTTGAACAAATCTACATGGTAAAGCATATACATAAGGAGTTTTTCTTCTTGAGCCAGTAGACTATCCCTCTTTTGAAGCATTATTACAACCCACAGTCTCCTATCTTTAGACCTCAATGCTACTAGACCACGTTGAGGCGCACATCACTCCCTAAAGGAAGACGAGAGGTTCCGGCTAGCTGTACTACCCTCGTATGCTACTCTAAGCCAAAGGATTCTGCCTCCTAACCACCTCATCTGTGTTGAGCTACGTGTAAGGTGTGTGTCCAAGTCAAGCCATTGTCTCTAAAAGTCGTGCATGCATTTTTAAGTGTTCTACATAGGCTCATAAAGATGACATGTTAACATTGCCTAGTTGACTCGAAGAATTAAGTCACTATGGACCTGAAAAGTCCTAACCCTAAACCATATAAGGTTCCTCTGAAGTTAATTGGATTAAGGTTTTAACCAAGCTCCATTCTTCAATTTATTTCTAGACTAGTTGAAATGTCAACCATGATTCTGAAGAATACTTATGCAAGTATGTACAAAACTCTTTCTGTAGGGAATTTAAAAAAAAATGCATTTTTTATGGAAATTTTGATTTTTTTTTCAATTTTTTAGGAATTTTGAAAATTAAGGAAATATTTTTTACAAATATATTTACAAATCTACACAAGAATTTTTTTATTACAGGTTTTACGTACTTGATATTTATATACAGGGAGTTTAGGGGGTAGATTCCGATTTTTAATGTACCCACATATATATAAGTAGTTTTTATACCCCTTACTTATTCCTTTGTGTGGGAAAATAGTTTTGCAAATATTTTACAAATATAGTAAATTGTTTTTGCAATCTTTTTTTCACAAAGTTTTCAAAAATTTTGTATTATATACATACTTTTGATACAGAAAATAATTTACAAATATTTTTGAAAACAAAACATTTTTACAAATATTTTTTTAAATATTATACAAACATAATTTTTGAAAAGGTTTTTATTCATGTTTTATAAATAAAAGCCATGTTATTAACAGACAAAGTACAATTTATGGCTAAAATATATAAGCAATACATACGATCCCCCCATACTCCGCTCGAACGATGTCCTCATATTGATCAAAGAGTGATGTAAGAAGACATTACTCGTGTTGAGTATGGAGAAGTGAAAAGAATGCTATACTACAACAACAAATGAAATAATCAAATGAATAGAAATCAGTGATCCCCCTATACTTAAGATCAAATAATCCTACGTATAGAAGACTATATAAAAGGGGAAAGTTGAAGAGTGAGATGTACATGTATTACCTCCCCTATACATAGGGTTAAATATCCCTAAGTATTAGTAGCAAAACATAGGTAATAGAATCAAATGGATACTCACATGTATGACACCCCCCATACTTAGGGCAAAGTGTCCCCTAAGTACAACATAATCATAAGTTGAAGACGAGGTATCAGACAAAAATAACGAATGATATGGACAATATGTAGCTATACAACTGTAGAATATAGGTCATAATCAGGTATGAGATGCATGTGATTAGAGTCAAAGATCACATCACATACAAAATAAATGGGGCCAACATCAACGATTAACGAATCATGATCAAGATATGGCTTCAGGCGTTAACTGTTAACTTGAAACCTGGAATCATATGACAATTTAGATATATCAATGCTTCCATTGTCATGCTCATTTCTAACTAAATATGATCCATTCCATTTACTCTATAATTTCTCGAAATAATCTCAACCAAGCATCAAATAGCCATACTCTCTAGTTCGGCTCAAACTTTTTATGGCTGATGTGAGAATCATGTCATATCTTCACTCTATCCATATATTGTAGGCTACATGTGAAGGTTATCTGTCACAACACCTACAGGGCTACCAATTCTGCTTTCATTTGATCTCCTACACTCTTGGGATGCAATAGTAGTTGAGTAACTTCTCAAAGTGACTTGTGTTAGATCTCCATGTGAAGGTTATTTTCTTATTTACTAAAAATATAAAAAATAGAGTAATGTGTAAATATTTATCTTTGATCTTATCATGATTTTTCTTGATTTTTCTCTTAATTAAAAATTGCAAAAAAAATACATAACCGAAAAATGAAGGTATTCTATGTACATAGAGTACCCCAAAAATATATTTTTGCACAGATGACCAATTTTGCTCTTGGTCCCTTCATGAAAGTTAAAGATCTCGTCGGGATGAGCATCTTTCGTAAAGGAAACATGTTTATCCGAGGCCATCTACTATTTCTTTCCTATTTATTTTCTTGAATTATTTTGTGATTTTTCTGGAGTTGACACGTGGCATTTCCCAGAGCCACCACCTGTCCCTCATTTTTTACCTTCTTTATATTTCATTTTTCAAAAAATAAAATTAAATTAACACATGCACGTGCTGCGCACGTGCTGCGCACGTGCTGCCTTCGCATGTGCCCAGCACGTGCTAGTCTCCCTTCTCCCTCTCCGTTCAACATCAACCCCATGCCCTCCGTCTTCTCCGCTAGAGCCGCAACCGTTGGGACCCCATTCCTCTTCTTGTGCGAGCATCCCCTATCCTCGCGTCGTCACCTCTTCATCATCAACCAACCCCGCAACCACCTTCCTCTCCTATAAAAGGGACCATCGACCCCATTTTCTAAAGCATCTGTCATATCCAGATCAAAAGATAGAGCTTGAGAGAGAGGCCGGTGACAGGGGCCTCCCATCTCCGGCAAAAACCTCCAAGGTGTGATCTCGACGAGCTTCTCATTCATTTGCCGACACGATCTAGGCAACGATCAAAGAAGAGGATCATCAACCACTTCACCCAGGAGATTCTTCTTCTTCTCCCTTGTATTTCCTCTATTCTCCAACATTTCCTTTGTTCTCATTTTATTTCCTTCTTCCTCGTGCTACACCACCTGCGCACGCCTGCTTCCTCTATCACCTTCCCATGTCTTCATTGTCTGAGCATCCACTACAGGCATGTGATGCCTTCTCGCGCAAGCCACCATCCACCATTACTCACACAACTGTTGCATACCCGACCAGCGCGCCTCCTCCAGCACGAGCACCTCCAGCTGCTTCCTCTCGCGCTACGTGTGCACGTTTGCCATTGCCACCACCGGTCCAAGCCTCTCCAGGAGAAGCGCAATCAACCCACGCAGGCCTCCTGCCCGTTCGCCTCCAGACACGGCCTCCCCTGCCGCTCGACTTCAGCCACCACTATGCCACTTCACCAGGGGAGTACCTCTGACGCCCAACACCTAGCGCCCGCTTGGAGAAGCGCTAACCTTGCATGGCCCCCCTCCATCTCCATCAGCGCGATTTCACCCCACTCCGCCAGTGCCAACCCGCCAGACGCGCATCCCCCCTAAAGCACCATATCCAAGAATAGAAACTAGTCGCATTCGCCTAGCGTGGAAACCAAAGTGGGCACACGTGGCATCTCCATCGCGTGCAAGGCACGTGTATATTTGAGAAAATTAGTTGGATGCCCCTAGAGATTCCTCCTTTTACCAGAAAGTCCTACCGACCAGAGGGCACATCTGCGTGCGTACCTCTCAGGGAATTTTGCAGCATACCCCCTAAGGGTCTCAGTAATCTCCTTTAGGTCCCTCTACTGCTTTATCTAATTATAGTAATAGCATTAAGAACAATGACTTTTACCTATTATTTTAACTACATTATTGCATCATTTTGTTATTTAAAAATTACACTTTTTTCTACAAATAATTCTTTGCATTATGGCATATTCATTATATTTTTTTTTCTTTGGTTATTTATTAATTAATAGAATTGTGGAAAATTGTGTATTTTACCCGATCTATGCCTATAAATTTATAATAATCAAACATAGCTCCAAAAATTGCCAAAAAATCATGGATAGTAGAATTATTTGATATTACATTGTACCCCAAAAAGAATAGCTTTTGCATTCATATGTTGCTCCAGATAAATCATTTTGTGCATTTCAATAATTCATTTTTAATAGGTATTAAATTCAAGATTTTTAGGATCTAGGATTTTTCTGAGATACATCACCTAGTGACATATCTTATATTTCATTGTAATTAATTAATTATTGAAAATCTCATTGTTTGCATTCATTAAATCATTGTTTATTCATATTGCATCCAAAAATTTCACAAACATTACACTAATATAATTTCATCATATTTCACATTTCGGCCAAGTTTCATAACTTTTGGACATTATTTGATAGTAAATTACAATTTATTCATTGATTTTGGCCATAATTGCATTTACCTTATAATTGCATTTACAAATTAAAAAAATACTTCTCTGAAAGACTATCATCTAGACTGGCTTTAAATAAACCTAAGGAGACAGTTGTGTCCCCGACTTCGACCTTGGACTTAAGAAGTAAACAAATGAATTGATCGCCCGCTTTTAATTAACACATTACTTAAAATTACGATTTTTTTTATTAACCCTAAATTTCCCATCTATAATGAACTGACAAACATTATAAAGGCAATTATTGGTTCTTCAAATTGCGTCATTATCAGGGAAGCACGGCTTAGATTGTTTTTAGAAAATAAAGTTTTTAAGTTTTCTATCCCCGGGGAGTCTGACCCTTGATTTTCTTGTAATTATTTCTCCATTCTTTTTTTCTTTATCCAACATTAATTTTATTTTATTTTATTTTATGTATATATTTTTTGTTAACCTCTCTAATGATTTATCTTTTATTTTTCGTGAGAGGTACTCAGTGGATTTGGAGCGGCTCTCTTGGAAATCGACGAAAGTCGAAGCGACCAAACACCTGAAGGACTTTAGTTTTTTTGAAAGAAAGAGAGATAGAGTATTTTTATCTAATTTGTAATTAATTGCTAATTTCCAGTGGTTCCCGATCGGTTTCTAGCATGTGTAAAAGAGATTGGACTCTTTGTGTTGTGTCGGACCTGTTTCACTCTTCGGTGAGGGTGGGGCCAGACCTGAGTAATTCATAGTTCTTGGATTGCACATACAACTATTTGAGCTACTAGAATTTTTATTGTGCTCTTAGAATTTAGGACCACATTACACTTAAATATACACACAAAATCGATATCCATTTAGTGAAATAAAATTATCATATCACTCGCTAATAGAATTCATGTTCTAGATGCGATTTCTCATGCATGCATTAGATTTTTTTAGGGAAATTTCAATTTTGTTTAGCATATTGCACGAAGATTGCGGGGAAGCACTGTAAGTATCTCTTACTCAGCATTTATCATCATGTTTCCCGCTGCACAGCTTTTTCGAGTCTCCCTCGATTTTAATTCACATAGGAATAAAGGAAATTGGAATCCCCATGTAGACGTGCATTGATCCCCACTCAAATTCAATGTGATAACCAAATTAAAACAAGGGGACTGCTAACATTATTGATTAATTAAAATCGGATAAAATTTAATATCAATGTTTTCGGGAGAGCAACCCCGTCATTGCTTGATTTTACTACAAGTGAGAGAGGGAAAAATACTAGGATGTTGCCAAGCCAGGATTTTCAGATTGATTACTGACTCTACCAGAAACAATTAGCCACTTCTCAGTGAGTATGTACAGGTAGCCGATAACAGTCTCAATTTCCTTAATAGAGTGGGAGTTTTAGTGGACATTGCGTACGGCTTCGTCCTCAAGTAATGTTGAACTGTACTCATACGGCCCGTACCTACTCCCATACTGGTTGAAAGTGGGCGCAACTAGTTGGTACAGTCTGTAGGAAAATACATGCACCTAACTACTTGTTATCTCTTTCCAATTTTGCATTTATTGCCAACTAAATTAGATAATATAATTTGGTCGAACCTTTACGGCCTTTACTAAGTTGAGTTGGTGAATTCGGGGATTGCATTTACGTAGTGAATTGTTTGACAGTGCACTTGCACACACAGATCGTGGTTTCACAAATCTATTTCTTCCATTCCATTCGAAGATGACGGAAAATTTGCATTCATACCCAAACTCCATCGGTTGCACTCACGTGACAAATTCCAAATCTTTGCATCCTCCTTATTTTCAGAGGAACCCTCTCTTTGAGGTAGTTTCTCTCCAGCCATCATTCTTTCCACCCTCCCACCCAACCTTGGTTGAAACATTGAGATACAAATCGCTCTCAGAACTGAACATGTTCTATAAAGACACAATTGAACAAGCAGACTCGAGGATGAATATTGGCTTAACTAATTTTGATAGAGAAACATGATTCCTAGTTGTGTATTATAATTCATTGTTTGAAGCATCCTCTACTTAGGATGACTCATTTCCCGAGTATGATCACTTTTCCTTTGACCACAAAGATGACATCCAAAGTCAACGAAATAGGTCTCATGACGACTAAACCCTAATCATAGAGACTAACTACATCTCGATTCAGGAGAAAATGCCATTTTTGCAGCATACCGAGTATAGTCACTCATCTCTGAGTCATGAGACAATAGTGGATGACATAACTCGGATCAATAAGAGAACCGATATTTTGACAGAACAATTTGATAATGTCATACAAATAGTAAAAGACATGATAATCAACCAAGAGGAATCAAGAAACTCACAGAGCGAATGTGAAACTCATTATGTGCTGGATGTTCACATGCAAACACCACACACGCCTAACCAGACCACTGACCACCTTATTGAATTTAGTGAGAATTATAAAAAATTTAAAAATTAGAAAATTCAAAAAAATCGGACAACATCAATATGGAAGCGTTTTGCGAGAGTTTGATCTTAGAGCTTCCATTAATCAAGGCCATAGAATATGTCCCAATCATTAGAGATATGTGAAGAGTCAACTATCACCTAAGAAGATGGGAAAGGAAATATCTGAAACAGAATATCATTTAATAACTATGGCCAATTCAATGGTGTTGACCCAAACAAACAAGGTCTGAAAAGTTAAACGGTTGACCAAGGTGACGGGTGAAGTTTGGAATATTGAGTTTAATAATGTTCGGATTGACAATGATTCTACCTCAAATATCCTCTTGAAGTTCGTGTTTGACCGAATCGAACTCGGACCGCTCCAAAAGGCCAGAGTGATCGTTTATTCCGACCGATCAATAAAAGACCGAGAGGAATCTTTTCCATCATCATTAGTTTCCAAGGTGTGACACATTGAGTGGACTTCATTGTCTTGGACATTGATTTACATCGGGGAGATGTATCTAAGTCTCCCATTATTTTAGGGAAAGTCGTTTCTAGCTTCCGCTAGAGCGACTATTAACTACGAGACTCAAGACATCTTATTCCCGAACCCAAACCAAATTAATAAAATTCTCTAGGACACACAAAACCCTGAGACAAGCGACAAGAAACCGGCAGTCGTGACATCTAGGAATGCTCATATGCCCAGAGCTCTCCACTTATCACATACACAAATGAAGGAGAGACATCTTATGAAATGGATGACTAGACTACGAAGATGACTAGAATTAACCAATATGCATTCGATTCACCACAACCAGACAAGGTTATTTAAGATCTCTTTGAGTCCACACACGCAAAGCCAATAGACAACAAATACTCAGAACATGTGTTGACTTTACAAGAATATTACAACTTATATGGAGACTCATCTGACAAAGAACCTATGGTCAGCACCTCATAAAGAATACCTCATGAACTGACTATGAATATCACCTGCAACATTCCAAAAAAGGAATCTTCTCAGGATTCCTCATCATGTTCGGAGGAGGTGGGAAGTATGAAAGAGCTCAGTTCGATGAATCTGTAGCATGATCGGAACAAGAAGTCATGTGTCAACCCACATTGGACTTTCCCTGTTCCTCTCTACTATTCTTCTAAGGCCATCCCCCTGGTCCCATTCAATACACTAGAACAATTCGTTATGACCAGACTGATACTTGTTCATCTGAATATTCAGAGAAGCATAGATTGACACAAAAACTAAGCAAACTTTGTGAAAGAAACTCAAGAATAAAAATAATTTGATTAACGTGACCTTTAATTATTATTCTGATGATAGCTCCGATGATGGCTAGGAATTGTCTTATTCATCTTCTTTCAATCAATATTCCCTGCCACCACATTTCTCGAAAAAGATCGGTCATAGACCTCCTTGATCAGCGTCCACCCTTTCCCCCTCCCCCATCGGTTCCCTTGTACATTTTTTTCCTATACTTAGGCCAAGGTCGAAGTATAGCGGGGGCCCGATGTCATGTGTATCTACTCACCATTCTATTCCTCACTCGATCTGTATATTCTCCAGATCACATCATTTCTGACACTCACTCTTGTCCTATACTTAGACTGACTAGAGCTTAAGTATTGAGGGGATTGATGCCCACCCTATAAATATTCGACCATTTCTCCTCTTGACCTCGACCGCTCCATTTTTTCTTCTTCTTCTTCTATACTTAGGCTGACCAGGGCCTATGTAGAGAGGGGCGATTGACTTCTATAATCCTTTATATTTTATTTTATTTTTCTTCACACTCCTAGGCTTAGCACAATTTATGTCTTCTTGTCACTTCTTGTGCTCTGAAGACATAACACACACTAAGTATAGGGGGTATGTATATATTATATATAAACTTTACCCATAGCTCGTACTTCATGTATTTTCGTAGATATAATTACAGGATCGGTAAAGTCCAAAAAAACAAAACAAAAACAAAATAAAAAACATAAAATGAAAATAAAAAATCTCTTTTCTCTTGCATATCATCCTTGCATTCATAAAAAAGGAAAAAAAATCATCTTGCACTTCATATGCATAACATCTACATTTCATTTACATATCGAGCACATGCAAAGTGAAAAGTTATTGGGTTTTGAACCGAGATAGTAGTATAAGTGGGGAGTGGTTTTTCCTAGGCCTTAATCTACCTAATTTCATGAGGAACTTCACCAATAAAGAGTATTTTAGAAGCTTCAAGTATTTTGACTTAATTCTTCGAGTTCCGTATGACAATGTGCAGCCTTCGACTCTTAGTGTCTAACATGGTCTCCTAACTCTGGGTATATCTTTTGAGTAGAGAATTAATTTTTTCTAGTAGCACGGTCATCTAAGACGAGAGTATGGGTTGAAATAAAGCTTCGGATAAGGGATGGATGCCTGGGTAAAATATTTTTCTAGACCCCAAAATATGTACGAAAAAAAAGATTCTATATCCGTAGGGGCACAAAAGATTCATGCAGATTTACCAAAAATCCATATAAAAAAGAAGCCAAACTACCAAATAAATATTTGAGCGAAAAGGTCCAAGCTTCAAGAAAACGTGCAGATCTTGGTGGAGACTTGGCTGAACCGACCGTCTTCACAAGGAGAGGTGACTACACTGGTCATCATCCAATTATTTTCCCCTTCTTCTCAGTTCTCCGCCTTTTCGATTGTGAACACAGCACGACAGACCTTAGAAGGAAATGCCTAACTCCTTGAGGACGAGTTATTGGGAGGGGGTTTGCATGGTAGTCTGGCATTATTGATGGGAAGAGCAAAAACCTTTCACACATATGAGATAGTTGTTCAATGTTCATGGGATATGCTTTTGGAGAAGGATTGATCTAAGATGACTTCTGAGCCGAATCTGTTACAATGATATGTAGAACTCGAGGACTATTGATTTTAAAACCCTAAGTCTCACAGAAGTTCCACCACACTATTAATCCAAATGTCGGATCTAGCTCCATTTTCACCTTTTGTTCATGACTTTGGTATATGATGAATATGTGATTCATCATACTAAAAGATGAAAATAGAGCTTCGTTCATGAGTGATTAGCTGCATTACATCATTTATTCTGCATTTTTATCATTCATGCATGTAAAATTAATATTTGCATTTTAACACTCAGAATTGCATTCATAATCATCTTCATATTCCCACCTAAATTCATGCATTTTAATTAATTCATGATTACTCCAATTGACCTCAAACCACTTCCATTGTGTACATATTACTAACTCAAATAGTTGGCTTGTGAGACAAAACTCCAATTTCAGACCAGACAGACTAAAACGCTTATATTTTCATCATATAGTATCTGATTTAGGGCTATTCTCTTTTAAAGTAATACATATAAAAAATAACACCAATTTCATGAAAATTGGAACTGGTATGTGAAAGTTGGGTTTTGGGCCTCTTTTGCGTGTTTTGTGTTTTAACCGTTTTGACCTATTGTTTTATGTACATAATTAACAATTTTTTCGCTTGTTTCTTATTCCTCTATATTCTTTGATGAAAGTTTTAATAAAATCCACAAAAGTGGAAATTTAAATTTTAGACTAACATCAAAGAAACTGACCTAGTCTTTGTGCCCTTTGTGAGTTTGTACATATTTCTCACTTTTTCTCTTTATTTTATTTCCCTATTTTCTTATTCATTCAAAATCCAAAAAAAGATTAATGTGTATATATTTATCTTTGATTTTATCATTATTTTTCTGGATTTTTTTTCCTTCGTTAAAAATCACAAAAAAATTACAAAACTGAGAAATCAAGGTATTTCATGTACATAAAGTACCTCAAAAATATTGTTTTTTTATGAATGTCTCTTTTGTACTTATGTCATGAAATTTGTAGATATCATCGAGACGAGGAATTTTCATGTTGAGAACTTTTCAATCCGAGGTCATTTGCTAATTCTTATGTATTTATCTTTCTATTTAATTCTCAGATTTTTTTGGAGCTGACATGTGGCACCTCCTGGAGCAGCCACGTGTCAGCTATTTTAAACCCCTTTTATTTTCATTTAAAAAAAATGAAAAATTTAAAAAATTAGGTTCCTCCAGCTCATATGCCATGCACATGAGGGCTCCCGCTCATCCTTCTTCCTTGGTCAACAACCTGCTCTCTGTCTTCTCCGCCCAAGCAGCAACTGCCGGTACGTGAGCCTCCCCTATCCTTACGCAAACACCGGCCGCCACACAATAGACGTCGCCTCCTTATCATCAACAACCACCTTATCCCCTCCACATCTTTATCATTACTCGCTATTTAAGAACCATCATCATAGATATTCGAACCATCCGCCATTAGCAAGAGCTGAGTCCACCAGCTTCGATGCCCTGTGGGTGATAGCAGCAGAGCCCTATATTGAGGCGACGACTGTCATCCTTCTCTAATCCGACGAGATCTGCATACCAATTTCCATGTCGTAGCCATACCCAGCAGCTGCTCATCGCCGCACCGCCGCTGCGTCAAGCCGAAATCGATCGCGTCTTCATCTCGACCATTCCCTGGCACCCAACCATCATCTTCATGTAGATTCTTCTTCCTTTTTCTCCTTCCCTCTCCCTCTTATCTCAATCCCCTATTTATATCCATTTCCTATGTTCCCTATTCACCACCCTCATTTCATTTCTTGTTCTTCCAACTTTACCGTCTCATCCCTCCGCACCCTCGGTCGCTAACTCCATCGTACACCAACCACAGTCCAGCCTTGCTCGAAGGTTGTAGCCTCCGTGAGCCACCATCTCCGCCCACTGTGTCCGCCCTCAACCGCAGGCGGTGCTAGGAAGAAACCGACCCTCTGGCGCATGCGCCCCGTGGTTGGTCAACTCCAGCACCATCTTAGGTCGTGCGTGGCCTGACGCCTCCGCCGACAACCGAGGTCCATCTGCCCTGCGTGGCCCGCCTCTTCACGCCAATCATCTCGTGCCTACATTGCAGCGCCAATGACCCCCGTCGCTCGACTTCCAAGCATCCTCCATACTCCACGCGTAAGCTGCCAACAGATCTCGCCACAGCCTTGGAGGCACCGTCGCTCCTCCAATCGACTATGTGCAAGCCATTCCCTGTCCTAGAGCCACCCACTCCGCAAGAGGACCTCCCCTTGGAATTAACCAAGAAGAAAAGAGGGAAGCAGGAGCCCTCACTTAGGACGCACCCCTCTTGTGAAAATTTACAATCCAGGCTCCGAGGATATTCCAAATTACACCAAAGCCTCTAAGGAACAAGGGTCATGTGTGAGACGCGTGACCATTCGGTGAAATTTATAATAAGCCCCTAGAGATGTGGAAATCACACTGAGACCCCCACTAGTCTGAAGTCACACGTCGTGCACTTGAAGCCTTGAAGATTTGCAATAAAGCCCCTTCTTGGGCTACGTAATTATTATTAGGTCCCTTGCTATGCATATTCTTTATTCTTTTGACTATTGTAATCGCGAACAGAACCCTGTGTTCTCCATTTACTCATGGAGCTGCCACGTGTCATCCCTACAACAACAACAACAAAGCCTTTTCCCACAATTAAGTAGGGTCGGCTACATGGATTCTTCGCCTCCATTCAGATCTATCTTGGGTCAATCTCGGACCTAAATCCAAAAAACTAAGATCCATTCGTATAGTTTATTTCCAACACTTCTTGGGCCGTCCTCGCCCTCTCTTTGCCGGCTCAACATCCCAACACTCGCATCTCCTACCGGTGCATCAGTTGACCTTCTTTGCAAATGACCAAACCATCTTAAGCGGTTTTCTCGCATCTTATCCTCGATGGGAGCTACACCAACTTTTTTCTGATTGCATCATTCCAAATCCGATCTTTACGTGTATGGCCACACATCCATCTTAGCATTTTCATTTCTGCTACAGCCATTCTCTGCACATGTCTATGGTTCAAAGGCCAACATTCAATTGCTTAAAGCATAGCAGGTCTCACGACTGCTTTGTAAAACTTTCCTTTAATTTTTAAAGGAATTTTCTTATCACAGAGAACAGCGGAGGCTCCTCTCCACTTTAGCCAGCCTGCATTTATTCTATTACTAACATCTCCATCAATTTCCCCGTCATGTTGCAAAATAGATCCCAGATATCTGAAAGATTCTCTCTTCTGAATGTTATCGTCACCAATCTTTACCTCGATTCCTTCACCATTGCTTCCATCAAAGGTGCATTCCATATATTCCGTCTTAGCCCTACTTATACAAAAACCTTTAGTCTCCAATGCATGTCTCCAAACCTCAGGCTTCTCATTTACTCCATCACTAGTTTTGTCAATCAACACAATATCATCAGCAAATAACATACACCAAGGTAACTCATCCTGAATGTGACTTGTCAACTCGTCCATAATCAAAGTAAAAAGAAATGGACTCAAAGCTGAAAATTTACAATCCAGGCTCCGAGGATATTCCAAATTACACCAAAGCCTCTGAGGAACAATGGTCATGTGTGAGACGCGTGACCATTCGGTGAAATTTATAAGAAGCCCCTAGAGATGTGGAAATCACATTGAGACCCCCACCAGTCTGAAGTCACGTGCCGTTCACTTGAAGCCTTAAAAATTTGTAATAAAGCCCCTTCTTAGGCTAGGTAATTATTATTAGGTCCCTTGCTATGCATATTCTTTATTCATTTGATTATTGTAATCCGTCTCACATGTCATCCCTCTTTTATTTTATTTTATTTTATTTTATTTTATTTATTTATCATTAATTTATTTCATTTTTATCTTTATTTATTTATTTACATAGATTAAAATTATTATTTATTTTATTAATTTCTTTATTTCTTTATTTTCGTTCTTCTATTTATTTCTATATTTACTTATTTATTACTTTAATTAATTATTATTTATTTAATTTTATTTTAATTTAATATTTTCCTTTCCACGTGGTCACGTCCCTACATGCCACATGTCATCCCCTTCCCTCTTTCTAGCCAGCTTCTCTCTCTCCCTCTCTCTTCCAACTGTTCCCGCACATTGCGTGAGCGGTTGCGCAACCACCGGCCACCATGGCCCCTTCTCCCTTATTTCTCTCTCTTCAATGCACGATCATCTACTCGTTACCTGCTACGCAACAACCTTCCCCACAAGACCCGGCCCTTGCGCACATCACCGACTGCCGCACTCTATCCGCCTCTTCGGCTCAATCTTTACTTCACCCTTGGCATCTGCATCACCACCGGCTATTCTGCCTTCCACTACAACCATCCATAAAGAGGGCATCACCCAGCTCCTTGAATCCTAATCCGCCATTAGGGAGGGATGGAGCCAAAAATTTCAGCTCTCTACGCTGTGACAGACCTTGGAGGGTCTTGTTAGGCGACGACTGTCCAACCCTCTGCTATGGTGAAATCCGTAGATCACCTCCATGTTGCAAGACCCATGCTTGCGAAGCTTCATGATTGACACCCAGTAACTAGATGCGATGACCGCTAGAGCTTTGAGCTCAAGGCATTCCTAGGCGAACCCGACAACCTCCCTGCCATCATCTTCCTCTCCGTCACTTTTCATTTCTCTTATTCTTCTGCCATATAAAGTCAACCATCGTTTCATTAATCCACCCTTCTTGGTCAGAGAGAGAGAGCCTCGCCTCTACCTCCGATGACAGCGCCCATGTGAGGATCGAGCGACGACCTGTCCTCTCCAGATGAGATCCAAGGAATGGCGATCCCTTGTTGCAGTACCTCTACGAGCTATGTGTCACTACATAGAGTGAGAATCAGGGAAACTTTGGACAACTCTCAATCCCCAGGCACTCCTCCATCTTTCTCGATCCCACTTCTAGGTATACTTCTTTCTACCTTCCCCTTCCTCCTACATTTGGGATTCCTCTATTTTTCCTCTATTCATTTGTTTCTTGTTTCTTCTCATTAGCCTCCATTCTTCTTCCTACTATATCTCGATCTTCTCCTTCAGAACCCCCTTCTTCTTAGATCTGATCCCCCTCTCCTTTCTCCACGATCTCCCCTACCGTGATTCACCTTAGACCTTGCACATATCTGAGTTCATGTTCCTTATTCTCGTTACTCATCTCGAACCTCACTCCAGCCATAGTCCTTTACAATTCAGAAGACAATCGAGCTTTGGATAGCTTGAGGTTTGATCTCACTTGCAGGCTTCTCGACCGATAACTAAATCCAGGAGAATTAGTGAATCAACTCGCCTCAAGCCTGCTCCTTTCGCCAGAGCCACCTCAAGCTTCGGACGCCTCCAGTACCACCGCACCATGCGACCTGACCCTTTGAGCATAATCGATGTCAAACAGTCCTCAATCTAGAGCTCCAGTGTCCAGCCAAGCCGTCTCAATCCTTGGGCGTGTGTCGCCTGAGGTTCAAGCATCAACACCCGACAACCACCCTTTGAAATACATCGATTGGCCTCATCATCGATATCGCTCCACTGCTTGATCTCTCCTCCTCATCCATGTGTTGTTCGAGGCATCATCGCCACCACATGCCGCTTCTCCATCATTGAGCGGGCTTCGACCAATTTCCACCACCCGCAAGAGGCCCTCGCCATCGCCCTCCATTCAACCACTATCTGCGCTGCCCCTCCTTATCCTTTTGCACTTCCCAAGTTCTTTGTACATGAGGGAGTGAAATATGTGGAGGAACTCCCGCAGATCCAGTGAATCATAGAAGACCCCCCTTGCATATTCAGGCATGTGAGCAAGAGGGAATTTTACGCCAAGGACCCTTTATCTCAAGCATGTCATGCCCGAGACCCCACTGACCATAGCACATGTACGACACGTAATTGGTGGAGAAATTGCATGAGACCCCCTCCGGGTCTAGGTATCTTATCCTAGTCCATGTCTACTACATTTAGTTTACTTTTAATTTCTAATTTGCAAGGACACCCTTGTATTGAAGATTTATTTTGGACCTTGATTTGACATCATTTTATTTAGTAAAAATAGCTTTTTATACCTCAACTAATTCTTTACACGGTGGCATGTGCATCATATTCTGATTTGTGGTTAATTATTTATTATTATTTTTGTGAAAAATTAGCATATTTACCGATTGTGTGCTTTAAAATTCATATAAAATTAACCACAAAACCAAAAATTGTCATAAATTCAGATTTTTTGTAATTAGTTGATTTCTTCCTTTCCCGAAATTTCATGTCATTTGCATGCATGTCGAGGTCGGAATAAAATCATTACTGGTTTTAGTACTTAGTTTTTAATAGGTTGTACATCAATCATTTTTAGGATTTATTAATTTTCCTGTATAGGTTCTCATTAGGTCGGGATATTTTTAGTTCCTATAATTAAGTTGATTTGCTATTTATAAAAATTAATTTGTGAGAAATCACCCTACCATCATATATTATTTGTAATTAATTCATATTGATCCAAATATTCCAAAAAATACAATAGCTTAATTTCATCATCTTCCACCTTCTTGACAAGTTTGATAATTTTTGAACTTTATTTGATCGTAAATTGCATTTTAGTCCCTAAACTCTACAAAATTTGCATTTCATTATTAAATTGCATTTAAAAATAAAAAATCCCTAAAAACCTAATCTCTAGATCGCTTAATAATTGACCGAAGGAGATTGTGGCCTCCGTAAGTTCGACCGTGGGCTTGCCCATGTAAAGAAATCTTGGCTGCTTATTTTAATTGGATAATTAATTAAGAGGTCATTTTGATAAATTTCTATTTCCCTGACTTCAACGCATTTCAAGATAACTTAATTAAAATGGGGAATTTGGGTATTAAAACTCCTATTGTATATAATTGTTTTGAAATTAAAAAGAAATTTTAAAATAGAAAAAATATAGCAAATTAAACTGAAACAAGAGTTTGTAATTCATTAAAAATACTTGTAAAAATATTAATACGTATATATGACAGTTTGACGTTTTATTCATCATAAAACTTGTAGATCTCATCGAGATCTACGACATTCATGTTCTAAACTTTTTTATATGAGGCTTGTACATAGTTTTTTTATGTTTTTCCTTTTTTATTTTGATATTTTTTATTGGGCCATGTGGCTCCCTCTGGAGCAACCACGTAGCCTAGCTTTTTATTCACCCACGACTCATCTAGCACTATTTGATAACTTGATCCAATGACTGTTTCTCATCTTCCAACCCTTAACATCAGAGCACCTCATCGCCGCCTCATCTTTTACCTTTTTCTTGTGACGCCTCACAAACCATATCCACATTAGCCCTACACTACGTAGTCGCTCTCACCACACTTACGCTTGCCATTACTCCAGGACCATGTCTTCCTCACCATACAGAACTCGGTGGAAGTTACAACCTCAATGCTCAAACTTTGGTAATGGTTACTGAATTCCTTCAAAACAACCACCACCTATCACTCGCGCTGGTATCCACCCTTGCGTGATTCCCCAAGTTACACCTTCCTTTTGGTGATATGGCTTAGATTGATTAGTGAGCGATGATAGAGGACCATCTAAGATGTAATATGTAGCTATCGTTGTCATGTTGTAGCTCCACTTCGAGCTATTCGACCTCAGCCTTTTGTCACGACTTTGAGTGAGGACCCAAGAGGTACTCAGCTCCGCTCACTGGACAAACCATTCTCCTTCAATAACCTCCTCTGTTCTCTAGGTAATCACCTCCTCATCCCTTCTTCTTTTCTTCTTTTTACTCATACGCACACCAAATACCCAGTTTACTCTATCCACTCTACCAAATCCATCGTTGCCTTGCTAACTTCGCACAAATCCTCTCCTTCTCTCTTGACTTCTCTGTAGTTCCCTCCATCTCGATCATTCACACCCCTTACATAGAGTTGTGAATCCAATAGGGCCATGATCACTCACCTCTTGTGAGCCCCCATTTAATCCACTTTCGGTGCAAATCCCCCGCCTCCATATGCTACAGCTATTCGCTATCATTTGCATGTACTTGGTAACTCCTAAATGGGTCAGTATTGGCATGCCTCACTGATATCGATCTTTGCCTCTGATGATACTCCCTTGATCCACTTATCACTTCCACACAGGAGCTTCTTCAGACCTCTAGCATCTTCATGACACCTTTACGGAGGTGTCTAGACCATGAGGCAACGACGATGAACATGGAGGAGCGCAAGATGCCTTGTTGGAGCTCTACCGGAGTGACACCTCCTTCTACTAGATAGGAGGAGCGAGGAGAAGCATATACTGTTGGATCAGATCTCTTTTATCTGATATGAGGGCCATGAGTAGATCCCAACACCAGGCCGAAGCAGTGTTTCCCCCTTAGCCATGGAGCATGAGCCTCCAACGTGCATCATGGAACTTGAGCCGTACCGACCTCTCGAGCCTCGCCTCATGCATCTCTAGCATGCCCTGGAAATTTTTGGAGGTAAGACCCTCCGAAATTTTCTATTCCGCTTTTGCCCCAACACATGTTATATTCGCATTATAGCTCATGTGGAATATTTTATTTGCATTTTAATCCAGTTATGGTCCTATTTGATATATATTTTCTTGTTATTTTCATTGCACTTTAGTCCACGACTTTTTGCCCGTCAAAATTTTTTGGATTCATAATAAAAATATATACAATAGTGTTTATATAAGGAATTTCTCTTCTTGAGGCAGTAGATTGTCCTTCTTTTGAAGCTTTATTGCAACCGACAACATCATGTATTTAGACATCCATGCCACTGGATTAGGTTGGGGTGCATTTGCCTCCTATTAGGGTGATGCACGTTTCCACACGTGTGCTTATGGAGCTAAAGAATTCTGCCCTCACCACCTCATCTGAGTTGAGCTATGTGTAGAGTGCTTATCCTAGTAAGGCCACTATCAACATTGGTCATGTCTGTATCATGAAATGTTCTACCTCGGCTAGTCAATATGAAATGTGAACATAGTCTTGTGGACTCAAAGATTTGATTCGCATTGACTTGAAAAGTCTTAATTCCAATTCCTAAAAGATTCTTGTGAAACTAAGTGTATTAAGGTTTAACCAAGCTCTGATCTTCAGATTTATTCTAGACTAATTCAATTGCCAAAATCATTTTGAAAATATAAAATCTAAATGCAAAAATATATTTGTGAAGAACATTTTCTGGTTTTGAACTTTTTATGAAGTTTGGGAAAAGTTTTACAAATTTCTGTGGAGTTTTGAAAACTTTTAGAATTTTTTGGAGTTTTTGAATATATTAATGAATTGTATGTATTTACACGTATTTACAAGGTTTTTATACATATTTACACTAGATTTTATATATAGATTGATACAAGTATTTTACAAGTTTAATACATGGTTTTATTTAGATTTTTACAAAACATTAATAAATACAAGTTTTTCAAAAACAAATTGAAATATTTTTGCAAACATTTTACAAAAAAATTGAAAACATATTTTGCAAAGAATATTACAACAAAATTTTCAAACATTTTTACAAATAATTTTCCAATTTTTTTGCAAAAGAGTATTTTTTAAAAGTTTGTAAATAATTTACAATGAATTTTCAAAGGTTTTCAAAAGATTTTTCGAAATATTTTATAACCATTTTTCAAAATTATTTGCAAAACATTTTCAAACCAATATTTACAAACATTTTTCAAGAAATTTTACATATATTTACAAATGTTTTCAATCCCTTTATTTTATACCCTTATTCATAGTATTATAGCAATATTATTTAATATACAATACATGACAAGTTATGGCTAGGGAATATATATAATATATAAGACACCCTTATACTTAGCTCGAAATATGCCCTCACAATGACCAAGTAACATCAAAGGAAGTCATAACTCGTGCTAAGTATAGACGAATACTGCACCGCAATGACTCAATAAAAGAATAAGAAGTCGATCATGCCCTTTATACTTAGGACCTACTAATCCTTAGTAGAGAAGACTGTACATTAAGCGGGGTTGGTCGAGGATATAAATATACGAAATCAAGAGCTCAGCTTATCTCCGCCTGTACTTCAGATAAAATATCCCCAAGTATAGATAAAATATCAATAAGTTGGGTTATAAATGAGGGAACAATCAATATTAAAATGAAAATATTAAGAGAGAAGAAATAACATCACTCCCACTATACTTAGGGTAAAAGATCCCTAGTATAAGCAACGATAGATATAATGAAATAAAATGAAAATGAAAAACATAGTGTCTACACCTCGCACACTTAAGATAAAGTGCATCCCAAGTATATCCACATAAATCCTAAGTGAGACATGGGGTGTAAAACAAAAATTGGATTACTGAGAGAGTAAAAGATGAAACATGTTTATACAAGGTAGACAATGTTGACGTGCCTATCAACAATTACTAGAGTTTACACCCCTAGTTGGGTGAAAATGCTATGATAACAATGTATCAAGTTCAAGACGACATCAGTAAAGTGAATGTCACACTCTCGTTGTTATCTCAGTTTGAGAACAACAATGAAGTCAACAACGGAAACTAAAACACCATAGTAATCAAGTTGGTGTTTTCTACTAGGAAAAAAGAAAAAAAACTAAGCTAGGAACTGGTAGCATCAAACGAATCATTGTCTTAAGATCAGAATAGTGTGAATGAATAGAGCCAATACAAACGAACTTGGAGAAATATGGATTAGTCATGGACTCCTCCATGTCAATGATAATTCTCAAAAAGATATGAAAAGCCAAGAGGAAGATACTATATATAAAATTGAATATCATATGTACATAATGGAGAAAATCGGACAAAGCATCGAATATCTCAAGGCATGGCTCATCCTCGTGAGGGTCGTCAAGGAGAGAAGACTCAGAAGACTCAATCTCATGATCCGAAAGCACAAGGATGAATTGAAACTGAGCATAAAGATGTTGTTGCATCCTCCTACACATAACCCTCGGGTATTAATTTGTATCCTCCTATAAATAACTTGGAAGCAAACTCACTAGTGAAGGATGGGGTAATGTTGGAAATCAACTTAAAAAATCTATTAGTCTCTTCTATCCAGATGACACATGGCTCATATGTGGGACAATCTATATCTGACATATCTACATTGTCATCCTCACATAGCCCATGATACTTGAATGGTCCAAAATATCCATAAAATATTAGATGTGTCCATCAGGAAATGAATCTGGATGGTCATGACATGGGAAGTTGATCAGCTAATAGGAAAATTGAAACAACATGGGCTCATTCTCATTCTCATGGAATGCTCAAAGAGATGGTACCCCAGAATCCTGACATATGAAGTGCATACTCGACTCGAACTTCTGGGTAACTAATGGGAAAATGGAAAGGTATCTGGATATAGAAACTCACCAATTCTGTATCATCGTCCAAATTTTGTAATGCCTCAATGATCACATCCATTGTTAGGTGTGTAGTATCAGAATCCTCAAGAAACTTGGTCTTACATCCACCAAAGATTGCACCTTCATTCCAAAATGATATCTGCCTGGTTCAATCATTTTCTTAGTGCCTCCAACACATGCCTCAACTTATAGCACAACATGCCCAAAAGAGATAGAATGGGACATTGGTAGGGTCATAAAAGTATGGGAAGAAAACGTATAAAACAAAATAGTGGGCAAGACACTGACCATATGCAGATTGATATCATACCAAGCAAGACAAAAATGTGGTTCAAGAAGAGACTCATCTTGAACCGAAACAAGGGAACAAGGATGATGTAGGTGAAAACAGACGCAAAATCTGACTAACCTTAAGAATAACCTAACATCATGACACAAATAAGAATGAAAACAAAAAAGAGTAATGAAAAGAAACTCAAAGACTAGTAGAACTTAAAGGAATAGAAACAGAACAAATCCAAATTGCAATAAAACATAATGAAAACTCCCAATTCACCTACTCAACTTAGTGATGACCCTAAAAGTTCAGTTGTTATATTTTCAATTTTAGAGTTAGGTGATTCAAACAATAATTTGAACCAAACTCAAAGGTGTGCTCTACTAGAGTAGCTCTTGTTAGAGTGCACGTTATCTTAATCCCATTCATGCCAGAAGCAGCCACAGATCCACCACAAGTCCGTCAATATGGTGGCATTTCATGATGTGGACAAGGATGAAAGCTCCAACCTAAGTATCATAGGGAGCAACCTATCCAAAGTGGACATTATAGAGAATATATCACATGATATTGAGAAACTAATTGTGTTCGAACATAGAGCCAAAAATCTTGACAAAGTGGAGCAGATCACCAAGCATATGGAGCACTTTGTGATTACTATTAGTTCATGTCAGTCTATAAGTTCATCTACCATGATTTCTACCGAGCCGAAGTAGTCATCAAACTGGTAGAGTCTAGGGGCAACCATTATCTATCTTGTACATATACTATGCGCATGCACATGACTAGAGACCACCATCACCACAACCTCAGTAATAGATGATAGTGTATCACCCAAAGTTGCAGCCTTTTGTAGATTTGCTATTTCCACCTCCACCCAAAATTCATGAGGTCAGTGATGTTTGGATGAATGAACATCAACTAACCCATCCTAGCAGACATCTACAGGGATAGTCCATTGCCATATGGTTATACCACCAATCATATGGTGGAAATTTATCCAGGGTCAGCCTCATAACCACCAATCTCTACCATAAGCATGTACTTGGAGACAGTCCTATCAGCAACTGGTGTACCGTTGACCTTAGTTGTTTCACTATTACATGGATGCCCAGTACAATCAGTATCATCATCCTCATTATTACCAACAATAATATCCTTTTCCATTTTACTCTCAGAATAGTCAGTCGCAACCTTTGTTGCATCATTACTTGTCTCAGCGTAGTCAACACACTGAACCATCCGAGGCCGCACCTGTCAACCCCGCCATGGACTATTTGGCTCAATTGTTGAAGAACCTCAATGAGGTGTGCTAGAAGTTAGATGAACTCATCACTACTAAAACTATCACATCAGCACAGGTTGAGGCAAACCCCAATAATTTTAAGCGGAAAGAGCAGGTAGTAAGCTATGTATCCACCAAACTTGATGAGCGATGAATTTGTGATTCATCACTCTAAAAGTTGAAAATAGAGCTTTGTTCCCGAGTAATTGGTTGTATATCTCCCACATTATTCACATTCGTGCATTTAGAATTAATGTTCGCATATTTTCATTAATGAATGAGCCAAATTCACTTGTACATCTTCATATACATATTATCTAACTTTTCTTATTTGTATCTATTTTGTACTAACTCCAAATCCAATAAAATAAATTATATAGTGTATATAATACTAACACTAATAAAGGGAAAATATCAAAAAAATACTAACTAGTAAAATTGTCCAATAAAACCCAAAACCTAATTCTCAGACAGATGAATGAAAATGTGCATATCTCTCTCATACAATGTTCGATTTAGGTTTACTCACTTTTAAAATAATATATATTTAAAGACCTTCAAAATAAGGCAAATTTAATAAAAATCGGAGTTGATATGTGAAAGTCGGGTTTTGGGCCCCTATTTTATTATGTACATACTGACCAAAATACCTTTTATTTTTATATTTTCGTAATTATTGAAAATCCAAAAAAATAATTTAAGTTGTAAATGTTCCTTTTATATTTTCTTTTATTTTCATTTTTGTCTTATTTAAAAATGATAAAAAAATATGGAAAAGATAAAAATAAGGTATTTTATACCTCTAAGGTACCCCCAAAATCACTTTTTGTACAGATGGCTTCTTTTGATTATTGGTCCTTCATAAAAGTTGTATATCTCGTTGAGACAATCAACTTTCGTGTTGACCACTTTTTGATTTGACACCTTTTGTTCTTTTTTCTTTATTTTTATTTACATTTAACTTTTGAATTTTCTGGGTGCGACATGTCGCAACTCCTAAAGCCGCTACGTGTCACCCCATTTTTATTTTTATTTTTTAATTATTAATTTTTTTACATTTCTTTATTACCTTAATTATTTTTTTATTTATTCTTAATTAAATTTTTTTTATTATTATTTATTATTTGATTTTATTTTAATTTGTTACCGCTACGTGGCAGTCCCTAAGCGTGCCACATGGCCCACTTTTCTTAAATCTCTCACCCTTTTTTTGTCTCTCCGCTCTCAAGAACTCTCTTCCCTCTTACTTCCTATTGCTCTCTACATCTCCCCATGCATCCGCACACACTCCCCGCTCCCCCCGCCTTTCCCTCTTTTTCTCTCTCACCGTCACTCCCTCTTGACTTCGCCTGATGCAAAACACACCTACCCCCCTCACTTTCCTCTCGTGTAACCATCCACCCCGGCATCTTGCGGCGCACAGCCTCTCCTAAGCACGTTCCCCTCTTATTTGCCTTCTCGTCCACAAAATCGCCCATGATCTCTACTCCGTTTCCCTCCCACTCTTGGAACTGCATATAAAAGGCATCCCGTCAGCTCCCATCCAACCCATCCACCTTTTACGAGGAGAGCGGTCCAGCTTTGAGCTCCTGAAGGTGACAGCTCTGGGAGTCCCCATCAAGAGATGATGACACATCTTTCCCCCTAGCGAGATCCAAGGTCACCAGGCCTTGTTGAAGCAAAGCTTTGCTACTGCTCGCAAAGCTTAAGAACTCCATTCACTGGAGCACTTTGAGGCTATAACACCTGAATTCATTATCGAAACATCAGCATCCCATGTGAAAATCCATCGCATGTAACTTCCTTTTCTTTTTCTCTCATTTCTTCTTGTCCGTCCTTTATCCCCCTGCTACTCCCTTAAATCTCCTCTAAAATTGTAACAACCCAGATTTCTGACCGAACCACCTAATTTATACACCGTCACTCCATGCACCTTGATATTCCCCTTGAATTTTTGCAAATGATAGAAACAATTAGGTTATCGATCATCAACACAAACAGGATCCTTGCAGTCCACTCCCTTTGCATCTTTTTTCTTAAACTAACATCTACATAAGGTAGAAGAAGACGAAGCCAACATTCCCCTGATCACACTCTTGATCCCTTAGTCGAGACCAAAGCTCAAGCATTGATTCTTCGTTGCAGGAACCACAGTCGAGGCTCACAATACAACAAGTAGTAGCCCCCTTCAACCTCCATATTGCAACAAAGATCTAATACAGGTTCACATGCGACAGCCATAATTGATGTGCCCTTGTGCTCCACCCCCGCAACGGTGCCTCTCCTATGTAGCCCCACCTGCTGAAGCCAGCACCTTCCTATCACACCTCACCAACCTTCGGGCATATATCGTGTGCGACCTGCACAATCTCCTACTCTGCACCATTGCCTCGAAGCTCAACCATGAGCCTCCGCCTCAATAGTCATCCTCGACGCCTCTGCTTTGACAACCGACAGCCGCCAACCCGCCTTGCGAGGCTACCACTCTCCTTCATGTGTGGGTGAACAACCATCAGCTCGTCGCCCAAAAGTACTATGCCTCCTTTTCACCACTTCACGTGCACAACCACTGAGAACCCCACACACACCAATAATGTCCACTCCTCATCACCATGCGCTCCGCCTCGGGCTAGACGCATGCCGTCAACCTCAGCTACGGGCGTCTGTCACCCCTACCTCCGTTGCACAAGAGCACCATCACATGCCAACTGCATTATCTTCCCCTTACGTGCATGACACAAGAGGACGTGAAAATTACATCCGTGCCTCTCGGATAATTTGCGATCATGCCTCAAGGGTTCCAATAAATTCAAGAAACACCCCCACTGCTAGAGGTCACATGTTGTGCATGCGCTTCTAGGGAAATGTTTGAGTACGCCCCTAGAGGATCGAGAAATTAATGAAACACACCTATACGTTATTTCTTATTCTTTCTATTTTCTTTTTTGTATAATACCCTTGTGTTTGGACATTTATTTGATACTCATTTCACGTCATTTTTAATTACAAAATAGCATATTGTAGAGCATCTCATTTTCTATCTAATGAGTTTTTTTTATGTTTTTATGATCCGTGAATTATTTATTATAAATAATTTGGTGGAAACATCCATAGTTTACCCATCTTATGCTTTGAAATGGATATTTAATTATTCATTGATCTAAAAATATCCCAGAAAATCATCAGTAGGTATATTTTAAGATGTTCTACATTATGCCTAACTTTTATCTCATTTGCATGCATATCTAGGATATAATAAATGAAATGATGGATTTAGTAATTGAATTTTAATTAATTCTGCACTTTGTATTCTTAGGAATTAAAAATTATTCTAGATATGTCTTACATAGAACTATATAGGATAAATTAATTTCTGGAACAAAATAATGTTTGGTATTTAATTAAAATTAATTTTCTCTAAATCACCTTGTCTGCATGTTTTATTCGTTATTAATTCATTTTTCATCCCAAAAATCCAAAAGAATTTCATCAGACTAATTTCATCACATTTCACATTCTAGCCAAGTTTGAGATTTTTTTGACACTGGCTGAATGTAATTTGATGTTTAGTTCATGAACCTCGCTTAACCTGCATTTTTCTCATTTATTGCATTTAAAAATACTAAAAAATGCCTCTTTGAAAATAAAATCTCTAGATCAACTGAAAACCAACCTAAGGAGATAGTGGTCTACTTGAGTTCGGCCTTAGGCTTACCTATGTAAAAATAATTTGATAGCTCGCTTTAATTGGATAATTAATTAGTGTTTTTTTATTAATCTAAATTTTCCCGACTGTAATGAACGAGTAATTTAAACGTTAATTCTAACAGATTAATATGGACAACCAAGGGTCAATAAATGAGTTAGGTATACATGATTCTATAATGTTATATAATGTTGTAACTCTCAAGTGTGGTCAAACATTTCATCCATCTATCACAGCGAAGGTGAAGATTAGACAATCCACTAGTGAATAATCGTCTTCAACATTAGTTGATCCATCAGCCGTGTTGGGTGACAAAGAAGGAGGATTAGAAATGCTAGATCACCACAATATCCAAAAAAAATAAGGAAAAGAAAATGCCAAAAATTTAATAAGGGCCTAGACAAAACCGATCCAGCCAAGGAGAAAGTCACAATAGCAGTCGATCCAATGCCGATTGACGAAGATGATTATATACCTTCTAGCCAATTATTTTTACATGATGATTCTATTGTAATTAAGAACAATGCTTTTCAATCTGTAAATATTCCTTTTCCAGACACAATCAAAAATACCAAAAAATAAAATAAAAAAATTGAAATGTATTCTCCGATCCAACCATTGTTGAGATCTTACTGATTGTCTTTATGGAAATGCACTTATTGAATGTCATGGAATAGATGAAAGGATTGAAAATAGGCATGCACATCAAAGCGCCATCCTTTCAAAAATAGATGTAGTCGATCAGAAAAGCATATCCTGACCATGGCCACAGTGAATGTGATCAGTGACCTCCCAACAAAAAAGAAAGATAAGAGGTGCATTTAATAAGAAGTATAAATTTTGATTAGAATTTTGACCAACCTATGCTTGATAGTCAGTCTTATATAAACATTGTGCCCTCTTCGTTGCTGTTTGGGATGGGTTTTCTTAAACCCATACGCATGATCCTTCAGTTTTCTGATCGATACATTAATAAGCACAGAGGTTTATTGAATGGTGTTATCATAACAAGGCATGATATGAAATTTCTAGTGGACTTTGTTGTCCTAGACATGGATTCTCATGCACTGTTACTCTAGACCCCTTTTATTCTTGCTCAATTGCTCCTTCGAACAACCAAAGCAATAGTTGATTATAGGTCTGGAAAGAACATGATCGCTACTGCAAAAAGAGAACATGACAAGAAGAAACTAAAAGATCACCTCATGGAATTACCATGGACATGATCACCAAGCCAAAAGCCATAGAGAGCACATTTGAGAGAAGAGATCCAGCACCACTTGCAAAAGTCATTGATGCTATTGTGCAAATCAAAGATCCATGCATTTCTTTGAATGATATCTTGACCTAGGAAATCCTACTCCGAGAGGAAAACCAGAAAAACACAGTTCACACTTGCTCCTTCGTTGATAGGATAGATAATTCTGAAGCCTTGCTCCTTCGTTGACAAGGCGGATAATTCTGAAGCATTGATCGAGTTAATCGAAGAAGATTCATGTCAAATCGAACTAGAAAAAATAATTGCAGATATGTTCGGCACATCATTATCTGAGATGAGAGTAGCTGAGGTGCACAACACAATATTGTCAGCATAATTTTTTTATTCACCAACCAGCATAGTTTCATAAGAAACCAAGAAGCTGACTCAGCAATTACTTCAATTAAAGAGGCTTTGAGTAGACCTTAAGTATGTGTTCCTTGTAGGTGAGTATAATATGTATATAGTCATCATCCGAAGTTGACTGACCACAGACTAAGAATCTCGTTTTGGACATGTGAGCCCACGACGAGCCATTATGCAAGAAATTTTATTGCAAATATCATTCCCTAATCTGAAATGAAGAATAACTAATTTTCATAGTAGGTCCCTTATTACAATTAGGGTTATGTACCATGGCCATCTTAATGATCATACAACTGTTGATTCAATTATTGAATTATAGAGGCTGGTGCTTGGATGAATATCTAAAGAGTTAGATTGAGGACTCATCAAGCACCGTCAAATTATTGTTAAGAGAGGATCTCCCGTATGAGAAGAAGATGCAATCCTTTCTCTAAAGACTGATATCTAACCAACCTCTTGATGTAGGTCCTCTGCATAGGAATAGAGATTCGGAGGTGTTAGACAAGTTAGGTCAAAGAGTTGACGTAACAAGATCAAGACAAACAAAGTCCTATGTCGTATGCTCTCACGATATAGTCCCACATCCTTTGATCAGAGACACATGAATTACTATATGTCTAAGTATGTATATTTGGCAAAGAAATAAGTTGATGACCTAACCAAGGACTATACACCCGTGTGTTGGTGTGCATGCAAGGGCATATGAGTAGTACGATCTCTCAAAGGGATCATATAGTTCATTGCTGAACTGGAAGACATGAGCTCACTCATGAGATATTAGGAAAATCAAATTACATGCACAGTCGTCTCGCTTTGGAAGCTTGACTGAATTTGTAGGCTTGATATATATTTTAGAAAGTATATGATCATCATATAGGTGTGATATAAGATTTTTGGAAAGTATATGATCAATACCAACTCCCAATGATCGAATGAGAAACTTAATGAAAAACCCTGATGTAGACATGGTAAAATTCATCTCAAATTCGTGTTTACTCTAGGTCTTCAGTATGCAGGATGTACATGTATTTGGAATACCTGAGGGTGATGTGATCATAAAAAATGGAATAATCACGATGCTTCCATTCCGAGGGAGCGATGAAATGGGTATGGATTTTAGTGACTCCTCTCATAGAGAAGTAATCCGATCTTAGTCCAAATGTCGGACATTGATAAGAATGTGATTGAGATGGGATGAGAAAATTGGATTTGCGATCCTGATTTAGTCAAGCATCTATGAGAGGTCTGCAAGATATGGATTTGAGATGTGATCTCAAATTCCATGTCACTATACATGGAATAATACAATCGCCATGTCCTTATCTCCAAATATCCGCGGAGAAAGCACATTATGCTTCAAAGAGTTCAGGACAATTTCATTGTTGATATATTTATCCGAGCATTAGAAATTTGACAATTAAATGTATTTTAACTATCATGAATAATATGAATTTAATTCATATTATAAGAATAGCTATCTAATATAATTAAATGTGATTTATTTATGAAAGATGTGAATAATGTGAATGTGATTCATATTATTTTGGTAAATGAGAATAGTAATCCAAGATGATTAAATGTGATTTAGTTATCATGGATATGAAATAATGTGTATAGCGCTATCCAATTATTCATATATATTATAAATGTGATATATAATATATTAGAGAGAAACTATAATGATTTATATTTGTTGATTAATTATTGATGTAAATTGGTTTCACAGTGGATAATTAATTGAAAATATAATTTACATTTTATTTTGGGATGTGAATGTGACTCACATTTTTCCAATGGCATGATTGCAATATTCACAAGATAATTATGAATTATTTTTGTGAAATAATTTACAAGTGGTGATGTTGTAAATCTTCATGATATCATGAGATAATGAGATCTCATGAAATATTTAGGAGATAGACCGTCCCCCCTTTTTAGGGGATGAGGTCAATCTTCTCATTATCTCCAAGATTAATTAATTAATTTGATTTGAAACTTATTACATTTCCATATATATTAATTTAAATCAAATTAATCATTGTCGTATTTTCACAACAACATCACAACTATTGAAAGAAACACAAATCAATCTCATCCATTGGTTTTGTATTGTCCATGGATTGATATCCTTGTATCACAAAATATTATATAAGAAGAGGCACCCCTTGCTCTTCAAGTTACATCAAAGTTGCATCAAAATAATTGCCCTCTCCCTCTCTCTCTCTACACGTCAGGTTTCTCTCCCTCTCTCTCATTGTGGTGGATGATGAATCTACGATTCTCATTCTTTATTCTTTAATTTTAGCTTTATCTTTTAGCAAAACTACATGTAAATACATGTAAATACAATAAATTAAATTTCTACATGTCATTGTGAATATCTCATAATTAACATCTATTTTCCAAAAATAAAAGAATAAAGAGAAAAAAGAAAGATGTTTTTAGAATAATACCCCAAGAGAAGGTCAAGCCTTGACTTGATCGACAATAAATAAATATAGAGAGATATGGCATACTGTTTATTGTACATACCACCTATATCTGAACAAATAATTATTCACATGTATTTCTTGATAAAGTAAGAATACCTTATTATTTTGGAACACTTGTATATAGTCCTAATAATATGTAAAAATAAAATAAAAATCAAAAAATATAAAATTAAATAAAATTAAAATCCACAATTCATTGAACAAAGGCCATAGGTGAATATAATACTTATTTAATTAACTCCAGTAATTAATTTATAAAAATAATCTTGAAATCCTTAATTTATTTAGTAAATAAATATAAAATAAAAAATATTTTTTAAAAAATAATAGAATAAAAATACATGCACATAATACATAGGTATAGTATACTTCAATATAACACATCATATTGTATATACCCTATTTATATTTTCATAAAAATAGTTAAAAATCATAGAAAAATAGTTTATAAAATAATAAATAATTTTTATTTTATACGCTTTTTTTAAAATCATTTACTATTTTATATTTATTATTCTTTTTTTTGTAAATCTTGCACTCTAGTTGGTCCACATGGGATCGTTGACCTCGATCAACCTTCTCCCCCCAGCCGGGTTGACCCGACTTCCCTTCATTGGAGTCCATTTCTTCGAATAATATAGACTGGGTACATCATCTAGTCACCTCGGTTCCACCGCCTGACTACGCTCCGAGGATCCATGATCCTCGCGAATGCCTAAGAGGGGCCAGATCTGCTTAGGGTTTCGCATCCCTCGTCGATCCTTCAAGAACCTTGAGCACACCTATATAAATATTCCTCTACCTATAGTGCACACTAGATCATATCTCGTGCCACCCTCGCCCCCTAGTTTGCACTAGTAGAGTGACATCAGCTTGTAGCATCCTCCAGAGCTTGGATTAGTGGTCGTTCAGCTGTAGCTCACATTGTGGCCGGAGTCTTCCACCATGATCAGCCTCTTTTGCCCGCTAAGTATGATCGAAGCCATAACTCCAATGTTCACTTTGCCTAACCTCATCGTTCACATCAACATAACAAGGTATCTTTGATCACTTAAATTTCCTCTCTTTACTTTGATTTTTCCCTCATGACCATTGTGGCCGGAGTCTTCCACCATGACCAGCCTCTTCTGCCCGCTAAGTAGGATCGAAGCCATAACTCCAATGTTCACTTTGCCTAACCTCATCGTTCACATCAACATAACAAGGTATCTTCGATCACTTCAATTTCCTCTCTTTACTTCGACTTTTCCCTCATGGCCATCTCCACCATCTTTGCTCCGACCACCTCATCGGAGCCCCGACACTCGCATCTCACCACACAGATCGATACGCCAGTTCACCCTCCATCTCCTAGCACAACTTGACCGTTTTGAATCTTTCTCATTGGAGCAATATCAAGCCTAGATGTCCTACCCCAACGTACCTCAGACGTCGTCCCCCATTCCCCGTCGCTTCTTTAGTGTTTAGCTCAAAATATCCCTTGCCGGAGCACACGCTCCGAGCATAGGATACTCTTTGCAGGCCCTGGCCGCACGAGACACTTGAATCATGCCTCTACTACACCGATGGAGCAACTCCAGGTGGAGCATCCTTGTCCAGACCGTCCGACCATCCACTCCTCCATTCGATCCCCTTGGTCGACGCGGAGAGCCATCACGATTGTGCCAGACCCCATGGCTCCTTTGTCGTAGTCATAGATCTCCCTCTACGCTTGGATCAAGCTCGCTTGGGTTATGTTCGTCCAGCCTACTCCCTTGTCATCAAATCTGGAGTCGTTACTCCTGATCTGATCCAAGCCTTTCCATGGTATCTTATTCTTCCACTTGGATCAGATCTGGGCCCTCATTTTCACCACCCGAGAGATCCCATCTGCAAACTGTTAGATCGGACCCTGCTATCAGCTATAGGTTGCATGCCACTGCCTCCTTTGTCAGTCGTCATATACGTACTGGCATGGTAGATCTGAGTCGTACGTCCCCGATAGTGTTAGAACAGTCAGATCCTTTGCCATGGGACGGTCAGAGCCGTTAGAGCCCTCCACGTACCTAGTATGTGCCTGCAAGGGTATACTGCATCTTTTACCCAATCACTTTTCTTATTTCGCTTTAGTCCAGTAAATAAAATGTGTAGTTAAGAACATTTGCAGTTTCGACCTTCTAGTTTTCTTTATTTGCACTTTTGACTACTTGGATGAGTTCGTGTGCATCTTCACATGCTAGTTTGGATTAATTATAAGTCTGACTTATTTCTGGTTAAGAAATGAAGTTTATGTCTTGATATATGCACCTATACCCCTAGGAGGAGTGGATCACGTGTTCTACGTGTGTTTTCTGGATAAATTGCATCAGAGTCCCTTGAGTTTTAATATGTGTTATTCGCTAGGCCTGAGAACTTATTTCTTTGCAGAAAGGTCCTTTTGAACAGTTTGTGACTACTTTCATTTTATTGGACGAATAAAATATCAAATTGGCTCTAAAAAGTACGCAAAAATACATTTTTGCTCTTGCTTGCTTGTTATTTATGTGGTAATTTTTGTTTGATTTTATTTTACAATATTAAAAAGTTAAAAACCCCTAAAAAGTGCCCTGTCTATTTATAAAAAACATAAAAAAATTGAAAAATGTTTTGAAAAATTCTATATAAATTAGGGTAGTTGTATTTTGTTGTCCTTTATCTCCAGTACCATTTTTGTTTAAAATACCTCATAAAAACCATAAAAATTACAAAAATCCAAAATCTTATAAAAATTATATAAAATTGAAGAAAATCCAAAAATGTCGATTTTGTTTGTTGATGTTCATGTATATTTTCTCATAAAATTCACTCTCAGTAGTTTTAGGCATTTTAAGTTTTTTTAAATTGCAAATTACTTCTGGTTGTGCATTGTATTCTATTATTGCCACTGTTGATTTTTAGAAAATTCCAACAATATTTAAAAGTTCCATAAAAATTACCAAAAAACACTACAAATCGTATAAAAACCAAAAAATTTTATTACAATTTTCTGATTATTTTTGGCATATAAGAAAAATATAAAAAGAGTTTGTTTATGACTTTTTATTGGTTGTGCTTATTTCCTTTATATTAAAAAATAAAAAATTACAAAAATTAAAAACCACTAAAAATATTCTTTTTTTAAATATGACACCTTAGTTTTTAAATCGTGCTCCTTGTGTTCGGCCCAGATCGCTATACCAGGTAAATAAAATAGCAAAGCCGCTTACATTCTATTGATTTATCTTTGAGTCGTTTGATTTTCTTGCGACCAATTTGATTGATTAAGGACAACGACACCGGATCTCATTTATTCCTCCTTAGTTGATCGGAATCTGTGACACCGGAATTGCATCTTTGCTGGGGAGAACGGATTAGTAGTTTGATTTTGTTTCTTTATTTTTGTATCTATCTTGTATAACTGTTTTCTGACCATCTTCTGTTTCACCTTTTGTGCGCGGAGCTGCCTGGAGGAAGAGCCGGTTTGCTTTGGAAGGGCCTGCATCTAAGGAGGAGCTGAGGAGTAGAAGAGATATTTAGCATAGACAGATATATTTTTGTGTATATAGTTGTAATAACATAGAACTTTCTGGACAATTGGATTGTCCAGGGTCTGTTTCGCCGAGTGTCGGTGCAATCGGGGGACCTCACGGGAGTTTTTTGTGGTTTTTCGCATTTATTTTCTAATTGATTTCTGAGTATTTATCCCCTAGATTTAGGATTTCTAATTGCTTGAGCTCGATAATTAGCTAGGTCCAAACATCCTAATAGACTATATGTTCCTATAGAATGTATCTGGACTTGGACAAATAAAAGAAAAAGTTAATTTAATCGGTTAAGAGACCACATGCTGAGAGAGACCATATACAACGCTTTCAGGACCCACTGTGGTGGGCACCGATCGACCTCTAAGACCGGACTCAGGTCTCTTTTGTAATTAATTAACTATCAACTCTTCCCATTAATAGAAGTAGCTCATCTTAAGGATGATTTCCTCGTGCATCATATAGATTAGTTTATTTTTGTCTTTTAATTTATGTGTGGATCACCCTGCATGTAGAGTGTTGGAGCAAGGAACACCTTTCTATCTCTGCATGCATCATCGTGTTTGATCACACGTCAACTTTTCCATCTTCTTCACCTAGTTTTCTTGGACTTAAATAAAAAGGAAATCGGAAAATTCGTTAGACATTGCATTTATTTAGAAAAAGACAAAAAAAGTGATAACCAATAAAATCTAGGACTGGTAAAGAAAACTTGACCTAAAACAAAACTTTATTAAAAATCTTTGTTTTGGGGACAATCACCCCCTCATTGTCTGATTTATCTACAGAGAGAGAGAGAGATCAACACACTAGGATAGAGCTACACCTAAACTCGCTTGAGATACCGGTTCTAACAATTGGTTGTTCTCTAGTGAGGATTTCACCAGGTAGCTGATAATCTGTCTGGACTTCCTTAGTAGATTGGGTAAGATCGGGTTGCTAGTAAACGTTTTGCAACCCATACTGGTTGGAAATAACTAGTTATAAGAATCTGAGTCAGTATCTTGGGATAATTGGGCTCCTAACAGCTCGCTTAACCGCTCTGATAAATTGTGTGTTCACCTAATAAAATTAGACAAGATAAACGACGGAACCTTTACGATCATCACATTGTGTTGTGTATGTGAATTGGCAGTTCGATTTCTCATCTTGTTTGTGTCCCAGATCTACTCTTCATAAATACCCACATCACGATGATGGGAAAGAGGTCTCCAAGGCTACCTCTGGCAGCATTGCTTTTCAGCACTCTTCCCTGTTCATCTAGGGCAGCTTCAGAGAGCTTAGACCTATTCTATGAACCCGAAATGGCCTCCACCATGTTCCCCCTCAACCACCCTTTTCCACACATGAGGTACCAATACAGAGCCCGTCACAACTATATGTTCACTTGACAGCACCTGAGCTAGGGTTTTTTTCCTTTATAGAGACCGGTGACATGACCAGCAGTGAGGGAAGGACTGATGAGTAGCCACAAGGATCTACATTTGTATTGGTCCTGGCTATCATCAACTACATGCTACTAGCCTCCTTGGAGACCATGTAGAGACAGATCAGTGACCAAGGAGCTTTCGTGGCAAAGGTGAGGAGAGAGCTCACATAAATGAGACCTGGATGAGAGGAGCCACAAAGACCAGCTGCTGGTGGAGAGATACTCAGAGCTAAGGGAGGAGACGGATGTCAGGATAAGTCACAGGAGCCAGCCAGACCAACACGCATAATAAGGCAGTTGCACAATCCTAGTGCAACCCTTACCCACATATGGATCCAACTGCCCGAGATCCTTGCCGACATCGAGATTTGTCCTCAAACTATTCAGTTATTGCCCAAGTTCCATGGGTTAGCCACCAAGGAACCACATCTCCATCTGTAGGAGTTTGAGATGATCTGCAGCACCGTCCACGATCGATTTGTGGATGAAAATACAATACCATCAAGCTGATTACCTTCCCGTTCTCTTTGGTTGACAGAGCAGTCTACTAGCTGAAGCATCTAGGGAAGATCGTTACCACTTGGGAGCAGCTCCGAACCGAGTATTTGAACAAGTATTATCCACTCGGCCGGACCAATGTAGCAAGAGATATGATCAGCATCTTCACTATGATCCCAAATGAATAGTTCCATGAAGTCTGGGATCATTTTACAAAGCTCATAGACAGGTGTCCCCACCATGAGATCTGCAAGCCCAACATCGTCTAGAGTTTCTTTTGTGGGCTAACACCTGAGCTGCAGGGGCTTGTGAACTGCGGAGGTTCCTACATCACATAGGATGAAGATCAGGTCTGGGCCATCTTTGAGGAGATGGTAGAGAACTACAACGTGATATCCCAGACCCGTGTCTACACTCAGGGGAAGCCTCTACCACAGGTGATTTCTTACCAGAAGATTGCATGCGTTGATGTTAGTCCATCCACATCTTCTTCAGCAACGACACAAGCAGAATAGTCGATCGTCGATATGGGATTCATTAGCCAGAAGTTGGAATAGATAGAGATTATAGAGAAGAAGCAGTGCTAGGGACAGGATAAGCTCAACTAGAACGATGATCCAGCCCTATCTTTGAGTGACCCAAAGACCCAAATCTTGTGTCTCCAAAAGGTACAGATGACTTCTCAGCCACATCTCAGGTCACGTACTGATCCAGGGTGAAACTCTTCCTAGCCTTCTTCCTTGTATCGTCAGGTTCATCACATCCAGACAGAGTTGGTCCAACAGCTCCATCAGCCACCACCATCTTCAGATACTCAGATCATGGTATTCCAGTCGGATCAGCCCTTGGTATCCCTTTCCCTACAACTCTACTAGCAATAGGAGCCATTGATGGAAGTCAATTGGATGTTGTACTCCTAGTACAAACCACAACCCGATATTCATCTTGACCATCCCTACTTTCGATGGTCCACTAGAGATAACAAAGGGCAAGGCCGCCATACCCGCTCAGATCAAACCCAACCTAAACAATCTGAAGAGGAAATTTGAGCAACTACAATTTACAGAGCCCACCACTCCTAGTGATATTATGGATGATACTTCTTTTTCTGTATTTGATGCAGATTTTGTGACATTTAGGAGCGGTAGGAAGCCAGCCGGCGGCGACTTGCCTGACTGATGTCCTGATGCAGATTCCATAGCACTAGATGAGATCGGGAGTGATACTGACGTCTCTCAACATGATGATGATGGTGGTGCTGGGGCCACTAAGGATGTTGATCTAGACGACGGTATCGAGGTTTTTGTAGTTCCAGTTGTAGATGGTGGTACTGATGCCTCCAAGTTACTAGCGGCGGGCCAGAGTGCAGTACTGATACTGCGAGTTCAGATGTTGTCGGTGGTACTTATGCCGCCAAATTTCCTTCTGATGTGTTGACTCATCTTGTACCCAAGGAACACTTATAGAAAAATAAAAAAATGGAAAACAACAAAAATCAAAAATATGAATAAGGGAAAGGTTTTTGTATCTCCTGTGAGCCCATCTATTATGCTTGATGATATTTGCATGGATTCTAGACTATTGAACGCACATGAACCTACTCCTGACCCTCATCTCTCTAGAGAGGGTCCTCCTATCCCCTTTCCCTCAAGCACTCCATTTGGGAAATGGGCCAATAACAGAAAATCCAAAGAAGAGGCACCAATTAGAGTTCAACAAGCAGATGATAGACAGATTCTAGATACAATTGACTCTTCATAAGGCACTTGAGCATATTCCTCTATTCCAGAAGAACTTGAAACAGAAGACCACCATCCATAGGAAGAAGAGCAACCATAATGCATAAATCCATGTGCTCACCCGTGCCACCTGCTTTGCTATACAAATTCGATTGCCAACCAAGAGACAAGATGTAGGAGCTCCTTATGTCAGATTCCATATGCATGAGCAGTGGTTTGATAGTACTCTGTTAGACAGTGGTTCCTCAATTAAACTCCTCCCGACTACCATACTCGACCGATTCGAGTTTGGACCTCTTAGACAATGTAGCACAATCCTTCAGTTTGTTGATAGATTTGTAAAGAGGCTAAAGGGGTTAATAAAGGACATTGTCGTCACAATTCAGGGCCTAAAATTCCCTGTGGACTTTGTTGTATTGGACATGGAGATCCCTGAATCTGTGACTGATACCCCCATCATATTAGGATGAGCTTTCTTGGGCACCACCAAGGTAGTGTCCGATCATGATAGCGAGAAGGTATACTTTCAAGTCGAGGATGAAAGTGTATAAATAGAGACGATCGAGGATACTAGAGCCAGGGATTCAACTTGCTCGGAGCAGACTACCGACTAAGAGCTGATGATAGAAGCTGAGCTAGATGTCCACCAGGAGTGTGATTTTGTGATTACAGATGATGAAGCAGTTTGGGCAGATCCAGCATCATGAGATCTTGTCACACCTTCAGACGTTGTTGAGTTACAGTTAAGAGCGAATGAGAGTTCAGAGAGCACACTCATGTCACAGGATACCTTAGAGGCTGACTATTGCGATAAGGGTAGCGAAGCAGATTTTATTTCATGTGCTTCGGATTTAGATCCGTCGAACTCAAACATTGATTTTGATTGGTAGGACTTTGATGATTATTTACCGTGTCTGATGTCCACAAAGCCACCAGCTAGGATGGAGAGCGAGCCAGTACAGTTGATAGATATACATACAGGGCCATCTTCATCAGATATGCAGATTCAACAAGAGCTCTCACATGCAGATCTGGTAGCCTTCATACAGTCCTTTCAGAGGCCAGATTTGTCAGAACCGACTTCTCCTTAGTTGATGAGATTACCGCAGGGCATGAAGTATAGGTTCCTTGTGGGTGAGCCAGATATGTTCCCAGTCATTATCTCAACAGATTTGATTGAAGACTAAGAATCTCATTTGATGGAGGTTCTTGAAAGAAACCACAAGGCAATATGATGTTGTGTAGCTAATCTCTAGGGGATAGGTCTGGCCCTATGCTCCCACCACGTCTATTTTGAATAGGTCGCCAAGCCATAGCGTGAGTTCCAGCAAAGACTGAATCTGAATCATCAAGATGTGGTCATGAAAGCGATATCAATGGGTTATCCCGTTGCATGTGGTACCCAAGAAGATGGGTATAACCACATTTGTAAGTGAGTCTGGAGAGGAAATAGCTACCTGAGTACCTACTTCATGGAGGGTCTGCGTGGACTACAGACGATTGAATTAGGCCACCAAGAAGGATCATTTCTTGCTACCATTTATTTATAAGAGTATCGAGAGGTTAATTGGGAAGAGTCATTACTGCTTTCTGGATGGGTATTTGGGATACAATCAGGTGGCCACAACGCCCGAAGACAGGAGAAAACGACGTTGACATGTCTTTTCGGGACGTGAGCTTTTAGACGGATGCCCTTTGGTCTTTGTAATTCCACGGCTACATTCCATAGGTGCATGATTTCCATCTTCTCGGAAATGGTGGGCAAATGTTTAGAGGTCTTCATTGATGATTTTTTGTTCTATGGCGATGGGTTTGATGCTTGTTTTGACTGCCTAGACCGAGTACTTCAGCGCTGCATCGAGGTCAACCTTGTTCTATCTTGGGAGAAGAGTCATTTCATGGTGAATCATGGGAAAATCCGTAGCCGCATCATCTCCAACATGGGCATGGAGGTTGATCTGGACAAGGTGGATATCATCACGAAATTCAATACCTATCTAATTTGCTACAGTTGTTGTCTTCTCTAGGGCATGTCAGTTCTATAGGACTTCAGTCGAATTGCCTGATTGCTCACTAATCTGCTGACAAAAGACACTGAGTTCATTGTAGATGATAAGTGTCTTACGTCATTTGAGACTCTCAAGGGATTAGTAGTAGAGGATGTTGTCCTTCAGCCACCCCATTGGTCTCTCCCATTCAAGATCACGACGTACGCTTCTGATTTTGCCATAGGGGTTGTGCTTAAATATAGGAGGGATGGATTGTCGTTTGCCATTCACTACTCTAGAAGAACTTTGGTTGTCGCCCAATACAACTACACTGTGACTGAGAAAGAGATGCTAGCCGTAGTTTTTGCTTTGGATAAGTTTCAATTCCAACATTCTTGGATTTAGAGTGATAATTTACATGGATCACACTGCCATCCTATACCTCATAGCAAAGAATGGTGCTAAAGGCAGATTAACTAGATGAGTCCTTATACTCTAGGAGTTTGATATAGAGATTCGGGATAAACTTTGAGTTAAGAATGTGGCGGCGGATCACCTCTCCCGATTAGAGCATCTTGAGGATTCAGAGCAAACCACACCTATCACAGAGACATTCCCAGACTAGGCGATTCTTTTTATCACCTCACTTATATGGTGCGCTGAAATTGTGAAGTATCTTGTTGCCATGAAAGTTCCACAATGTTGGCCAAGACAACGACTTGAGACCATCGTTGCAAAGGACAAGTCGTACCATAGGGAGGATCCCACCATTTACCATGAAGGGGGGGGGGGATAGTGTATGGCGTCGGTGTATTCCTCAGGAGGAGCACCATATCATCCTCACCTAGTGCCACAAACATGAGGCAGGGAGACATCACTCAGAGAGACGGACAACACAGAAAGTTCTCCAGTTCGGCCTTTGGTGGCCTACCCTATTCATGGATTCAGATGAATACGTGAAGAGGTGTAGTAACTGTCACAGGATGGGCACTTATGGACAGTGTGATATGATGCTGATGCCGCCCATTCACTTCTGTGAGGTTTTTCATTAATGGGGCATCGATTTCATGGGTCCATTCCCTAAGAGTTAGGGGTTTTAGTACATTATGCTTGTTGTGGATTATGTTAGTCCTTGGGTTGATGCCATCCCTGCCTGAGCCAGAGATGCAAAGACTGTTTGAAAATTATTGAGGAAGAATATCATTATCATGATTCAGGCTACCTAGAATCTTGATTTCTGATAGGGGGGATCACTTTATCAATGACAAGGTAAGGTCCCGTGCTATTTAGTTGAGCATTGAACATAGAGTCGCCACTCCTTATTATCCACAGACTAATGGCCATTCTAAAGTATCAAATAGGGAGATCAAGACTATTTTGCAAAAGGTTGTCCTCCCAGACCGAAAGGATTGGTCACAGCTTTTGGACTCGATCTTGTGGGCCTATAAGACTTCCTTCGAGACACCGCTGGGCACATCTCCCTTTCTGCTCGTTTATGGCAAGCCAAGCCATTCCCCAGTAGAGATCAATCACAAGTCACTTTGGGCAGTTACTAAGCTATTATTAGTTCCCAATAGTGTAGGAGATCAAAGGAAGGCAGAATTGGCAACCCTAGAGGAGTTGAGAGACACAACCTTCTCAAGTAGCCTAAAATATAATGACAGAGTAAATATATAACTTTATTCTCACATCAGCCATAAACAGTTTGAGCCGAACCTGCGAGTAAGGCTATTTGATTCTAGGTTGAGATTATTTCCAGGGAAATTACAAGGCAAATGGAAGGAACCATACTTGGTTGGAAAGGTGCATGACAACGGAAGAATTGATGTATCTGAGTTGTCATCTGATTCCACCATTCGAGTTAACAATCAGCACCTAAAGCCATATCTTGATCTTGATCCTCTGATCGTTGATGTTGCCCATATTCATTTTGTATGAGATGTACTCTTTGACTCACATCATTTGCATCTCATACCTAATTTTCACTTCCATTTCTGCAGCTGCATAGATACATTATGTCTATATAATTCATTCTTTCTGTTCAACGCTCTATTTTCATCTGGTGATTATGCTATACTTAGGGTGTGCTTTACCCTAAGTATAGGGGGTGTTGTATATATGATTAACCATTAGAATCTAATACCTCTATCTTTGCTGCCTATAATTAGGGATATTTTACCCTATGTATAGGGGGGGTAATATCTGTACATCATACTCCTCGATTTTCCCCTTTTCTACATTCTTCTATACTTAGGATTATTTGATCCTAAATATAGGGGGATCACCTATTTTTATTCATTTGATTCTTTCATTCGCCGTGTATTATAGCATTTTTTCACTTCCTGATGAATACCCATTCATCACTCTTTATTCTTATATTTTAGCTACAAAAACCTTTGCAAATACATGTAGATATGTGTAAATAGGAATAATTAGCAAAAGCATGCATTGTGTAAAAACCTATAATTAGCATGTTTTTGTGCAAAAATAAAAGAATAAAGATTAAAAAGAAAAAGAGGGAAATATTTAGAATAAATATTGAGCAACCTAACCCAAGGGAGGGCTCAGCATGGGCTTGACCGCATAAAAGCCAAAGTAGAGGGAGATAGGTGCTCTTGTGTAAATATTTGTGTAAATAAAATAAAAATATTTTTCCTCACCAAAAATATGCGTGTAAATACTTGTATATATAAAAGATATAAAAACAAAATAAAAAATTAAAAATCAAAAAGATTAAAAATACCCTTTCACCATGTACATAAACCATGCCTATATATTTATTTAACCTTGTAAATAAATAAAGTTATTTTCCAAACTTTTTGTAAATATTCTTTGCTATATATTGTAAATAAATAAAATAAAAAGAATCCAAACCAAAACAAAATAAAAATAGAAAAATTAAAAATACAAAAATACATTGTACATATACCTTGTATATAGTTGTACATAACTATTTATTTCACCTATGTATATAAATAATAAAAATAAAAAAAACACCCTTTTATTCCTTATTTTATGCTATAAATAAATAAAATATAAAATAAGGATAAAATTGTACAAAAATAATAATTAAAATTCAAAAATCAAAAGCCTATATATTGTATATATACCTATATATAGCTATATAATGTAAATACCTTATTTTTATTTCCGAAAATTAATTAAAAATCACCAAAAAATAGAAAAAAATAAAATAAAAATAGTTTGTGTTTTGAGTTTTTACAAAATCGGGCCATAACTACCTTAATTTTGAGCTTTAAAATCCTGCCACGTGGCCTGACCCCATTGGGTCCTGGGGATGTTTACCGCCCGGTCAACTGACCCCCCCAGGACCACTTCCCACGGACTCGAGCATCGGACCCATCTTCTCGGATTTATACCTGCTCGACCCGATCACCAATCCACCAAGCCCCGGGTCCGAATTGTTCCCCTTGCACCTGGCATCCTCGCCGGAGCCGCTCCCTCGGGATCCGCGCGCTCCTGAGCTTGCCCGGACCCCCTCTTCTCGAACCCCTAGCCATATAAAGCTGGAGCTCAGCTGCCTTCCCACGCCATCTTTGGCCATTCGCGTCATTCTCCAGTGAGCTCCAGAGAGAGAGAGAGAGGTGACAGCTCGCGCCTCGACCTGTTGCAGCGAGGAGAGGAGGTGAAAACCATCGATCCGGCGATACATCCGCCGCAGCTCCGCCGCCTGAGCGAGCTCCGAGCCTCGGGCCGAGACGACCCTTGAGGCCACGACCGGGAGCTTCCCCAGCTCCAGCACAGTCTCCTCGACCACCCAGGTAGTCCCTTAGCTCCACCTTTCCGTTCAATTTCCATTTTCCCCAAAATCTCGCCGTCGCCGTGTTTCGTCGATTCCGACCACCTCACACCTCCATTCGATCATCGGAATCCATCGTCACCTCCATCTTCCTCCCGCGCACCTTCTCCATACCCCCATTCAACCCATCTCGCACAGGAGCTGGGGTTCGAGCTCCTCCGTCTACCCCCCTCGCCGGAGCTCGCCCATATCGCACCACCGGCCACCTTCACCTGCCTAACCGGGTCGAGGCAGTTTACCCTCGACCCGCGAGTCTCCTGGTTTACTTTGCAGGTACTTCCCAGCCCATCTGAGGGCTTGGGTCATTCGGGCCAGGAGCTTCACCTCCGCCGACCTCGCCGGAGCCCTCTAGGGCTCGGCTGGGTCATCGGAACCCACCATCAGCTGCGGAGCATCATCGCGGAGCTTCTTCGATCTCCAGAGGCAGCAGAGGAGGATCCCAGCGCACGCACGAGGCCGGCAAAACTCGCCGGCCAACTATTCTTCTAGCATCTTCCCCAACCGTCCGATCATCCTCGACCTCCAGTTCTCATCCTGACCGTCCACTTGAGGAGATCCAGCCACCGTCAGATCTTGGAGAGGCGATCTGGACCGTCCGTTGCACGAGGTTTAGCCACCGAGAGCCTCACCCGTTCGATCCCCCACGTGGTGTACCCTCGACCGTCCGATCGCTGCGAGGACCTCAGCGTTGGAGAGCCACCTGATCCACACCGTCAGATGCACCATGTGGCGCGCATCCATCGGCCGCATTAATAAAGGGTAATTTGCCCTTAGGCCCTGCCTTGTCCTTTATTTCATTTTAGTCCTGTAAATATTTTAGTCAGTTGTTTAGTTTTAGGGTAATTTGCATGTTGGACCTCGTGCTTTAGATATTTGCATTTATACCCCTGCCTGTGTGAGCCACGTGCTTCGTCATGTGTTATTTTGGTATATTTGTAATCTATGCCCTTGTAGTTCTGGATTGTTCTGAAATGAATGAAATCTTTTTGATATTTGCATTTATGCCCCTGTGAATGGTTTAATTTCGCATGTGCGTTTATTTTTGGGTAAATTGCAACTAAGGCCCCTAGACTTTTGGTACGGGTTACCAATTGGTCCTCGGGACTTATTTTCTTTACAAATAGGTCCCTGAGTGCCCCAGGCACGCGCTTGGCGCGTGATTGGCTGGGTTAATTGCACCGGGACCCCCAGAACTTTGGGTATTTGCATTCCAGTCCCTGTGCACAGTACCCTCTTGTCATTTTTGAATAAAATATCAAATCACCTCCAAATTCGAGGAAAATTTGACACATGGCTCCTGCCATGGTGTAGGATTTTTGTAAATTTTTGAGGACATTTTTGATTTCGTTTGTTATTTTTAAAAATTCAAAAACTATCATTTTTGTTACTGTCTAGATTTAAAAATCACAAAAAATATAAAAACACCTCTAAAAATTCTACAAAAATTAGGTACTGTTTAGTTTAGTTTGTTTTATTTTCTAGCCAATTTTGGCTATTTTTCATTGCTTAAAACCCTTAAAAACTTAAAAACCCCAAAAAACCCATAAAAATTCTAATAAATACATTAAAAATCCAAAAACAATAAATCTGGTACCTAAATTTTCCTTATTTTATCTATTTTATAGGAAAATTACCTCCAGGCCTTTTTGAGGTCCTCAGATATTTTATCTAGGGACTTTAGGCTTGGCTGGACAGTACCCCTTGTTCTTGTTACTGTTTGATTTTTAGAAAATAAAATATTCATCAGAAAAATCCCAAAAATTCACCAAAAACATAAAAAATTATAAAACACATAAAAATATTTTTGTTTTAATTTTTGGTTGATTTTTGATGCATTAAATAAATTGTTGAAGTGTGCTTGTTTTTGTTTTTCTTATTTTCTTTATATATTAAAAATCCAAAAAAATATAAAAATAATTAAAAACCACTAAAAACATTTTCCTCTTTTATTTTATTCATTTTTACTACTTCATAGGCCTTCGGCCAATCCGTGCTCCTTGAGTTCGACCCTGGGTGCTATACCAGGTTAAACATATAGCAGGACCGCTTCTTCGTGCTTGAGTGATTTTATTTGTTTCGAGTGGTTCATTTTTCTTGATCGACACATCCGAGCGATTGAGGTCGCGACGACCGATTTAGCTACACCTGATTGCCTTAGTTGCTCGGTCTTTCGTGTCATCAGAATGGCGCCGTTGCCGGGGAGCACGGCATAGTAGTTTTTCTTTTCTTTTCATTTTGATTTTTCGCGGCTTTTTGCGGCTCTTTCAGAGCTCGCAGCTCTTCGCGGCTTTTGTTTATATTGTCTTTTTGTTTTATTTTGCTTTATTTCCTTTTTCTTTTATTTTTGTTTTTGTCTTCTTTTGTGTGTTTATTTTATTTCACATTTTTGCATATATACCCTTTTTATTTTTATTTTCACTTCTTTCCTTTATTATATTATTGGTTCTGACCACTCTATTTTCTCTTGCGAGGGCCCGAGGACCGAGGCGGCTGATTTCGAGAAGCCGGCGCAACCGCGGGATTCAGAGGCGGCTCCTTTCTTCGCGGAGCCGCAGGAGTGAGTGAGAGAGAGTTGAGTGGGTTAGGATTAGGGTAGAATTTTATTTCATTTCATTATTATTGTAATAATACAGGACCTTCTCAGACACTTGGACTCTTCTACCGTAGCGGGTCTTTTTCGCCGAGCACCGGTGTGCTCGGGGGACCCTTAGGACCTTCCCGGTTTTTCGCGGTTTTCACGCGGCTTTCTTTTTCTTTTATTTCTGCCTTTTCCGGTTTTTCGCGGTTTTTGCTCGAGCATCTACACTTAGGAATTTCTGGTGACTGTGCCGTACTTACTAGGATCCACTCACCTAACTGCTTATCTGTTCCTATAGATTGTTAATTGGACCTACTTAAAAATCATTAATAAAAATAACCGATTCACTTACCTTCGTAGCCTACGTGCCGCAGCCCGTCCTGTAAAGCGCTTACTCCTACCCCTGATTTGTCGGACAGAGGAGGGACGGGCCAAGACCGGACTCTTTGGCTTGGAGGTCGGTGACCGGTTAGACGGTTCATCGCTAGAATTTCTCATCTAGGACTCGGCTTTACCGCTGCATCATTTAGGTTAGTTTCTTTTCAGTCTTTAAATTCTGCGCGGATCATCTTGCATGTAGAGTGCTGGAGACAGGTACGCATTTCTTACTCAGCATGCATCATTGATTTGTCGCGCATCGGCTTTTTCGTCTTCTTCCCCCTGTTTTGGACTTAATAACCAGGAGAACCGAAAAATTCGTTAGGCCGTTTGTTTTTATTTGAAAAATACTAAAAAGTGAAACCATAAAATTGGGACTGGCTAATATTATTGATCTTAAAATCCGCTCACCCTAAAAACTGTGTCTTGGGGAGAGCAACCCCCTCAGTGGATGGTTTGGATGCGCGAGAGAGTGACCCGCACCCTAGGTAGAGCCCCCCGTTGCTAGTCCCGACTGATTACCGACTTTTCCGTGCGGGCCAGTCGGTTGGGTTAGCATCGGATATCCTAACAGGTCACATAAGCGCTCTGATATTTTGTGTGTTCACCAAATAAAATTGACAAGATAATTTGACCGAACTTTCACGGTCTTCAGCTCGCGTTGCGTTGGTGAACCGGGGGTTTGTTTTCTGATCATAATTTTTCCAGATCTCATCCGCACTACTCGCCAGATCAAGATGATGGGTAGACGGTCTCTTAGGCAGCCTCTGGCTGCACCGCTTTCGGGCACGTCTACCTCATCATCTAGGTTGGCTCGCGAGAGCTCAGACCCGCTCTCCGAGCCCGAGTACGATTCCACCCTGTTCCCCCTCGACCCCCTTTCTGTTCTACCTGAGAGACACGAGCCCGAGGAGAGACTGATTGATTTGACAGCACCTGAGTTGGGCTCGTTTGATTTTGCAGGCGTCGCCATGGCCGACAGTTCTGAGGATCGTTCCCATACAGAGCACGTTGTGATGGATCAGGGAGCGATCAACTCCACCTTGATCGCCTCATTAGAGACAGTTCAGCAGCAGTTACGCGATCAGGGAGCATTCATGATTGAGATGAGGAGAGAGTTGGAGCGCCTTCGAGTAGAGCGAGATGAGCAGAGCGAGCCTGAGGACGGACTAGATGCAAAGGCACGAGCCGCAGCAGCAGCAGCAGCCGCAGCCGCCGCCGCAGCGGCAGCAGCCGTGGGAGGAGGACCACCTAGACCGATGCGGGAGTTGCACAACCCCGGATCTACACTGATGCACCATTGGGTGGTGGTACCTGCTATCGTGGGGGACTTCAAGTTCCCCCCGAACACCCTGCAGATGCTTCCTCGTTTTCACGGACTTGCCACTGAGGAGCCCCACCTCCACCTCCAGAAGTTTCTGATGATCTGCAGTACTGTCCACGACCGGCATGTGGACCAGGATACGATCCGGATGATAGCCTTCCCGTTTTCACTGGGAGATAGAGCAGCCACCTGGCTGAAGCATCTTGGGAGGTTTGTCTACACCTGGGAGCAGCTCCGCACCGAGTACTTGAACAAGTACTATCCACTCGGGCGGACGAATGCAGCGAGGGCCCTGATCAGCAACTTCTCCATGTTCCCCAACGAGCAGTTTCACGAGGCATGGGAGAGGTTCCGAGAGCTCTTAGACAGATGCCCGCACCACAACATCACGAAGCCGAACCTTGTGCAGAGCTTCTTCAGCGGGTTGACACCAGAGCTACAGGGCCTGGTGAATGCTTCTTGCGGCGGGTCCTACTTCGCCAAGGACCACGACCAGGTCTGGGCCATCTTCGAGGAGATGGCTGAGAACTATATGGTGATGTCTCAGACCAGGTTGTATACTCAGAGACCCCAGCCACAGCAGCCAGGACCCGTACAGTACCAGCGGATAGCACGGGTAGATGCAGGTCCATCCAGTTCGTCCGCAGCCGCAGCAGCACAGGCAGAGTCGACAGCTGCGGACATGGGCATTATCAGCGAGAAGTTGGACCGCATTGAGCTGATTGAGAAGAAGTAGTGACAGAGCATCACTCAGATGGAACAGGTTCTGAGCGACATGAAGACACAGCTCATGTGTCTCCAGGAGGCACAGACGGCTCCTCAGCCCCGTCTTCAGTCGCGAGGCGACTCCGGCAGCAGCAGCAGCTCGTCCCAGCGCTCCAGCACCCCTGTGCAGCCTAGACAGGTTCACCTTGTACAGGCGGAGCCGTACCAGCTGCCGCAACCCACCTACCAGTCCCCACCATCTATAGAGATGCAGATGGTGGTCTACCAGCCGGACCAGCCTCTGGCAGTACTCCCGCCAGCCCCCTACGATGCAGAGCCGTTGATGGATGTCAACGGGATTTGGTATGACCGACCCCAGCCTGGGATCCGATGAGACCATCCCGGATTCAGGTGGGGGAGTGGTGGTGCCCAGGCCCAGCAGCAGCCGTCAGGACAGGGAGGGCAGTACTCCCATCAGAGAGATCACCAGCCGCAGCAGCAGCCCCCAGCATACCAGCAGCACCAGCCATCGTCCTTCGTTCCTCGTCCCTATCAGCAGCAGGGACAGTCGTGGAGACGTGAGCAGCATGCTCACCCAGTTCAGCAGCAGCACCCTTCTTCATACCCCTCTTACCACCAGCAGCAGTTCCAGCAGCCTCACCCCTAGAGAGGCTACCCGTCGGGCTCCCACGAGAGCCCCGCTTTGGATGACATCACCCGCCTCCTCACGGACCAGCAGGCCACATTCAGACGGGAGATGGACGAGTTCCGCCAGGAGATGCGGTACTTGGTGAGAGGGAAGGCCGCCATTCCAGCCCAGATCGAGCCGAATTCGAACAACCTCAAGAGGAAATCTGAGAAGGTAGTACACACTGAGTTTGCCACTCCTAGTGACCCGTTTGTTGATACATCTTCGGATCTATTTGATGCTGATTTTGTCACACTTAGGAGCGGTAGGACCCCAGTAGGCGGCGGTGCCTCATCTGAGCTTCACCACGAGGATACTTCAGAGGCGCCACATGAGGAGGAGGAGAGCGGTACTGATGTCGCTCCAGATGATGACGGTGGCACTGAGGCCACCAAGGATGCTGATCCCACCGGCGGTACTGAGGCCGCCGCTTCACCAGTTCGAGGAGGTGGTACTGATTCCACCCGTTTAGCCGAGCCAGCCCGCGGTACTGATGCCGCGAGACGTCTACCAGCAGCAGCAGCAGAGCCAGCCCGTGGTGGTACTGAGGCCACCAGTGTTTGTCATGATAGAGATGTTGTCTTTCCTTCAGTTCATGTACCTCAGAATACTGTTGTAAATAAAGGAAAAGGTTTAGTTTCTTCTGGTCCCACTGTGGTGCATGATGTATGTGTGGATCCGGTCATCGAACCGTCTAGGCCTTTTCCTAGTCCTTCATCTGCGAAGGACCCTGTGATCCCCTTCCCTAGAGCCCTTCAGATGGGGAAGGGGAAGAAAAAAGAAAATCCAAAAAAGAGAGAGCTTGAGGAGTTCAGCCAGAGCATGATCGATCGATTCCACATCCAGCTGACCCTCCAGGAGGCTTTGCAGCACATCCCCCTTCTCCAGCGATCTTTGAGAGACAGGACTACAGTCAGGAGGAGGAGGAGGAACCACACTTCTGAGATCCATGTGCTGACGAAAGCCACGTGTTTCGCGATCCAGAACCGATTGCCAGCCAAGAGGCCAGATTCAGGGGCCCCGTATGTCATATGCCAGATCAGTGAGCAGAGGTTCGACCGTACTCTTCTAGATAGTGGATCGTCGATCAACCTTCTTCCGGCAGCCCTTCTCGACCGCTTCGAGTTGGGCACTCTTCGACAGAGCAGGACAGTCCTTCAGTTCGCTGATCGATCTGTCAAGAGGCCGAGAGGGTTATTACGAGACGTTATCGTCACGATTCAGGGCCTGAAATTCCCCGTGGACTTCGTAGTGTTGGACATGGAGATCCCTGAGTCAGTGACCGATACCCCCATCATCCTTGGTCGTCTGTTCTTGGCCACAGCCAAGGCGGTGACTGATCATGATAGCAGAAAGGTGTACTTTCACGTCGAGGGCGAGAGTATACAAATAGAGACGGTCGAGGACTACAGAGCTAGAGAGAGAGCCCGCTCAAATGCGAGTACAGATTCAGAGCAGCTGACAGATGCAGAGCCAGACATCCACCAGGACTGTGATTTTGTGATCACAGACGATGAGGCAGCTTGGGCAGATCCGGTAGCACAGACCATCCTCTCATATTTAGATACAGCTGATGCCGAGATGATAGCAGAGGAGAGTCTAGAGAGCACAGCCCTGGTTCAGGATACCATAGAGGCAGCAGAGCCGATCCTTGATCGCGACACGATTTTCAGTGATGGTGGTGCTGAGGCCACCTTGCTTTACGGTGGTACTGATGCCACCGCGGTTGATATAGATCCCTCGGATTCAGAGTCTGATTGGGTCGTTTCTGATGATCAGATGCCAGACCTGATTCCACCTGAGCCTACAGATGAGGAGGAGGCAGATGCAGAGCAGACCAGAGACAGTGCAGTTGAGCAGCCTTCTTCCGATCCAGTTTGCGAGAGTACGCTTTCACTTTCCCAGGCAGATTTGGCAGACTTAGCAGCATTCACTCAGTTTCTTCCGCAGCCAGATTTGCCAGCACCGAGCATTCCAGAGCTGAAGCCGCTCCCTACTTCGCTGAAGTATCGATTCCTTGCGGGCGATCCAGAGATGTACCCAGTCATCATCTCCACCGAGTTGACTGGAGAGCAGGAATCCCGTTTGATGGGGGTTCTTGAAAAGAACCGCAAGGCGATCGGATGGAGCGTAGCAGATCTCCATGGGATTAGTCCATCAGTGTGCTCCCACCATATCTATCTCGAGGAAGGGGCGAAGCCGTCGCGTGAGTTCCAGCGACGACTGAACCCCAACCTGAGAGAGGTCGTGATGAAGGAAATATCAAAATGGTGGAGTGCAGATTTTATTTATCCCATTTCCGACTCCAAGTGGGTCAGCCCCTTGCATGTGGTGCCCAAGAAGACGGGCATCACGACTGTGATCAGCGAGTCGGGAGAGGAGATTGCTACACGAGTACCCACCTCTTGGAGGGTTTGTGTTGACTACATGAGACTCAACCAAGCCACCAAGAAGGACCATTTCCCCCTGCCTTTTATTGACCAGATCATTGAGAGACTGGCAGGGAAGAGCCATTATTGCTTCCTGGATGGGTACTCGGGCTACAACCAAGTGGCCATCGCTCCTGAGGATCAGGAGAAGACCACCTTTACATGTCCCTTCGGCACATATGCTTTTCGACGCATGCCATTTGGGCTATGCAATGCCCCTGCGACTTTTCAGAGGTGCATGCTGTCGATCTTCTTGGACATGGTAGGGGAGTGTTTGGAGGTCTTCATGGACGATTTCTCAGTCTACGGCGACGGATTCGATTCTTGTCTTGACTTCCTAGACTGGGTGCTCCAGCGATGTATTGAGTTTCATTTGGTCTTATCTTGGGAGAAGAGTCACTTCATGGTGACTCAAGGGACGGTGCTTGGCCATATCATCTCCAATAGGGGCATGGAGGTTGATCCGGCCAAGGTTGATGTCATTAGGAAACTCGCACCGCCGTCCAATCTGAGGCAGCTACGGTCATTCCTGGGGCACGTTGGATTTTATAGGAGATTTATTCAGGATTTCAGCAGGATTGCCCGACCGTTGACTGACCTTTTGACGAAAGACACCGAGTTCCTTGTCGATGACAAGTGTCTTTCGTCGTTCGCGACTCTCCAGCAGTGTGTCATTGAGGCTCCTGTCCTCCAGCCGCCTGATTGGTCTCTCCCATTCGAGATCATGACGGACGCCTCCGATTTTGCCGTAGGGGCAGTGCTGGGACAGAGGAGGGATGGAGTTCCATTTGCCATACACTATGCTAGACGCACATTGGATTCCGCCCAGCGGAATTACACGGTCACAAAGAAGGAGATGCTAGCCGTAGTGTTTGCCCTAGATAAGTTCAGATCGTATATCATCAGATCTAGAGTGACTTTGTTTACAGATCACACCGCCATCAGGTACCTCATGGCAAAGAAGGATGCCAAGGCCAGACTGACTAGATGGATCCTTCTACTCCAGGAGTTCGACATTGAGATCAAGGATAAGCCTGGAGTCAAGAATGTGGTGGCGGATCATCTCTCCCGACTAGAGCAGCCGGAGGATTTTGAGCAGATTGACCCTATTAGAGATACCTTCCCAGATGAGGCTATCCTTGCTATCGCCTCATTCCCATGGTACGCCGATATTGTGAACTTTCTCGTTGCTGGGAAAGTCCCACAAGATTGGCCCCGGCAGAGGCTTGAGACCTTCCTCGCGAAGGCCAAGTCTTACCATTGGGAGGATCCCATCCTTTACCACGAAGGAGGGGATAGCGTCTGACGTCGGTGTATTCCTCAGGAGGAACACCATAGCGTCCTCATTTACTGCCACAAGCTTGAGGCAGGAGGACATCATTCTGGGAGGAGAATGGCACAGAAAGTGCTCCAATCCGGCTTGTGGTGGCCTACTCTCTTCAAGGACTCTGATGAGTTCGTGAAGAGGTGTACTGACTGTCAGAGGATGGGCACTTGTGGACAACGTGATATGATGCCGATGCAGCCCATTCACTTCTGTGAGGTTTTTGACGCATGGGGCATCGATTTCATGGGTCCGTTCCCTAAGAGTCAGGGATTTGAGTACATTCTGTTGGCCGTTGATTATGTGAGTCGTTGGGTGGAGGCTATCCCCGCCCGAGCCGCTGATGCGAGGACCGTTTGCAGATTTTTGAGGAAGCACATCATCACGCGGTTTGGGGTTCCACGAGTTCTGATTTCTGATGGGGGATCTCACTTCATCAACGACCAGGTGAAGGCACTTGCTAGCGAGTTCGGCATAGATCATCGTGTTGCTACACCTTACCATCCACAGACGAATGGTCTAGCCGAAGTGTCGAATAGGGAGATCAAGACTATTCTGCAGAAAGTCGTCCGCCCTGACCGAAAGGATTGGTCACAGCTTTTGGACTCGGTCTTGTGGGCATATAGGACGTCTTTCAAGACACCTTTGGGCACATCTCCCTTTCGCCTCGTGTATGGCAAGCCATGCCATTTACCTGTTGAGCTGAGGCACAAGTCACTTTGGGCAGTTACAGATATTTTGATGGATCCAGATGGTATGGGAGACCAGAGAAGGGCAGAGCTAGCTGCCCTGGAGGAGCTTAGAGATGCAACTTTCTCAAGCAGCCTACATTATAAGGAGAAAGTCAAGGAGTGGCATGATTCTCATATCAGCCACAAGCATTTTGAGATTGGATAGAGAGTATGGCTGTTTGATGCGAGGCTACGATTATTTCCAGGGAAGCTTCAGAGCAAATGGAAGGGACCTTATCTGGTTAGAAAGGTACACGACAACGGTAGCATCGACATATCTGAGTTGTCTTCTGAGAGTACCTTTCGAGTGAACGGCCAGCGGCTCAAGCCATTTCTAGATCATGAGCCGCGGGTCGTTGATCTTGCCCCTATTCATTTTGCGTGAGATGTGGTCATTTGACTCACATCTAATGCATCTCACGCCTGAGTTTCACTGATCTTCCGACTTGTATAGATCCAAATGTCCATATCACTACATTCTTTAGTCCCATATCCCTTCCTTCATCTTGTGATTATGCTATACTTAAGGTGCACTTTACCCTAAGTATAGGGGGGATGTGAGACCTTTTGAGTATTTCTTTTGTTTCTGTTTACCCCTGTTTTTGCTGCCGATACTTAGGGATATTTCACCCTAAGTATAGGGGGGGGTAGACCCTGTATATTCTGCACTCAGGTTTTCCCTTAGTATACAGCCTGCTATACTTAGGATTACTTGATCCTAAGTATAGGGGGGAGACCTGGGTCCCTCTTGACTTTTCATTTCCTTTTTGTATAGCCTTTCTTTTCACTTTCCTATACCTAGCACGAGTTATGTCTTCTTCATCGCTCTTGACTCTGAGGACATCGTTCGAGCTAAGTATAGGGGGTGTGTATATATTTCATATATACTTTAGCCATAACTCGTACTTTGTGTGAGTGTGTTAATAAATAAAAATGGCTAAAAACCACAAAAATTAAAAATTTTCATGTACATAATCTTCTTTTATTTGCACATACATAGCTAGTGTACAAATTATTTTTGTAAAAATGATTTCAAATATCTTTTTGTAAAGCTTGTGTAAATATTTTTGTATCAAAATTATGTATATAGTACAAAATTTTTGCAAAATGTTTTGAAAATCAAAAGTTTGCAAAAATCTTGTGTAAATGTGTGTAAATATCTTTTTTGCAAAACTTGCACTTCATGCATCATTCATACATGATTTCAAAACATTTTTCAAAAATTTTGCATGATTGTAAACTTTGTGTAAATAAGCATCTTTTTGTACATATGTATATAGTTTTTTCTGGATGATAGTTGACATTTAAACTAGCCTGGAATCAAATTGAGAAATGGAGCTTGATTATGATCTTAATCCACCTAATTTCTAAGAGGAACCTTATAGGGCTTAGGTTTAAGGCTTTTCAGGTCCATGGTGACTTAATTCTTTGAGTTCACTAGGCTATGATCATATGTCATCTCAATGAGCCTAAGTAGAGCACTTAACAACAACACATGACTCATATAGATTATGGCTTTACTTGGACACCAGCACTATGCACCGAGCTCTCTACGAATGAGGTGGTGAGGAGGCAGTCTTACTTGACTTGGGGTAGCATATGAGGGTAGTACTTCTAGGTGGAACCTCTCTTCTTCTTATAGTGAAGGAAGTGCGTCTCAACTTGGTCTGGTTGCCATGAGGTCTAACGACGGGAGTTGTGGGTCGCAATAAAGCTTCAAAAGAGGGATAGTCTACTGGCTTAAGAGGAAAAACTCCTTGTATATATGCTGCACATGTATATGCTGTATAGATGCACTGAAAAAAAAATGTGCAAAAAGAAAAGAACTCCAAAAAAGTGGTGGGTCTGAGAGAAAATGATAATCCCACCGGAGTATGTATATAGAGTGCAATAAGCAAAGCTTGGTTTCATGATCCACTTGTTGTAGCTTGCAGCAGGGAGACTTGGCTACACTGGTCAAGCTCCCAAGGGTACTTGGCTACACCGGCCTTGACCCATTCTCTTCTTCCCCCTCTTCTTGAGCCGGTTGTACTTGAACTTAGAAGGGAATACCCCGCTCCTCGAGGAAAGAGTGGCCAGATTGAGGTCATAGAGTTACCTTGTTGGGGAGGGTTGTCAAGTTGCCATTTCTGAGGTGGAGAGCTTAGACTTCACATCCACAGGATAAGAAAAGATTCATGGTCTTCAGGGTTTGTGATTGATGACTTGTTCTGATCTGGAGCATTGAGGAGTCTTGGTTATAGATTAGTGGAACTTAGAGGCTGTTGAGTTTTAAGCTTAAGTCTAAGTAAGGTTCCGACACATTAATAATCCAAAGATCTGATTGAGCTCCATACCCCAATTTAATGAAGGCAAGTTTAATAATCAACCTTGATCCATGTACATCCTCTTTTTCTTTTTCTTTCTTTCTGTTTCACTTCTTTTTCAAATAAGTGTTTGCTAAGGGACTAGCAAAGTTAAGTATAGGGGGGTGATGAATACCCATTCATCACTCTTTATTCTTATATTTTAGCTACAAAAACCTTTGCAAATACATGTAGATATGTGTAAATAGGAATAATTAGCAAAAGCATGCATTGTGTAAAAACCTATAATTAGCATGTTTTTGTGCAAAAATAAAAGAATAAAGATTAAAAAGAAAAAGAGGGAAATATTTAGAATAAATATTGAGCAACCTAACCCAAGGGAGGGCTCAGCATGGGCCTGACCGCATAAAAGCCAAAGTAGAGGGAGATAGGTGCTCTTCTGTAAATATTTGTGTAAATAAAATAAAAATATTTTTCCTCACCAAAAATATGCTTGTAAATACTTGTATATATAAAAGATATAAAAACAAAATAAAAAATTAAAAATCAAAAAGATTAAAAATACCCTTTCACCATGTACATAAACCATGCCTATATATTTATTTAACCTTGTAAATAAATAAAGTTATTTTCCAAACTTTTTGTAAATATTCTTTGCTATATATTGTAAATAAATAAAATAAAAAGAATCAAAACCAAAACAAAATAAAAATAGAAAAATTAAAAATACAAAAATACATTGTACATATACCTTGTATATAGTTGTACATAACTATTTATTTCACCTATGTATATAAATAATAAAAATAAAATAAAAACACCCTTTTATTCCTTATTTTATGCTATAAATAAATAAAATATAAAATAAGGATAAAATTGTACAAAAATAATAATTAAAATTCAAAAATCAAAAGCCTATATATTGTATATATACCTATATATAGCTATATAATGTAAATACCTTATTTTTATTTCCGAAAATTAATTAAAAATCACCAAAAAATAGAAAAAAAATAAAATAAAAATAGTTTGTGTTTTGAGTTTTTACAAAATCAAGCCATAACTACCTTAATTTTGAGCTTTAAAATCCTGCCACGTGGCCTGACCCCATTGGGTCCTGGGGATGTTGACCGCCCGGTCAACTGACCCCCCCCCCAGGACCACTTCTCACGGACTCGAGCATCGGACCCATCTTCTCGGATTTATACCCGCTCGACCCGATCACCAATCCACCAAGCCCCGGGTCCGAATCGTTCCCCTTGCACCCGGCATCCTCGCCGGAGCCGCTCCCTCGGGATCCGCGCGCTCCTGAGCTTGCCCGGACCCCCTCTTCTCGGACCCCTAGCCATATAAAGCTGGAGCTCAGCCGCCTTCCCACGCCATCTTTGGCCATTCGCGTCATTCTCCAGTGAGCTCCAGAGAGAGAGAGAGGTGACAGCTCGCGCCTCGACCTGTTGCAGCGAGGAGAGGAGGTGAAAACCATCGATCCGGCGATACATCCGCCGCAGCTCCGCCGCCTGAGCGAGCTCCGAGCCTCGGGCCGAGACGACCCTTGAGGCCACTACCGGAAGCTTCCCCAGCTCCAGCACAGTCTCCTCGACCACCCAGGTAGTTCCTTAGCTCCACCTTTCTGTTCAATTTCCATTTTCCCCCAAATCTCGCCGTCGCCGTGTTTCGTCGATTCCGACCACCTCACACCTCCATTCGATCATCGGAATCCATCGTCACCTCCGCCTTCCTCCCGCGCACCTTCTCCATACCCCCATTCAACCCAGCTCGCACAGGAGCTGGTGTTCGAGCTCCTCCGTCTACCCCCCTCGCCGGAGCTCGCCCATATCGCACCACCGGCCACCTTCACCCGCCTAACCGGGTCGAGGCAGTTTACCCTCGACCTGCGAGTCTCCTGGTTTACTTTGCAGGTACTTCCCAGCCCATCTGAGGGCTTGGGTCATTCGGGCCAGGAGCTTCACCTCCGCCGACCTCGCCGGAGCCCTCCAGGGCTCGGCTGGGTCATCGGAACCCACCATCAGCTGCGGAGCATCATCGCGGAGCTTCTCCGATCTCCAGAGGCAGCAGGGGAGGATCCCAGCACACGCACGAGGCCGGCAAAACTCACCGGCCAACTGTTCTTCCAGCATCTTCCCCAACCATCCGATCATCCTCGACCTCCAGTTCTCATCCTGACCGTCCACTTGAGGAGATCCAGCCACCGTCAGATCTTGGAGAGGCGATCTGGACCGTCCGTTGCACGAGGTTTAGCCACCGAGAGCCTCACCCGTTCGATCCCCCACGTGGAGTACCCTCGACCGTCCGATCGCTGCGAGGACCTTAGCGTTGGAGCGCCACCTGATCCACACCATCAGATGCACCACGTGGCGCGCATCCATCGGCCGCATTAATAAAGGGTAATTTGCCCTTAGGCCCTGCCTTGTCCTTTATTTCGTTTTAGTCCTGTAAATATTTTGCTCAGTTGTTTAGTTTTAGGGTAATTTGCATGTTGGACCTCGTGCTTTAGATATTTGCATTTATACCCCTGCCTGTGTGAGCCACGTGCTTTGTCACGTGTTATTTTGGTATATTTGCAATCTATGCCCTTGTAGTTCTGGATTGTTCTGAAATGAATGAATCTTTTTGATATTTGCATTTATGCCCCTGTGAATGGTTTAATTTCGCATGTGCGTTTATTTTTGGGTAAATTGCAACTAAGGCCCCTAGAATTTTGGTACGGGTTACCAATAGGTCCTCGGGACTTATTTTCTTTGCAAATAGGTCCCTGAGTGCCCCAGGCACGCGGTTGGCGCGTGATTGGCTGGGTTAATTGCACCGGGACCCCCAGAACTTTGGGTATTTGCATTCTAGTCCCTGTGCACAGTACCCTCTTGTCATTTTTGAATAAAATATCAAATCACCTCCAAATTTGACGAAAAATTGACACATGGCTCCTGCCATGGTGTAGGATTTTTGTGAATTTTTGAGGACATTTTTGATTTCGTTTGTTCTTTTTAAAAATTCAAAAACTATCATTTTTGTTACTGTCTAGATTTAAAAATCACAAAAAATATAAAAACACCTCTAAAAATTCTACAAAAATTAGGTACTGTTTAGTTTAGTTTGTGTTATTTTCTAGCCAATTTTGGCTATTTTTCATTGCTTAAAACCCTTAAAAACAAAAAAACCCCAAAAAACCCATAAAAATTCTAATAAATATATTAAAAATCCAAAAACAATAAATCTGGTACCTAAATTTTCCTTATTTCATCTATTTTATAGGAAAATTACCTCCAGGCCTTTTTGAGGTCCTCATGTATTTTATCTAGGGACTTTAGGCTTGGCTGGACAGTACCCCTTGTTTTTGTTACTGTTTGATTTTTAGAAAATAAAATATACATCAGAAAAATCCCAAAAATTCACTAAAAACATAAAAAATTATAAAACACATAAAAATATTTTTGTTTTAATTTTTGGTTGATTTTTGATGCATTAAATAAATTGTTGAAGTGTGCTTGTTTTTGTTTTTCTTATTTTCTTTATATATTAAAAATCCAAAAAAATATAAAAATAATTAAAAACCACTAAAAACATTTTCCTCTTTTATTTTATTCATTTTTACTACTTCGTAGGCCTTCGGCCAATTCGTGCTCCTTGAGTTCGACCCTGGGTGCTATACCAGGTTAAACATATAGCAGGATCGCTTCTTCGTGCTTGAGTGATTTTATTTGTTTCGAGTGGTTCATTTTTCTTGATCGACACATCCGAGCGATTGAGGTCGCGACGACCGATTTAGCTACACCTGATTGCCTTAGTTGCTCGGGCTTTCGTGTCATCACTTCCCCATACTCACCACGAGTTATGTCTTCTTTCATCGCACTTTGATCACTCTGAAGACATCGTTCTAGCCATGTATAGGGAGGTGTCGTATATATTGTATATATACTTTAGTCATAACTCGTACTTTGTGTGTGTGTTAATAATAAGGTTAAATCAGCTAAAAATCACAAAAAGTTTAAAATTTCTCTCTCATATAAATGTTTGTAAAAGCCTTTTGTAAAAATTATTTTTGTACAAAAATTTGCAAAAAAGATTTTGATAGTAAAATCTGTTATAAATGTTTTTTGTATCAAAATTATGTTTATAGTATGATTTTTTTTAAAAATTATTTAAAAATAAACGTTTTAAAAAATTTGTTTGTAAATACTTGTAAAATATTCCCTTCTTACCTGCATTCAAAATTTTCCTAAAAATTTGCATATTTTGAAAAATGTTTCCACAAAAAGAGTTTTGTATATACTTACATGTGCATTCTTCCGAATCATGTGAACATTTAAACTAGTCTAGAATTAAATTGAGAAATGGATCTTGGTTAAGACCTTGATCCACTTAACTTCAGAGGAACCGTAGGATTTGGGGTTAAGAATTTTCAGGTCCATAGTGGCTTAATTCTTTAAGTCCACAAGGATATGTTCACATGTCATCTTGATGAGCCTAAGTAGATCACTTAATAATGTACTCATGACTCTCTGAGACAATGGCTTTACTTTGACACACACCTTACACATAGCTCAACATGGATGAGGTGGTGAGGAGGCAGAATCCTTTGGCTTGAGCTAGCATACGAGGGCAGTACTGCTAGCCAAAACCTCTCATCTTCCTCTAGGGAGGGATGCGCTCCTCAACCCGATCTAGTAGCATTAAGGTCTAAAGACAGGAGTTTATGGGTTGCAATAATGCTTCAAAAGAGGTATAGTCTACTTGCTAAAGAAGAAAAACTTCTTATGTATATACTGGACCATATAGATATGTTGTACATATGCACAAAAAATGCAAAATAATGAAAAACTCAAAAAAGGGGATATGCTTGATTGAAAATAAAATGCCTTCCATAGTTTATGTAGTGAATAAGCGAAGCTTATCTCATCTCATGGAAGCTTGCAGTTGGAGACTTAACTATACTAGCTATGCTCCATGGGATACGTGGCTACACTGGTCATGATCCATTCTCTTCTTTCCCCCTATTCTTGAGCTGGTTGTACTTAAACTTAGATGGGTATACCCTGCTCCTCGAGGAAAGAGTTGCTAGACTAGGGGATTAGAGTTACCTTGTTGAGGAGGTTGTTTCTTGGCCATTTCTATGGTTGGGAGCTACACATCACTTACACAGTACAAGGAAAGATTCATAGTTGTTAGAGTTTCCGTATGTAGACTAGTTCTATCCTGGTTATTAAGGAGTCTTGACCATATAACTATGGAACTTGCAGGCTATTGAGTCTTAAACCCACTTTCGAATAAGGTTCTGCCAAATCAATAATTCTAAGGTCTGACTGAGCTTCATATTCCAATTTAATGAAGATAAGTTTAATGATCAACTAAGGTTCTTTTTCTTTTCTTTTCTTTTCTTTTTCACTTTTTTTCAAACAAGTGTCTGCTAAGCGACTAACAAGTAAAGTATAGGGGGATGATGAATCTACGATTCTCATTCTTTATTCTTTTATATTAGCTTTATCATTTAGCAAAACTAACCGTAATTAGAGGTAAATACAATAAATTAACTTTGTGCATGTCATTTTGAATATCTCATAATTAACACCTATTTTCCAAAAATAAAAGAATAAAGAAAAGAAAAAATGATTGGATATGAGACTGTGTAAATCTAATAGAAAGAATCTTAAAATCATGTTCAAAAGAAAGAAGTTGATTAATTTTTATTCTGAAATGCACATGTAGTAGTGATTAAATCAATTGAAGAAAAAAAGAAAGATGTATTTAGAATAAATACGGAGTGACCGAAAGCTTTTGAGAAGGTCAAGCCTTAACCTGATCGATAAGAAATAAACACAGAGAAATAGGGCATACTGCTTATTGTACATACCACCTATATCTCTACAAATAATTATTCACATTTACTTTCGATAAAGTATGAATACCTTATTTTTTTGTAACACACACATATAGTATTAATGATAATACAAAAATAAATTAAAAATCAGAAAATCTACAATTCATTGAACAAAAGCCACATGTGTATATAATATTTATTTTCTTAATACACTTAATTATATTAAAAAAATAAAATAAAAATCATTTTGTACTTATAAATTATTTTGAAAAAAAAATTAAAAATATTTTTGTGAAAATAATAAAATAAAAATGCATGTACATAATATGTCAGTACAATATACATGTATATAACACATTATACTTTATATACCCTATTTATCTTTTTCATTAAAATAATTAAAAATCACAAGAAAATAGTTTATAAGATAATAAACAAAAAATATTTTATACACTTTTATTTTAAAATCTTTTAGTGTTTTATATTTAATATTCTTTTATTTTCATAAATCCTGCACTCTAATTGGTCCACATGGGATCATTGACCACGATCCACCTTCTCCCCCCAGCCGGGTCGACCCGACTTCCATTTATCAATGTCCACTTCTTTGAATTATCTAGATAAAGTCAGGCATCCATCGCCTCGATTCCACTACCCGACTGTGCTTCTATGATCTGTGATCCTTATAGATTCTTAGGCATAGGCGGATCTTCTTAGGGTTTTGTGTCGCTTGCTGTTCCTTTTAGACCCTTGAGCATGGCTATAAAAACATTCCTCTGCTTCCAGTGCACATTGTCTCGTGTCTCATGCCACCCTCGCCCCCTAGTTAGCACCAGTAGAGTGACAACAGCTCGTTGAATCCTTTGGAGTTTGGATCGGTGGTCGTTTGGCCGTAGATCACTTCGTGTCCATAATCTTCCGCCATGACTAGCCTCTTTTGCCCGCTGCAGTATGATCGAGGCCATAACTCCAACATTCACTTCGCCTAACCTCGCCGTTCACATCAGCACAAGGTATCATTGATCACTTCCATTTATGCTCTTTACTCCGCTTTTTCCTCACAGCAACCTTTGCCATCTTTGCTCCGACCACCTCGTTGGTGCCCATCCAGTCGCATCTGACCGCACAGATCGATATGCCAGTTCACCCTTTATCTTCTAGCCTTACCTAACCCTCTTGAATCTTTCTCATCAGAGAAAGATCAAGCCTAAACATCCTAACCCCACGTATGTCGGACATCGTCCCCCATTCAACATCCATTCTCTAGTGTTTATCTCAAAATAACCCTCGCAAAATCCCACGCTCTGAGCATAGGATACTCTTTGCAGACCCTGGGCGCACGAGACGCTCAAAGCATACCTCCACTGCCTTGGCAGAGCAACTTCAGGCAGAGCATCCCTGTCAAGACCATCCGACCATCCACTCCTCCATCTGAGCCCCTTGGTCAATGCAGACAACCATCACGATCGTGCCGGACCCCTAGGCTCCTTCATCGTAGCTGTAGATCTCCCTCTACATTCTCGGATGAAGCTTATATGTGTTGCGTTCGTCCATCCTACTCCCCTTTCGTCCGATCTGGAGTCGTCACTCTAGATCTGATCCAAGCCATCCTATAGCATCTTATTCTGATGCTTGGATAAGATCTTCGCCATCATCTTCGCCAAGCGACAGATCCCATCTACAAACCATTTGATCAGACCCTAATGTTAGACTAGGTTTGCATGCCACCGCAACCTTTGTCAGTTGCCATATCTGTACTGCCATGGCAAATCTGAGCCGTATGTCCGCGACCACGTCAGAACCGTCAGATCCTTTTGTCAGGGGATGGTCAGAGCCGTCAGAGCCCTCCATACGCCAAACACATGCCTGCATGGGTATACTGCATCTTTTACCCTGTCATTTTTCTTATTTTCCTTTAGTCCAATAAATAAAATGTGTAATTAAGAACATTTATAGTTTGGACCTTCTAATTTTCTTGATTTGCAATTTAGTCCAATTTGGTTGTGTTCACGTATGTCTTCACATGCTAGTTTGGGTTAATTGTAGTATTTTTTCTGAATTTATTTCTGGTTAACGAACGAAGTTTATGTCTTGATATTTGTACCTATACCCATGTGAGACGTGTATGACGTGCTGCACGTGAGTTTCTAGTTAAATTGCATCAGAGGCCCTTGAGTTTCAATACTTGATATCCACTAGGCTCAAATATTTATTTTCTTTGCAGAAAGGTCCCTCTGAACTATTTTTGACTACTTACCTTTTATAGAATGAAATAATGGCTCTAAAAATTCTGTAAAAAATATGTTTTTGCTCCCGCTTTCTTGTTATTAATGTGGTAATTTTGGTTTACTAAAATGATTTTATTTCATTTTATTAAAATCTCCAAAACCCCTAAAAAAGTGTCCTATTTATCTTGTCAAAAGCATAAAAATTTGACAAGGTTTTGATAAAATTCTATAAAAATTAGAATAACTAAATTGTGTTGTGCTTTATCTCCAATACCATTTTTGTTTAAAAATACCTCATAACAACCTTAAAAATTACAAAAACCCATAATCTTATAAAATTTATATAAAATGAGAAAATCCAAAAATATTGATTCCAGACATATTTTCTCATAAAATTCATTCTCAGGAGTTTTGGGCATTTAAAGTTTTTTTAAATTGCAAATTACTCCTAGTTGTGCACTATTTGTTATTATTGCTACTGTTTGATTTTTAGACATTTCCAAAAACATTTAAAAATTCCATAAAAATTACAAAAACACTACAAAATGTATAAAACCCAAAAACAAGTATTGCAAGTTTTTTGATTATTTTTGACATGTTAGAAAAATACAACAATAATTTACTTGTGACTTTTTGTTGTTTATTTTTATTTCCTTTATATTGAAAATTTAAATTTTTGCAAAAATGAAAAACCACTAAAAATATTCCGATTTTTGAAATACAACTACTTAGTTTTTAAATCGTGTTCCTTCTAATCGACCTTGGTCACTATATCGGGTAAATAAAATAATGAAGCCAATTACATTCTATTGATTTATCGTTGTGTGGTTTGATTTTATTGCGATCGATTTGATTGATTTAAGACAACGAAACCATATCTTATTTATTCCACCTTAGTCGATCGAAGTTCGTGACGTTAGTTGTCTACCATGGAGCCCTAGATAGTGTCCCCATTGCTACAACATTGTTGTTGTGTTACCGGATCGTATGCTCATGGATTTCCACCTCCTTCAGAGCACGTTACTCGTGAAGAATACATCAGATCTCGTGTGATGAGATCAAGAGATTCACCGCATGGATCATCAACATATATTATGGGGAGCACGCATATCATCAACGTGCACGCAAGCGTCTCCACCATTGGATTGGACTTAAGACAAGAGGTCTCTTCGTTTAGATACTCAATCAAAACCACGCTTCAAGAGATAAACCTAATACTTGTTTATGGTTTAGATTTAATGATCCGAGAAGTGTTCGTGGATCATGTGGTTTCATCTATCGAAAAAATTTTAAATTTTGCCACCTCGAGCAACTAGTGCGACTAGTCGCTCCCGATCGCATACAATGTGATACTCACACTTCCATGATGCACTTAAGGATCTTCCCATATCCTTCAAGTGGTTTCAGAGCCAGGTTGGTGGTTTTGGATATGATCCATAAACTTTAGAGGACTTGGGCAATTTTTTGGTTGTGTGATGTTCCATCGCATTTCATTTACGCAACCATGTTTAGTGCATTTTTTGCACCTTTTTCAAAAGTAGTTAAACATGTGATTATCACTTGGAAAATGTTCCTAATTAATCAAGAAAACATTGGGATTTGAGTTAGCATGATTTGGAATCCGATCGCTCAAGTTATTATCATTTTAATGATCATATATCCACTATTTAGGAATAGATGGGGAATCTTGACATAATTAAAGAGTTAATTGCGATTTTAGTACACCTAGAAATGTGTGAATATCATTTGGGTTCTGTTGTAAATCAAATTAGCAAACTTTGGAAACTGATTTTTCTTGATTGAGATTTAAATTGATTTAGATATTCTTATTTTAGTAAGTTTGGGTCATTGCTAAATATTGCATACTTGATCATGAACCTTGTGATTATCATTCAATTAAATTAATCAAAATTAAAGGTTAATTTCCTGAAATATTTATCGATGAATATTTGTGAAATGTTTAAAGATGAAGAATATTTCCTTTAATGACAATGACCATAACCAAAACTTAATTAGATATGATCTAGTTCACAATTGGTTACATGGGCCTACCAACAAACATTGATGCTTGAATAGGATTTGGGATTTGTTTAGCAAATATCCTTATAATGTTAATAAAAAATGTTTTGATTATTAATATGGTATAACTTCAATTGAAAGAACGATTATCATCTCAAGTAGGAAGTGATCAATCCCTTAATATCCTGACCTAAGGCGGATATGGTGTCCAGTTGGGGAGCGTTGTGGTAGCAGGTTGCTCCGTGAGCGGTCTGTCCCACTCAAGTCAGAACTGGCCAATACGTATTTGAGATAATGCCATATTTCTAGTAACAATTAAGAATTTTTGTTGGATCTTAATTCAATCATTAATTTAATATGATTAAATTAATTGGAATCCAATTAAAATTAAAACACTCTATTACGAATAAAGTTGTTATTTACCTTGGAAGAATTAATTATGTGAATATGATTCATAATAATTAACTATAATTTGAAGAAGATATGGAGGCTCACATAAGTGACATCCGTGTTCTCACGTCAAGGCAAAGGGTTTCGTCGACAGGGATTGTATGTTAGAGACACTTGTCTGAAGTGACAGCTCCTGCATACAAGCACATCTGGACAAGGCTCTTTGCTTATCGAAAGAGTAAGGCCATATGCGTAGTGACCCCAATATCGGGTCCTCATATCATTCGGGCGATATTGGATTGCGCAGATTGAGTTCTACTCTTATTGATCGTCGGTTAAATTAACGACGGGTCGACATCACCTTGGGGGTGTTGAGCCCGTGTGTTAAAGATAAAATTGGGAATGCAAGTTGGACATGCAAGGCGGAATGTGTTCTCGCTTGTTTTTATTCGAGCTATAGGTTCTCATATTATTGGGATATGAAAAAGATAAGAAAGGAGATCCCAGATCTTGCTTAAGATACAATGGTAAGTACATCTCTTACATTGAAAGTGATTACGGGTAGGAACTTTCAGTGTTGACAAGGCAAGCATACTTTGATATAAAAATTTATAAATCAATGTAAAATATATATTTATGCAAATTTCTTATTTCAGATAACCCTTCATAAAACCCAATCAATACTATACTCAATAATAACAATTAAAATATCATGATTGGATTCGAGATCATGATATTGTACTTGCAGTTAGACACATTATGTATGTGGTTACAATGTGCAAGTTTTCTTCATAAGAATGAGCAATGACAATTAAATAGACAATAAGAGTACAACCAAAGGGTTTGTATGTCTCTATAGTCTTGATTTCTCATTGAATGTACTTTGTAAGTGACTTGTCGGTGATGATCGTAATTTTCAAATAATCCTTATAAAATCTAAGAAGATGTTCGGGCATACATATGTGCTCTCGACATTTAATCATGAATGACATGATTCATTGCATCATGGAGAATGGTGGCTTTATAAGAGATGATGTACTCAAAATGTTTGAAAACCTACCTGAACCTAATTCTTTAAGAGTTAAGATGTTTGTAGATATGATGAGTGTCATCATTCTACTGCCTATACTCTAGTCATTCATGAAGCTTCGTAATATTCATAGTGTATGAATTAAATAAAGCGTCTATAAATGATGAAATATTCTTATATTGAAATCTTTTGAATTCAACATAAGAGTTCATTTGTCTTAAGTAATGATTGTTTATAAATGAAAGGAGCGCAGTGGAAGCATGGGTCGGACCCAAGTTAGAAGGAAAGTCAGAAGAGTTGATTGTATTTTTGTGACTTCCATATGACATCCAATGAGTTAGATGAATGCCAATACTGCAATAAGTCGATGTATTAATAGCGTGACTATCTAGATTATCTAGGACCCTTAGAGAAGGACTCAAATAGTGCATCGGAATAATCTACATTTAATCATTGAAATTGACTTTCCTATTTGATAAGATGAAAGTTTAATAATTTTATATCATTCATTAAATGACACTTGTAATTGGTTGCATATGTTTTAGAAGAATAGAAAATTTGATCTTAAGTTTTAATAGACATCCACATGGAGGTTGATGATTTTTTTTGCAAAAATAACTATTGTATAGTCAGACATCATATTTTTCAGTGGGAGAGCGCTTAGTCTTAGAGAATTTCTCTAAGACCTAGATATTAGACAACACTCATAGTTTATTTCTTAATGTTGGAAATAAACATGAATTCTGGAATAGATCTATCATAAAGAGTTGTGATGGATATATTTCAGAAAATGATCTAACATCTAGAGGACTCTACTAAATTATAATATTAGTGAAGGGCTCATTAACATTTCTAATATAGAAATTTAAACACTTAAAGATCAATAAGGGGATTAAAAACATTTGACAATGATCTGGCATCAAACCTTGGACATATGTCTGCTGATGATATCAATGGACTAGTATGATATTGAACTTTAGATGTCTAAAGGTTCAAAACTTACATACATATGAATGTTGTATTCAGAAGTAAAAATGTCCATTTAACCATTCTCTGGGAATGATGCTAGATGCGAATGTATTCAAGATCTCATACATATTGACGTATGTGGATCATCTGTATCAAAATAAACATTGATGATATGGGATATCTATTAATGATTATTTGTGATATGAGTTTTCTTCCCTTCACTTTAGAAACCTTTGAAATGTTAAAAGATTTCACAATTTTGGTTTAGAACCAAAGTTTGAAGAAAGATAAAATGAATTTGATCAAACCTGGGTAGCATGTACCTCTTAGATGAATTTAAAGAATACTTTATGGAGTCAGGAATATCATTCCTATCTCACTCCTCTTGATACTCTTAGATCAATAGAGTTATATGGAGATGAATTGGATCATGTGTGACATGACTTGATCAATGATGAGTCTTAGTATAATTACCTCTTTGTTTCTAAGGTATATATGTAGTAGAAACTACAATATATATCCTTAATAAGTTTCCATGCAAGTAAGCTGGAATGTTGTATAAGAGAGTGCTACTTCAATAGGAAAATAAAGGATGGTATTGGATACCTACTTTATGATATTAGATTCGTATATTTCATCTCTAAGGATATGATTCTTATAAGATGACTCTATTTAGAATCAAGATAAAAATAAAGTGAAGGAACTCATTTAATCTTGAGAAGATATTGAGGCTCCTGAAATCAGAAACAAAAACGACAATTAAAGATGAAACACTCATACCTCTTCAAATGAGTTTAAGGATGGATTCCACGTGTCAGTTAAGTCTGACAATGATCTTATTGCACGTGATGGAGCTTTTGAATATCATGACATGGAGAGATGAATGTTAGCAATAAAAGTCTAAAGTAGACTTCATATACAAGTGACATATATGTACCATCAAGGGTACACCTATATGGACAAAACCTGTTAAGGTGTAAATGGATCATCAAGAGAAAGAGGGAACCTAATGAGAAGGTAGATACCTTCAAAGCATAATTTATATGCACAAGATACACACCGAAGAGAAGACATTCCTTGTGATGATACTTGCTCTTCTGTGGCCATGCTTAAACCCATCAAAATATTGCTAAGTATAGCTACACATCTTGACTTTGACATCTTCAGGATGGAAGTCAATATTGCATTCCTCTATGACTACCTAATTAAACGGAAAATACGAGGTCTAAATATCTCACATAAGGCGGAGACAAAAGTCACTGCGGCGACCCTCGGTAATTCCCAGTTAAGTCAACAATTAACCCACAATATCAAATCAAACAATGATAAGCAAGGTTGAGTCAAAATTTATTATAACTCTGTAATAAGTGTGTATAGTGCAAGTACGTGTAGAGTGTCGAATACATGGAGCAAGCAAGATAGATAAGGCAAAAATGCACAAAATGTGAATGTGTGATCAATTGCCTACAAATATGCAGTTTTTTTGTGCATTTTTAATTTTATATTTTTTTATTTTTTATTTTTTTATTTTTATATTTTGATTTTTATTTTCTGATTTTATATTTTTTTATATTTTATACTTTTATATTTTCTTTTTCTTTAGATAGAATATACATACAGAGTAAGAAAAGAGAAGATTGAGGTTTTATAAAAATAAGGAAAAATACTCAAAAATCAGGAAATAAAATGTTTTTGGACTTTTTATAATTTTATGATGTTTTTGTGATTTTTAGAAGTTTTTTGGAAATTTTTTTGGTATTTTTAAAATCACAAAGACTAGTAAACAGTGAATACATTATATATATGAGACAAAAAGATAGAAATAAAATAGCAAACATGAGTGAAAAGTTTTCAAATTAATTTTTATAGATATATAATAGGATAAGGAAATTTCAGAGGTAAAAATTAGATTTTTTGAAATTTTTTAGAATTTTCAAGATTTTTATGAAGATTTCTGGAGTTTTCTAATTTTTAGGGTTTTGTTTTGAAAATTTTAATGATTTTTGGACAGAAGGTAAAACACACAAAAATACAAAAAAGGTAATTTTTTTTGGAATTTTTAAAGAAGTTTTTATAATTTTTAGGTATTTTCTAATGCACACAGTACTGAAAATGCTTGTTTTTGAATTTTTATAAATATGAAAATGCAAGAAAAATGCAAAATAAAAATATGGCGTTAAACTACAATGCATCAGGAACTTATGGTATTTTTTGGTAATTTTTCGAGTTAAAATGATGCATGAAATAAATGCAAACATCCAAGCAAAAATCCAATACTAGCAAGGGCATAAACGTAAATACACAGAAGTTCTAGGGCCTACTTGTAATTTTTCCACAAATATATAACGTTAAATACAATTTTCTGGATTAAAAATAAACACCCAAACCCGGAGGGGGTTCGGTTCAAAATGTCCAAACTCACGTGCACTGGGCACGTGACCTAGCAGGGGTATTTTTGCAATTTTACAAAGTTCGAGGGACTCAAATGCCATTTCGCCAAAATATTACAACTTAAATAAAAAGTTCATGAACTAAATCGAAATAGACAAACCCCCAGGGTTCCTTGCAAAAAGCCCACCACCCCACGTGCACGGGTCACGTTAGGTGATGTGGACTGGACCTAAGTGCAAATAATAAAAGTATGGGGGTCTGGATGCAAATATTACAGAAATATTTAAACAACAAATAAAAGTTTATGGACTAAAAACAAAATGCAAAATTGGCAAAGGTGTAGGTGCAAAATACCCACGCCTACGAGATCGAACGGCGGGGACGTCGCCACTTATCCACGTGGCAGCTCAGGAGTACGCGATGCCGATTTGAAGATGAGCGGTTGAGATCAAATCTGGCGAAGAAGATCGACGGCTAAGGCTGGCCAAGATCTGACGGCCGTGGTGTGATCTGGAGCGAGAACCTGATCGGACGGTGGAGAAGGGGTCCGGAAGAACGGGGAAGATTCGCCGGCGAGGAGAACTTCTCCGACCTCAGTCTTCCTCCTCCGGGACTCTGGAAGCTTCAGAAAGGTTGGCTGTGCTCCTAAAGTCTGGGAATGTGCTGGAGGGCTCAGCGTCGTCGATGAGGCGGTGAAGCACCGCCAAGAAGGCGGCGGATGGAACTGGGTCCAGGTGTCTCCGACGATGCTCCAAGATGAGCTCCAGGCTCTGTCCGATGCGCTTGACCTGCAAAAAGGGGTGAAGTGGACCAGGGAAAAATGCCTGGACCCCGCAGAGGTGCGAAAAGGCTTGATGGACGGCGGTATGGCGAGGGGGAAACTCAGTCGGAGGTGCGCTCCGGTGAGGCGATCGTTGAAGGTGGACGGGTGATCGATGGTCGAATCTAACTATACTACTCGATTACTAAGGCTACGGGGACTCACAAATTACAAAAAGAACTAAGAAGAGGGGACTACCTCGATGGCCGAAGACCAGAGGGGAAGAACCTCGACGCCGGCGAATGGCGGAGGTGGTGGAGCCGCCCTGATGCTTGCTCGACCGATCAGACGCGCGGAGGTGGAAGCTGTCACCTTCCTCTCACTCAAGGTCACCAAAACGGGAGCAAAGAGGGTGCTAAGGGGCTTCAAATCCGAGCTTGAAGGTGGCGGGTCAACTATATACATGGTGGTGGCGTCTTCTTCAAGCGAGGGCCACGTGCAAATGATGGAGATCTTGCGTGATCTAAAGGTATGGCGTGGGTTGGTGATTATGAAGAAAGGATTTCCAAGAAGGGATCGAGGCCAGAGGATGGAAGGATGAGGTGCTAAAATTTCTCGAAACGGGGCAAGAATCGCAAGTGTCAGGCATGGCAGACCTCGGTCAGGGCGTTGACTGAGGTCAACACTTGATCGGCGCTGGTTGGTCCACGTGGACCAACCAGAAAAATGCAGGTCAAAATTATTTGTAAATTCAAAATAAAATAGTAAATGAATTTATTAAATTTAGGTTATAAAGTAAAAAATGTTTCTTATTTTATAAGGAATTTTATGGTGATTTTTATTTATTTTTATGAGGTATATAATTACAAGTTACCTTTTATGCCCTATATAGGTATATATATCTATATATTTTATTATTTTATTTTTGTTTTATGTATTTACTTTATTTATTTTTGTTTATTATTTTATATATTTTTAGAATACTTTTATACACTTAAATATATTTTTATTTGATTTTTCTGATGTATTTTGTACACTTAATAAAATATAAATAGTAATCCTGTAGGTATATGTATAGGAATTATACCTAGGTATGCTATTTATATAAGTATTTTATTTTATATTTTCTTTTAGTTTTTATTCTGATTTAAAAATACACATTTATTACAAATAATATTTACAAAATTATAAAAATGTAATATTATGAAAATAATGAATAAATAATAAAATGAATATTTTAATCTGTACAAGTATACAATAAGGGTTCAAAACTCAACTTTCAAACCGTAGCACCACAAAATGCGAAACCACCTTCAATAAATAGATTATTTTAAATTATATACAATAAAAGGTGAGTTTGATGCATTTCAAGTTTTTATTTGCGAGATACAGGTCTGAAGAGTTGGTGTTTTGGATTTTTATTTAGATCATAACTTTTTATCTGTACAATATTTTTGAGTGAAATCAATTTTGTATTTTTATTTATTTAATTATCTACAACTTTCATGTACAAAGTTTCTCTATTTGAGGTATAAAAAGTGGAACCAAAAATAGGTCCCAAAATAAATAAAGAATGAATAAAATGAAAAGGTATTTTTATTGTATTCTGGCCCTTGTCTCCCCCTACTTTATTCCTTGTCGACCTAGTCATCGAGATGCCTAGGACTCGGGGTTTCAGGTCATAAAATATTTACAATATTTTATTCTTTTTCTTTTCTTTTCTTTACTCTATTAATTAAGCTTTAAAAACAGTATTTTATACACTATTTACATGCACATATATGAATGCTAAGATGCTGGAATTAAGGGTATTTACAAGCATTTGTCAGGGTTTTTGAGGCCAAAATGATAGAATAAAGATGATGAAATGTGGATTCATCATCCTCATATAATTTGCCTTTGCTAGTCCCTAGTAAACACTTATGCAATAAGTGCAGAAAAGAAAAACAAAGAAAAGAAAAAGAAGAAATTGGATTTAGTTTAATTATCAAACTTGTCTTCACAAAATCAAAGTTTGGAGCTTAAGTTGGACCTTTGGAATTTTAGTGCGGGCGGAACCTTAATGAGAACCAGATTTGAAATCCAATAGTCCCTGAGAATCCCAAAATTCTGCTCAAGTCTCCTCAATAGCCAGGTCAGAAATATCTCTACTCATATGCAAACCCTTACGACTATGAATCTGACTCGTACAATGTAAGTGATAGTGGCTCTCCCCAACTAGAATGACAAAGAGATTGTCTTCTCCAGCATGACAACCCAATGATTCCCTAATCCAATAACTCCTTCCTCGAGGAGCGGGGTATTCCCTTCTATGTTCAAGTGGCAACCAGCTCAAGACGAGGGGTGAAGAGAAGAATGGATGGTAGCCAGTGTAGCTACCTATCCTAGGATGCAAGACCAGTGTAGTCAAGTCATCCAACTGCAGGCTCACATGATATGACTTTGGAACTCAAGCTTGCTTGTTGGCTATTCACATACTTTGCAGGCATTTATTTTTGTACAGGCCTGTTCATTTTTTTCAAAGAATATATACAACAACATTTACATAGGGAGTTTTTCCTCTTGAGCCGGTAGACTATCCCTCCTTTGAAGCTTTATTGCAACCCACACTCTCCTGTCTTTAGACATCCTCATCATTGGACGGGTTGGGGTGCACTTCCCTCCCTAGAGGAGGACAAGTGTTTCCACTTGTGTGCATCTCATATTGGCAAATCCAATCTCCTCACCACTCCAACTGAGTTGAGCCATGTGAAAGGTGCAGGTGTCCAAGTTAGGTCATTATCAACAAGAGTCATGTGTGTGCTCCGAAATAGTCTACTTAGGCAGTCAAGAATCCATTGAACCAAGTCTCGTGATCCTCAAATAATTAAGTCAACCAGACCTGAAGTACCTCAAACCCAGTTCCTATAAGGTTCATGTTACTAAGTAGATTTTAAGGTCCAACCAAGCTCCAATCTCAGGATTTTACTTAGACTCGTTCAACTATCAAACTCAATCCGAAAAATGCTCATGCTATGCAAATACTATGCAAATGCATGAAATATTTTAGTGATGCAATTTTCAATGATTTTGATCTTTTTATGGATTTTTGAAAAGATGATGATGCATATGCATTTTTTGTATTTTTCAAAAGATTTTTCAAATGTTTTGGATTTTAGTTTTGCAAATGTTTTTGGGATTTTTGAAAACAAAGATTTTAGATAAAAACTAGGTTAAAATATTTACACGGGATACATCTTATATATACAAGAAGTGGATTTTAAGAATTTACAGGGTAAGTGATCAATTTTATAAGTATATACATAATGAATTCTGGTGTGATGTATGTATTCCTCAAACATGTCTACACACAGGTTTTTCAAACAATTTTTGAAAACTATAGTCAAAATAATTTTTACAAACATTTTTATAATCATGTACAGACATTTGAAAATCATTTTGCGAATGTTTTTCAAATAGTATATATAGATTTTTCAAAATATTTTGCAACCATTTTTCAAACCATTTACAAATCATTTTTCAAACATTTTATTTCACATAAAGAAATTTAATTTTATAAACCAAAAATATTTTTACTATGGTTGAAAACATGTACAAAACATTTTCCAAATAGTTTTCAAAAGATTTTTTCAAACAAATTTTTCAAAGTATTTTTCAAACATTTTACAGAGAATATTTTCACCTGATTAATTAATCAGAAAATACAAAAATAATTTGAGGAATAATCAACATCTTTTTAATTAAAGTTTTTAATGAATTTTAACACGTATAATTAGCCATATTTATCAGTAAGAATACGAAAGTACGAGTTATGGCTGAAGTATATACAAAGTATATACGGCCTCCCTGTACTTAGCTTGAGCTATGTCCTCATAGATCGGAGAGGAAAGAGAAGACATAACTCGTACTGAGTATAGATAAGTCTAAAGAATGAATAAATATAGGAAGGAATGAACGAATGAGAAGTTGACCGTCCACCTATGCTTAGGATCAAATAATCCTAAGTATAGCAGACTGTATATAATGCAGGGAGGGTCATGGGTGGAATGAACAAATCGTACTCCGATTGTCCCCCTTTACTTAGGGTAAGATATCCCAAAGTATAGACAAGAAGAGGAGACAATGGAGGGGATCAAAGAATAAAGAAGATAGAAAAGGAAAAATATAAAAGAAGAAAAAAGAGAACAAATCAGTGTGTCCACCCCGCTATACTTAGGACAAGGCGTGTCCTAAGTATAGCAAAATCATAGGTGAAGATGGGGTGATAGACATAACGGAAGACTGAATGATATAGACAAATGGATCTGTACAGAGGGAAGATAGAAGTGATTATCATGTACGAGATGCAGAAGGTGTGAGTCAAAGAACACATCTCATAACAGATGAATCGGGGCAACATCAACGGTCGGCGGATCATGATCTAGATATGGTTTCAAGCACTGAACATTGACTCTAAAAGTGGAAGATGACGAAGGTTCGGATGTATCAATGCTTCCATTATCATGTACCTTCCGGACCACATATGGTCCTTTCCATTTACTTTGTAGTTTCCCTGGGAATAATTTTAACCTAGCATTAAATAACATACTTGCTGATCTGGCTCAAATTGTTATGGCTGATTCAGGAATCGTGCCATACTTTCACTTTCTCGTTATATTGTAGGCTACTTGAGAAGGCTGTATCTCTCAGTTCTTCCAGGGCTGCCAACTCTGCTTTCATCTGTTCTCCTACACTCTTGGAATCCAATAATAGCTCTATAACTGCCCAAAGTGACTTATGCTTTATCTCCACTGGTAAATGGCATGGCTTGCCATAGACGAGACGAAAGGGAGATGTCCCTAATGGTGTCTTGAAGGAAGTTCGATAGGCCCACAAAACCGAGTCCAAAAGCTACGACCAATCCTTTCGGTCTGGGCGGACTACCTTCTGTAAAATAATCTTAATCTCCCTATCGATACTTCAGCAAGAACATTAGTTTGAGGGTGATATGGCATGGCAACACGATGGTCAATACTAAACTCGTCTGCAAGGGCATTTACTTTGTCGTTAATAAAGTGAGACCCCCATCCGAAATCACGACTCTAGGTACCCCAAACCGTGAAATAATATTTTTCCTCAAGAAACGACATACGGTTTTAGCATCTGTGGCTTGGGCGGGGATGGCCTCAACCCAATGACTCACATAATCCACAGCGAGCAGAATGTACTCAAACCCCTGACTCTTAGGAAATGGGCCCATGAAATCAATCCCCCATGCGTCAAAAACCTCACAAAAGGAAGGGCTACATGGGCATCATGTCTCTCTATCCGCAAGTACCCATCTTCTGACAGTCAGTACACCTTCTCACGAACTCGTCAGAATCCTTGAAAGGGTAGGCCACCAAAGGCTAGACTGGAGCACCTTTTGTGTTATCCGTCTCCCAGAATGATGTCCTCCTGCCTCAAGCTTGTGGCAGTAGGTGAGGACGCTATGTTGCTCATCTTGAGAATGCACCGTCTCCAGATATTGTCCCCTCCTTCATGATAAAGGACGGGGTCCTTCCAATGGTACGACTTTGCCTTTGCAAGGAAGGTCTCAAGCCACTGTCTGGGACAACCTTGTGGAATAGATTTGGCAACATGGTAATTCACAATGTCGGCATACCATGGAAGAGAGGTGATAGCAAGGATCACCTCATCTGGAAAGGTCTCAGTAATAGGTTCTATGGGCTCAGATTCCTCAAGGTTCTCTAGGCGGGAGAGCTGATCTACCACAACATTCTTAACTCCAGGTTTATCCTTAATCTCAATATTAAATTCCTGGAGGAGAAGGATCCATCTGATTAATCTGGCTTTGGCATCCTTCTTCGACATCAAGTACTGAATGGCAGTGTGATTAGTAAAAATTATCACTCTAGATCCAAGAATGTAAGATCTGTACTTATCAGCAAAGACTACCACTAGCATCTATTTCTCAGTTATTGTGTTGTTCCTTTGAGCTGCATCCAACGTCCAGCTAGCGTAGTGTATGGCATAGGGTAATCCATCCCTCCTCTATCCAAGCACAGCCCCAATGGCATAATAAGAAGAATCCGTCAGGATCTCAAAGGGAAGAGAACAATCGGGTGGCTGAAGGACAGGAGCCTCGACACTAAATTCTTGAGAGTCTCGAAGGACTTAAGACACTTATAATTACAAGGAACTCGGTGTCTTTAGTCAATAAATCCGTAAACGATCGGGCAATTCGACTGAAGTCCTGAATGAACCGTCGGTAGAAACCGACATGCCCGAGAAAAGACCACAACTGTCTCAAATTGGGCGGTGGATTGAGTTTTCTAATGATATCCACCTTGGCTGGATAAACCTTCATGCCCCTGTTGAAGATGATGTGACCAAGGACCGTCCCCTGAGTCACCATGAAGTGACTCTTCTCCCAAGATAGTACAAGGTTTTCCTCTATGCAGCGTTGAAGTACTTGGTCTAGGCAGTCAAGACAAGCATCAAACCCATCGTCGTAGACCGAGAAATCATCCATGAAGACCTCCAAGCAATCACCTTTCATGTCCGAAAAGATGGACAACATGCACCTCTGGAATGTCGCCGGAGCGTTACATAGACCAAAGGGCATCCGTCTGAAATCATAAGTCCAAAATGAACAGGTGAAAGTCATTTTATCCTGGTCTTCGGGTGCAATGGCCACTTGATTGTATCCGGAATACCCGTCAAGAAAACAGTAATGACTCTTCCCAACTAGCCTCTCGATAATCTGATCAATAAATGGTAGCGGGAAATGATCCTTCTTAGTGGCCTCATTCAATCATTTGTAGTCCACACTGACCCTCCAAGAAGTGGGTATCCGGGTGGCGATCTCCTCTCCAGACTCATTTACAACTGTAGTGACACCCGTCTTCTTGGGTACCACATGTAAAGGACTAACCCACTTGGAGTCGGAGATGGGGTAGATAAAATCGACGCTCCACCATTTAGATATCTCCTTCATTACTGCATCTCGAAGGTTCGGGTTCAGCCGTTGCTGGAACTCACGTGATGGCTTAGCGTCCTCTTCGAGGTACATACGGTGGGAGCACAGGGTCAGACTTATCCTCATGAGATCAGCCACACTCCATCCTATTGCCTTGCGGTTGCATTCAAGAACCTCCATCAAATGAGATTCTTGTTCTCCAGTCAAATCTGCTGAGATAATGACTGGGTGCATATCTGGTTCTCCTACAACGAATCTATACTTGAGCAGCTACGGTAAAGGCTTCAATTCTGTCTTGGTGGGAGCTGGCAAATCTGGCTTTTGATATGCCTGCATGAAAGCAACCAGGTCTGCATGTGAGAACTCTCATTGTACCTGTGATTCTGACGAAGGGAACCCTGTTGGTGTGTCTATCATCTGTGCTGGCCCACTCTCCGTCCTCTCTGTCGGCTCATCGGGAAACAGACATGGCAAATATGTATCAAAGTCCTTCCAATCAAAGTCTACCTCCGAGGGATCTGAATATGAACAATCATCAACATCTCCACTCATCACACAACAGCCATCCTCTATAGTGTCATCTGCCAAGGGTGTGCTCTCCGAACTCTCGTCTGCCTCAAAAGGTGGGTACTCTGAGTCTGCAGACACGACGAAGGCTCGTGCTTCTGGATCTTCCCAAACTGCTTCGTCATCGGAGATCACAAAATCACACTCTTGGTGGACGTCTAACTATACATCTGTCAGCTGCACTGTGTCACTGCATGGCTCTGAGCATGCTGAAGCCCTCGCTCGGGTATTTTCAATCTTCTCTATTTTTATACTCTCGCCCTCTACGTGAAAGTACACCTTTCCACTATCATGGTAGGTCACCGCCTTGGCTGTGGCCAAGAATGGGCGTCCTAATCTGATGGGGGCATCAGTCACCGATTCAGGGATCTCCATGTCCAATACAACAAAGTCCACGGGGAATTTCAGGCCCTGAATGGTGACGACCACATCTCTCAACAACCCCTTTAGCCTCTTGATAGACCTATCAGCAAACTAAAGAATTGTCCGACTCCGAAGGAGCGGGCCGAACTCGAATCGGTCGAGTAAGGTTGCCGGAAGGAGGTTGATAGAAGAGCCACTGTCTAATAGAGTACGATCGAATTGCTGCTCATTAATCTGACATCTAAAATATGGAGCTCCTGCATCAGGTCTTTTGGCTGGCAGTTGGTTCTGAATGGCACAATAAGTGGCACGGGTCAACACATGGATGTCTCCTTTATTGTTCCGCTCCCTCCTGCGTACAATGGTCTTTTCTCTCAGGTTCTATAGGAAGAGGGGGATGTGCTCTAGTGTCTCCTGTAAAGTTAGTTATATCTGAAATCTGTCTATCATCTGTTGGATGAACTCTAACTGTTCCTTCTTTTTGGGATTTTCTGTTTTATTCCCCTTCGTCGAGCGAAGTGCTTGAGGGAAGGGGATGGATGGGCCCTCCTCAGACAGAGGGTTAGGAGAAGGTTTTTGGCCATGTGAAGGAATGAAATCCATGCAAACATCATCATTCAACACACATGGACTCAGAATTAATGGAGAAACCTTTCCTTTATTCATTTTTTGGTCTTTTTCTCAGTGTCCAGAGATACAGAAAATGGTAGAACAGAAGGTTGGAATACAGATGGACTCAAAATGGGGGTATCAGCACCACCCAAATATTCTCCTTTGCGGCCTCAGCACCACGCTCTGGTTCAACATCAAAAATGTTGGCCTCAGCACCACCGTCTGCATCTGGTATCATGACGACCTCAGCACCGTCGTCTGGAAGGTCATCATGGGTGGCATCAGCACCACCGTCATCATCATAATTGTTGTTAGCGGCATCAGATTCACTTCTCTCCTCATCTGTGGCTCTAGAATCTCCATGGTGTTGTCCCTTAGATGAGCCCGCCGCCGCAAGTTCCCTACCGCTCCTAAGTGACACGAGGTGAGTATCAAACATAGAATGCATGTCATTCGAATAAGCACTAGGAGTGGTATCCTCTATAAACTGTACCTGCTCAGACTTCCTCTTCAAGTTATTCGGATTCGGCTCGCTCTGTGCAGGTATGACAGCTTACCCCTTTATGATGTCCCTCATTTCCTACCGAAACTCATCCATTTCTCATTTGAAAAGATGCTTGTTGTTCGAAGAGCAAGCAGGCAAGATCATCAAGTGCTGGGTTCTCCAAGACAGGTGTGGAAGAACCGGGAGTGTTCCCTTGCTGGAACTGAGATTGCTGGTGAGACTGGGAGTACTGATGCTGGTAAGGCTACTACCGCTGCCTCTACTGCTGTCCCAGATAGGTGTGTCGAGGATTCTGCTGATACTGCTGCTGCTGTTGTTGGGAGTATTGGGTCTGCTGGTGTTGGCTACTATGGTTGCCTGAGCTGGAGGCTGCTGTTGGGAGGAGGCACCTCTGGTTGACCAACGGAATAATGGGTGATCTCGACGAATCCCAGGCTGCTGGGGGTACCGGTCGTACCATATCACATTGACTTCCATCAATGGCTCCTGCTCAAAGGGTGGAGGTAGTAGTACTGCCAAAGGCTGATCCGGCTGATAGACCACCATCTGAGTGTCTTCAGATGGTGGTTGTTGTGAGTACTGTGGCTACTGCTGTACCAGCACCTCCTGGACATGGTGAACATCGCAGGATGCGGGAGGTGGTGGGGTAGAATGGCTACCTCTGGATTCAGCCATTGACCTGGGAGGCAGATGTGAAGATGATTGTGCCTCTTGAATACTCAAGATGTGAGTCTTCAGGTCACTCATGGTCTTAGCCAACTGGTCTATCTGTGCCAGACCTTGGCCTTGCTTCTAGTCCAAAATTTCGATGCGGTCCAGTTTTTCAATGATAATTCTCATGTCAGCTGTTGTCGATTCATCTTGTGCTGCTGCTGTTGACGAAGTATGGTTCCCAGCATTGATCCTGGCAATGCGGTGGTAAGAAGTAGCTTGTGGCGGGACGTTGGAGTTTGTGTAGATGCGGCCCTGGGACATCACTGTAGAACTTTCTGCCATCTGCTCATAGATGGCCCAGACTGCTTCTGCATCCTTGGAGAAATAGGATCCCCCACATGAGGCATTTACAAGCCCCTGAAGCTCCGATGTTAGCCCGTAGAAGAAACTCTGAACCAGATTGGGCTGTGATATTTCATGGTGAGGACATCGGTCAATGAGCTCTCTAAAGCGATCCCACGCTTCATGGAATTGTTCATTGGGGATCATAATGAAATTGCTGATCATTGCTCTAGCTGCATTTGTCTGTCCGAGTGGGTAATACTTGTTCAAATACTCTTTCTGAAGTTGCTCCCAAGTGTCGATGTACCTCTTCAAATGTTTTAGCTAGTAAGCAGCTCCATCAACCTAGGAGAATGGGAAGGCAATCATTTTGATGGTATCCTCAATCACGAACCTGTCATGGATCGTACTGCATATCATTTCAAATTCTTGCAGATGGAGGTGAGGCTCTTCAGTGGCCAGCCCATGAAACTTGGATAGTGGCCGAATAGTGTGTGGGTGAAGCTCGAAGTCACCGTAGATGGGAGGAAGTCAGATCCATCGGTGTGTGAGGGTTGCATCAGGGTTGTGCAATTGCCTCATTGTCCTTGGAGGTGGCCTCTCTTGGTTGGGTTCTCCTCCTTCGCCCTCTGCATTTAGTATTTCCCCGCCCTCGTTTCTTTCTTCTCGTCCTTCACGCATCTCCCTCATGATTTCACCCATGACAAATCCCTGGTCTCTGATCTATATCTGCATTATTTCTAGGGAGGTTAACAGTGAATTGTAGATGGCCTCCTGATCATATACGTATGGAGGTGATCTCTGCTCATCTGGGTTTCCTCTCTGCCTTCCATTTTCTGTGTTTCTGCAAAGTCAAAGAATCCATCTCAGGTGCCGTCAAATGTTCTGAATTTTGTTCTGCACTAAATTCTGACACCACTAGACTAATAGAAGAAGAAGGGTGGTTGAGGGGGAACATGGTGGACGTAAACTCAGGCTCGGAGAGTGGGTCTGGACTCCCCGAAGCTGACCTAGATGAAAAAGGAGGAGTGCTCGATAGCGGTGCCACTAGACTGGCCTAAGGGATCTCCTTCCCATCATATTGATCTAGTAAAGGGCGGATGAGATTTGGAATGCAAACAAGATGTGAAATACAAACCCCCAATTCACCTACGCAACGATTGAGCTGATGACCGTGAAAGTTCGGTGTGTTATCTTATCAAATTTTATTAGGTGATCATTGATGAATCCACATTTCGTCATCTTTATTCTATCATTTTGGCCTCAAAAACCCTAGTAAATGCATGTAAATACCCTTAAATCCATCATCTTAACATGCATGCATGTACATGTAAATAGTGTATAAATTACTGTAATTAAAGCCAAAACTATAGAATAAATAAAAGAAAAGAAAAAGAATAAAATACTGTATATATTTTATGACCCAAACCCTGAGACCTAGGCATCTTGATGAATAGGTCGACAAGCAATAAAGTATGGGGAGATAAGGGTCAAATACCTATACTTCTTAATTCATTCTTTATTCATTTTGAGGCCTATTTTTGGTTCCACTTTTTATACATCAAATAAAGAAACTTTGTACATGAAAGTTGTAGATAATTTTATAAAGAAAAATACAAAATTGATTTCATTCAAAAAAATGTACAGATAAAAAGTTGTGGTCTGAATAAAAATCCAAAATCCTAATTTCCCAGACCCGTATCTCACAGATGAAAACTCCAAATGCAACAAATTCACCTTTAATTGTATATAGAATAAAATAAGCTATTTAATGGCGGTGGTTTCGCATTTGGCAGAGCTACGGTTTGAAAGTTGAGTTTTGGACCCACATTGTACAATTGTACTGATTAAAATATTCAATTTATTATTTATTCATTATTTTTATATTTTGATATTTTTATAATTTTGTAAATATTATTATAGTAATTATGTATATCAAAATCAGAATAAAACCTAAATAAAATACAAATAAAAAATACATGTATATATGATACATAGGTATACAACATATACTTAGACCTATATAAATTATACCTTTATTTTATTAAATATATAAAATACATCAGAAAAATAAAATAAAAATATATTTATGTGTATAAAAGCATTTTTATAATTTTATAAAATAAGAAACAAAATTAAATAAAGTAAAATTCCAAAATAAAAATAAAAAGAATAAAATATATAGGTAATATACCTATAAAGGCTAAAAAGGCAACTTGTAAAAATATACCTTTAAAAAAATAAATAAAAATCACTATAAAATACTTCATAAAGAAATAAACATTTTTTTTAATAATTAAAAATTAATAAAATCATTTTCGATTTTTAAATGAATTTTTAATTCTTTTTTTAGGACCTTTTTTCTGGTTGGTCCACGTGGACCCACCAGGGGGCGGTCGCAGTCGACCTCGGTCAACTGTCTGCCCTAGGTCCTGTAGCCCGTGTCAGACTACATTGTTGACCATTTTCGAGGATTTTTGGAGGGCGCACCTTGCACCCTTTGATATTGTGTTCTACATGACTTTTTTTCCTCGTTGAGTGGTGATTCACGCCCATGTGTATCCTTGGGCCGTGGGTCAAAGATTCGCTCGATAATCGTTGGTCTTTGGACCATCCCAGTCGCAGGTTCAAACCTCTTAAAAAACTCCCCCGATTTTCCTTGCGATTTTTGAACCGCATTCCATCCATATCTTTCCCCCTTTGGCTGCGCTCGAGCTACCTGGAGGTGACAGCTCCAAGTTCCTTGCTTCAAGGCAGCGGATAGTCAATCGATCTGGGCGTGTTCCACACCTCCGGCGAGCTTTGTCGTTGAGGTACTTACCCTCTGGCTTTGGCCATCGAGGCAGCCATTTTCCACTCCATTTCTTTCGCATTTTAATTCCCTTAGTCCTAGGATCAACATCCTTCCAATATCTTCGCTTCCCATCCATCGAATCACCTATTCGAATACCTCGGCGGAGCGCAACTCCGGTCGAGGATCCTTATCGTCGTTCCCCTATCATTGAGAGCCAGTTGGAGGTCGAGGCATTTTGCCCTCGACCTCCTTAACATTTTTGCCAGGTCCAAGAACCACATCGTGCATCTGGAGGCGATTTTGAAGGTCGGCCGAGGTTCCTGGAGCCCCATTGCTCCGCCGACCTCGCGCCGCCTCTGCAAGCTTCGCCGGAGAGTTTTGCTACCCCCAGCATCTTGAGGAGGACCAGAGGATCCTGCTGGGCCATTTTGCAGCTCGAGAGAGTGTTAGAAGATGGAGAAGGAGATCGGGGAAGCTCGCGTGCGGCGAGTTCTTCCCTGTTCTTCATCACCGTCTTCCAGCCGTCAGATCATCGGCCCAGCCCAGGAGCTACAGCCACCATCTGATACGGTCACGCCCCAGCCGTCGATCTCCATCGCATGATCTAATCAGGAGCTTCCATGCCGAAGCGACATCGTGCGAGGAGAACGTGCCACGTGGATAAGTGGCTCGAGCCACACCGTTGGATCCAGCCTAGCTGCCGATTGTTGGATTGGCGCCACGCGTCCTCAGCAGCCATCCACCGTCAGATAAGCTTCGAAGGGGTATTTTGCAGAGCCACCCCTTACCTTTTTGTAATTTGCTTTTAGTCCAGAAACTTTAAGGTGTAGTTTAAAATATTTTGTAAACTTTATAATTAGGCCCTCAAACTTTCTATATTTGCAACTGGGTCCTCAGCCACGTCACCTCACGTGACTTGTTCACGTGAGGCGCGGGCTTTTTGTAAAATTGCATGTATACCCCTGGATGTTTTAATATTTGCAATTATACCCCTGCTAGGCCATATATCTTTTCTTGCTTGCTCCATTTATTTAAGGCATCATTTTAATTTGAAAAAATCCCAAAAATTTAACTTAAGCTCTTGTTAACTTTCACTTCCACGTCATATTTCTGCATTTCATTTTTATTGCATTTTTATATTTATTAAAAATCAAAAACATGCATTTTAGCCACTGTCTAGCTTAGAAAATACTAAAAAAATATTAAAACACCTAGAAAAATTCCAAAGAATTACCTACTGTCTATTTTATCCTATTTTAGTGTCAGTCCAAAAATCACTAAAAATTGCAAAGGAAAAACCTTAAAAATTAGAAAACATCTTAAAACTTCAAAAATCTATAAAATCGTAAAAAAATCAGAAAAATACAAATTCAAGTCCTGTAGGTTTCTTATTTTATTCCCTTTATTTTAAAATTAGTTTGGAAATTTTTGGTGGCTGTTTGATATTTTTCATTCATCTTTTACTCACAGCCGGTAGCTTATTCCCTGTTTTCCTTAATTTTGCCTTTTAAAAATACCAAAAACATTCTGAAAAATATACAAAAATCACAAAAATAGTAAAGATTCATAAAAAGACAGAAAATATTTTTTTCTGAATTTTTGAGCATTTTTGCATATTTTTATAAATATTTTATCACCTCTTTTATTACATAGTTTATGTATTCCAATATTGAAAAAAGAAAAAAATATAAAATATAAAAAGAAAATATAAAATCAGAAAATTAAAAATCAAAAGACAAAATTAAAAAAATTAAATAAAAATAAATAAAAAATAAAAAACCCACAAAAATATTTGCATTGCATAGTGTAGACATACACATCACTTTCTCTCTCTCTCTCTCACATACACACACCAATTTGATCTACCCTGCCTTTCTCTCTGTGTTCGAACTCTCTGCATACTTGCTTCTATACACCTCATTTGTAGAGTTAAAAATAAATTTTAGCTCCACCATTTGCTTGTCATTTCTTGATATCTATTGTGTGGGTTAATTGTTGATTAAATACGAGGATCATTGAGGGTCACCGCAGCGACACGGTTGTCTCCGCCTTGTGTGAGATAATTAGGCCCCTTGATTTGCGTGTTTATCAATCATTCAATCTATCAGAGCGTTAGAGCGAGCTGTTAGGTACCTGATCTGACACGAGAATCGAGCGAGAGAGGTAGATCAGGTATATCTCAAGCGGTCGTTGCGACCTCAATCGCTCGTGTGTCAATCGAGAAAAAGAGACCACCAAAATCAAATAAAATCAATCAAAATCAAACAGCGGTCATGATATTAGTTTAACCTGGTATAGCGACCAGGGTCGAACACAAGGAGCACGTGATGGCCTTGCGGCCTACGAAGTAGTCTAAAAAAAGAATTAAAAATAAAAGACAAGTATTTTAGTGGATTTTTAATTGTTTTTAATTTTTTTGGATTTTTAATTAATTAAGAAAATAAAGAAACAAAGGAAACAACCAACTTCAAGCAATTATTTAATGCATTAAAAATCAAGCAAAAATTCAACTAAAAATGTTTTTATGCTTTTTATGATTTTTACTGTTTTTAGTGAATTTTTGGTATTTTCTGATTTTTATTTAATTTTCTAAAAATAAAACAATGCAAGCAATTAAGGGTACTATCCAGCCGAGCTTAAGGGACTTAGATAAAATAACTAAAAGTCCCCAATAAGCCTGGAGGAATTTTCCTGTAAAAAGAAAGAAACAAGGAAAATTTAGTCATCCTAATTATTATTTTTGGGTTTTTAGATTATTTATTATAATTTTTATGAGTTTTTAGGTGTTTTTCAATTTTTAAGAGTTTTATATAATGAAAAATGACCAAAATTGGTCAGAAAATCAAACACAACAAAAGAAACAATAGCTATTTTTTTATAATTTGTGGACGAATTTTAATATTTTTTGTGATTTATAAAATCAAATAGTAAGGAAAAAGAGTGTTTTTGATTTTTTAAAAATATCAAATAAAAACAAAAATGTCCCCAAAATTCTAGAAAATTTTACAACATGGCAGGAGCCATGTATCCAATTTTCATTGAATTTGGAGTATGTGTGATATTTTATTCAAAAATAAAACCTAGGTACAGTGCACAGGGACCTGTACGCAATTATCCAAAGTTCGGGGGGGGGGGGGTCCGGTGCAAAATTCCCAAGAAACCACACGCGCGGCGCGTGTATGGGGCACACAGGGACCTATATGCAAAGAAAACAAGGTTCTGGGACTATTTAGTAACAAGTACCAAAAGTCTGAGGACCTGTTTGTAAATTACCCACAAATAAGCGCACATGCACAAATCAATCCACGCACAGGGGTATAAATGCAATTAACTGAAAAGTTTCATTCATTTCATAACAACCTGGAAATAAAGGCCTAAACATGCAATTAACCCAACAGACCACGTGTCGATGCACGTGACATACTACGCACAGGGGTATACATGTAAATACCAAATAAAATAGGGTCCAAAGTGCAATTTACCTAACGTAAATAAAATGCGAAAAATAATTACAGGACTAAAAGAAAACACAACTAAAACTAAGGGCCTAAGGGATAAATTACCCTTTATTACGCAGGCCGACGGATGGGTGCCACGTGTGTGGATGGACGGCTGGGAATGGGTGGCGCCCAACGCTGAGATTCCTCGAGCTGATCGACGGCCGAGACTCCGCCACATGGAAGATCGCACGGTGGAGGGGCGCTGTGGCTAAACCTCAGGTGTTGAACGGTCCAGATCGCCCCTCCCTAGATCTAACGACGCTGGAGGCTCCTCGGATGGACGGTCAGGATCAAGACTGAAGCTTGGGGTCGATCGGATGGTCCTGGACGATGGTGGGCGAACTGGAGGCCGACGAACTTTGCCGGGGCTGGGTGTGCTCGGTCGTCCTCCTTGCGGCCCGCTGAAGATCGGAAAAGAAAGCTACGGGCCCTCCACGGCGAATGGTGGCCTCCGATGACTCAATGGAGCTCCGAGGAGCTCTGGAGAGTCGAGCGGAGGCGAAGCTGCTGGACCAGATGGCCCAAGCCCTCAGATGGGCTTGGATGTACCTGCAAAGTGCACCAGCAAACTCGCGGGTCCAGGGCAAGCTGCCTCGACCCCATTAGGCGTGGTGATAGTGAACGGTGAGGCGTGGTGGTCGAGCTTCGGTGAGGGATGGACAGAGGAGCTCGAATCCCCAGCTCCTGTGCGAGCCGGATTGAGCGGAGGGGCGTAGAACGTGCGCGGGGGAAGGGCGAATGCGATGGTGTGGCTCGATGATCGAATGGGAGGCGAACGTGACCAGAATCGAAGGTGGTCGGCGACGGCGAGATTTGGGGGTAAATCGAAATCAAAGAAAAGGGGAAAGAATCTAAGCTACCTGGGTGGAGGAATCGACTGGGGATGAGCAGCTGGTGCTCTAGGTCCTTGCCTCATGGGTCGTCGTGGCCCGAGGCTCTGGCGCTACCTCCTGGCGGCGCTCGGCGGCGGAAGCTCGCCGGATCGATGTCTCCTCGCTCCCTCCTCGCTGCAACACCCTCTGGAGCGAGCTGTCACTCTCGACAAGACGGTGGAGGTCACTAGGTGGTGAACGAATGAGCCAAAGATGCAGAATGAGGTGGCGGAGCTCAGCCCTTATACCGCCAGGAGTCCAATAAGAATGGGTCGGGTAGGGCAGCGTGAAGCGCGGATCTCGAGGCGGGCACCCCGACGAGGGTGTCGGATGTGACATGAGTGAAACGGACCCAGGGTTTAGGTGCGAGGTGGTCGGGTTTAGGTGCTAGAATTAGGAGAAATCGGGTCGCCCGCCTAATACCCATGGGAGGTGGTCCTGGGGGGGGAGTTGACCTGGCAGTCAACAACCCCCGTGGACCAATGAGGACAGGCCAAGTGGAAAATATTTAGAAAATCAATAAAAAATAGTAAATGGCCTATTTATTAAAAACTCAAAACATATTATATTTTTGTTTTAATTTTTTCTATTTTTTAGTGATTTTTAATTAAATTTTCAAAATGAAAATAAGGTATTTACACTATATAGCTATATATAGGTATATATACAATATGTCTTTTTAATTTTTGATTTTTAATTTGTTATTTTTGTGCATTTTTATTCCTATTTTATATTTTATTTATTTATAGTATAAAATTAGGAATAAAAGGGTATTTTTTTATTTTTATTATTTATATACATAGGTGAAATAAATAGATATATACACTTATATACATGGTATATTTACACACATGAGCCCCTATCTCCCTCTACTTTGGCTTTTATGCGGTCAAGCCCATGCCGAGCCCTCCCTTGGGTTAGGTTGCTCAATATTTATTCTAAATATTTCCTCTTTTTCTTTTTAATCTTTATTCTTTTATTTTTGCACAAAAACATGCTAATTATTACTTTTTAAACCATGCATGCTTTTGGTAATTATTGGTATTTACAAATATATACATGCAGTTGCAAAGGTTTTTGTAGCTAAAATATAAGAATAAAGAGTGATGAATGAGTATTCATCACCCCCTATACTTAACTTTGCTAGTCCCTTAGTAAACACTTATTGAAAAAGAAGTGAAAAAGAAGAAAGAAAAAGAAAAAGAGAAGAATGTACATGGATCAATGTTGATTGTTAAACTTGCCTTCATTAAATTGAATTATGGAGCTTAATCAGATCTTTGGATTATTAATGTGTCGGAACCTTATTTAAACTTAAGCTTAAAACTCAACAACCTCTAAGTTCCACTAATCTCTAATCAAGACTCCTCAATGCTCCAGATCAGAACAAGTCATCAATCACAAACCCTGAAGACCATGAATCTTTCCTTGTCCTGTGAATGTGAGGTATAAGCTCTCCACCTCAGAAATGGCAACTTGACAACCCTCCCCGACAAGGTAACTCTATGACCTCAATCTGGCCACTCTTTCCTCGAGGAGCGGGGTATTCCCTTCTAAGTTCAAGTTCAACCGGCTCAAGAAGAGGAGGAAGAAGAGAATGGACCATGGCCAGTGTAGCCATGTATCCTTGGGAGCTTGAACAATGTAGCCAAGTCTCCCTGCTGCAAGCTACATAAGGTGGAACATGAAACTCAAGCTTTGCTTATTGCACTCTATATACATACTCCGGTGGGATTATCATTTTCTCTCAGACCCACCACTTTTTTGGAGTTATTTTCTTTTTGCATCATTTTTTTTCAAGTGCATCTATACAACATGTACATTTGCAGCATATATACAAGGAGTTTTTCCTCTTGAGCCAGTAGACTATCCCTCTTTTGAAACTTTATTGCAACCCACAACTCCCGTCGTTAGACCTCATGGCAACCAGACCAAGTTGAGACGCACTTCCTTCACTAAAAGAAGAAGAGAGGTTCCGCCTAGAAGTACTACCCTCATATGCTACCCCAAGTCAAGGAAGACTGCCTCCTCACCACCTCATCCGTAGAGAGCTCGGTGTAAAGTGCTGGTGTCCAAGTAAAGGCATTGTCTATATGAGTCATGTGTTGTTGTTAAGTGCTCTACTTAGGCTCAAGTACATGACATGTGATCATAGCCTAGTGGACTCAATGAATTAAGTCACCATGGACCTGAAAAGCCTTAAACCTAAGCCTTATAAGGTTCCTCTTATAAATTAGGTGGATTAAGATCTTAATCAAGCTCCATTTCTCAATTTGACTCCAGGCTAGTTTAAATGTCAACTATCATCCAGAAAAACTATATACATATGTACAAAAAATGCTATTTACACAAATTTTTACAAACATGCAAAATTTTTGAAAAATGTTTTGAAATCATGAATGGATGATGCATGAAGTGCAAGTTTTGCAAAAGTTTTTTACATACATTTACACAAGATTTTTGCAAACTTTTGATTTTCAAAACATTTTGGAAAAATTTTGTACTATATACATAATTCTGATAAGAAAATATTTACACAAGCTTTACACAAAAGATTTTTGAAAACATTTTTACAAAAATAATTTGTACACTAGCTATTTATGTGCAAATAAAAGAAGGTCTATGTACATGAAATTTTTTAATTTTTGTGATTTTTAATTTTTGTGATTTTTAGGGTTTTTAGCCATTTTATTTATTAGCACACTCACACAAAGTACGAGTTATGGCTAAAGTATATATGAAATATATACACACCCCCCTATACTTAGCTCGAACGATGTCCTCAGAGGCAAGAGTGATGAAGAAGAAGACATAACTCGTGCTATGTATAGGGAAGTGAAAAGGAAGGCCATATACAAAGACGAATGAATAGAATATCAAAAAGAGATCTCGGGTTTTCCCCCCTATACATAGGATTAAATAATCCTCAGTATTGGAGGCTGTACGCTAAGGGAAAACCGAGTGGAGAATGTACAGGGTCTACCCCCCCTATACTTAGGGTAAAATATCCCTATGTATAGGCAGCAAAATCAGGGGTAGACAGAAACAAAAGAAATACCCAAAGGTCTCACATCCCCCCTATACTTAGGTTAAAGTGCACCCTAAGTATAGCATAATCAAAGATGACAAACAGGATGTGGGACTAAACAATGTCATGATATGGACATCTGGATCTATACAGGTCGGAAGATCAGTGAAAATCAGGCGTGAGATGCATTAGATGTGAGTCAAAGACCACATCTCACACAAAACGAATAGGGGCAACATCAACGACCCGCAGCTCATGATCTAGAAATGGCTTGAGCCGATGGCCGTTCACACGAAAGGTACTCTCAGAAGACAACTCGGATATATCAATGCTACCGTTGTCATGTACCTTTCTCACCAGGTAAGGTCCCTTCCACTTGCTCTGTAGCTTCCCTGGAAATAAACGAAGCCTCGCATCAAACAGCCATACTCTCTGTCCAGGCTCAAAATGCTTGTGGCTGATGTGAGAATCATGCCACTCCTTCACTCTCTTCTTATAATGTAGGCTGTTTGAGAAGGCGGTATCTCTCAACTCCTCCAGGGCTGCTAACTCTGCCCTCCTCTGGTCTCCTACACCATCTGGATCCATAAGTATCTCAGTGACTGCCCAAAGTGACCTGTGCCTCAGCTCAGCAGGTAAATGGTACGGCTTGCCATATACGAGGCGAAAGGGAGATGTGCCCAATGGTGTCTTGAAAGACGTCCTATATGCCCACAAGACCGAGTCCAAAAGCTGTGACCAATCCTTTCGGTCAGGGCGGACGACTTTCTGCAATATAGTCTTGATCTCCCTGTTCGACACCTCGGCTAGACCATTCGTCTGTGGATGGTAAGGTGTAGCAACGCGATGGTCTATGCCGAACTCACTAGCAAGGGCCTTCACCTGGTCGTTGATGAAATGAGACCCCCCATCTGAAATCAATACTCGAGGTACCCCGAACTACGTGATGATGTGCTTCCTCAAAAATCTGCAAACTGTCCTCGCATCAGCAGCTCGGGCGGGGGTAGCCTCAACACAACGACTAACATAATCAACGACCAATAGAATGTACTCAAATCACTGACTCTTAGGGAATGGACCCATGAAATCGATGCCCCATGCATCAAAAACCTCACAGAAGTGAATGGGCTGCATCGGCATCATATCACGTTGTCCACAAGTGCCCATCCTCTGACAGTCAGTAAACCTCTTCACGAACTCATCAGAGTCCTTGAAGAGGGTAGGCCACCACAAGCTGGATTGGAGCACTTTCTGTGCTGTTCTCCTCCCAGAATGATGTCCTCCTGCCTCAAGCTTGTGGCAGTAAGTGAGGACGCTATGATGCTCCTCCTGAGGAATGCACCTACGCCAGACGCTATCCCCTCCTTCGTGGTAAAGGATGGGATCCTCCCAGTGGCAGGACTTGGCCTTCGCAAGGAAGGTCTCAAGCCTCTGTCTGGTCCAATCTTGTGGTACTTTCCCAGCAACGAGAAAGTTCACAATATCGGCATACCATGGGAGTGAGGCGATAGCAAGAATTGCCTCATCTGGGAAGGTCTCACAAATGGGATCAATATGCTCGGACTCCTCAGGCTGCTCTAAACGGGAGAGATGATCCACCACCACATTCTTGACTCCAGGCTTATCCTTGATCTCAAGGTCGAACTCCTGGAGTAGAAGGATCCATCTAGTCAATCTGGCCTTGGCATCCTTCTTTGCCATGAGGTATCGGATGGCGATGTGATCAGTGTACAAGGTCACTCTAGATCCAATGATATAAGATCTGAACTTATCTAGGGCGAACACTACGGCTAGCATCTCCTTCTCTGTGACCGTATAATTCCGCTGGGCGGAATCCAATGTGCAGCTAGCGTAGTGGATAACAAAGGGGACTCCATCCCTCCTCTGTCCCAGCACGGCCCCTACGGCAAAATCGGAGGCATCCGTCATGATCTCGAATGGGAGAGACCAATCCGGTGGCTGGAGAACAGGAGCCTCTATGACACACTGCTTGAGAGTCTCGAAGGACGAAAGACACTTGTCATCGACAAGGAACTCGGTGTCTTTCGTCAGGAGGTCAGTCAATGGCCGGGCAATCCTGCTGAAATCATGAATAAATCGTCGGTAGAAACCGACGTGCCCCAAAAATGACCGTAACTGCCTCGGATTGGACGGCGGTGCAAGTTTTCTAATGACATCTACCTTGGATAGATCAACCTCCATGCCCCTGTTGGAGATGATGTGGCCAAGCACCGTCCCTTGAGTCACTATGAAGTGACTCTTCTCCCAAGAAAGCACCAAGTGAACCTCTATACATCGCTGGAGTACTCGGTCTAGGCAGTCAAGACAGGAGTCGAATCCGTCGCCGTAAACCGAGAAATCATCCATGATGACCTCCAAACACTCCCCTACCATGTCTGAAAAGATCGACAACATGCATCTATGAAATGTCGCAGGGGCATTACATAGCCCAAATGGCATGCGTCGGAAGGCGTATATGCCGAAGGGACAGGTAAAGGTGGTCTTCTCCTGATCCTCAGGAGTGATGGCCACCTGGTTGTAGCCCGAGTACCCATCCAGAAAACAATAATGGCTCTTCCCTGCCAGTCTCTCAATGATCTGGTCAATAAAAGGCACGGGGAAATGATCCTTCTTGGTGGCCTGGTTGAGTCTCCTGTAGTCAACGTAGACCCGCCAAGAAGTGGGTACTCGTGTAGCAATCTCCACTCCCGACTCACTGATCACAGTCATGATGCTCATCTTCTTGGGCACCACATGCAATGGGCTGACCCACTTGGAGTCGGAAATGGGATAAATAAAATCTGCGCTCCACCATTTTGAGATTTCCTTCATGACAACCTCTCTCAGATTGGGGTTCAGCCGCCGCTGTAACTCACGCGATGGATTCGCCCCATCCTCGAGATAGATATGGTGGGAGCAACATGATGGACTAATCCCATGGAGATCTGCTACGTTCCATCCGATTGCCTTGCGGTTCTTTTCAAGAACCCCCATCAAACGGGATTCTTGCTCTCTAGTCAGATCGGCGGAGATGATGACTGGGTACATCTCAGGCTCGACCGCAAGGAATTGATACTTCAGCGAAGTAGGGAGCGGCTTCAGCTCTGGACAGCTAGGTAATGCTGGATCTGGCCTCTGAAGTGTCTCTGTGTATGCTGCCAAATCTGTATGGGAGAACTGAAACTCTCTCTCAATCTCGGGAACTGGAGAAGGCTTCTCTAACTGACTGTCTCTGCTATGCTCGGCATCTACCTCCTCCTCAGCTGTAGGCTCTGTGGAACTCAGGTCTGGCATGTAATCCTCGCTATCTGCCCAATCAGACTCTGAATCCGAGGGATCTGCATCAACAAAGGTGGCATCAGCACCACCATCACACAAGGTGGCCTCAGTACCACCATCCTCACTAAACTCCGTGTCGCGGTCGAGAACCGGCTCTGCTGCCACTGAAGTATCCTGAACCAGGAATGTGCTCTCCAAGCTCTCCTCTGCTGTCATCTCGGCATCAGCTGTGTCTGCAAATGAGAGGATGTCCTGTGCTGCTGGATCTGCCCATGCTGCCTCATCGTCAGTGATCACAAAATCATAGTCCTAGTGGATGTCTAACCCGGCATCTGTCAGCTGCTCTGAATCTGAACTGGTCTCTGAGCATGATCTGTCTCTGGCTCTGTAGTCCTCGACCGTCTCTATTTGTATACTCTCGCCCTCGACGCGAAAGTATACCTTCCCGCTGTCATGGTCAGTCACTGCCTTGGCTGTGGCCAAGAACGGACGACCGAGAATGATGGGGGTATCGGTCACTGAATCAGGGATCTCCATGTCCAATATTACGAAGTCCACGGGGAATTGCAGGCCCTGAATAGTGACGACGACGTCTCGCAACAACCCCTTCGGCCTCTTGACAGATCGATCAGCAAACTGAAGGACTGTCTTACTCTGTCTAAGAGTGCCCAACTTGAAGCGGTCGAGAAGGGCTGCCGGAAGGAGGTTGATAGACGATCCACTATCCAATAGAGTCCGGTTGAACCTCTGCTCTCTAATGTGACACCTGACATAAGGGGCTCCTGAATCTGGCCTCTTGGCCGGCAGACGGTTCTGAATCGTGAAACACGTGGCTTTCGTCAGCACATGGATCTCTGAGTGGTGGTTCCTCCTCTTCCTCACTGTAGTCCTGTCTCTCAACGAATGCTGAAGAAGGGGTATGTGCTGCAAAGCCTCCTGAAGGGTCAGCTGTATGAGGAATCTATCAATAATGTTCTGGCTGAACTCCTCCTGCTCTCTCTTTTTTGGATCTTTTTCTTTTTTCTTCCCCTTCCCCATCTGAAGGGCTCTAAGGAAAGGGATCACTGGGTCCTTCTCAGATGAAGGACTAGGAAAAGGTCTAGACGGCTCGACGGCCGGATCCGCACATGCATCAAGCACCACAGTGGGACCAGAAAAAACCAAACCTTTTCCTTTATTCACAACATGGTTCCGAGATACATAAGAATGAGGAAAAACTACAGCTCTCTCAGAATGAACTCTGGTGGTCTCAGTACCACCACTGGCTGGCTCAACTGGACGTCTCGCGGCCTCAGTACCGCGCTCTGGCTCGGCATCAGGAGTGGCCTCAGTACCACCTCCTCGAACTGGTGAAATGGCGGCCTCAGCACCGCCCGTGGAATCAACATCCTTTGTGGCATCAGTACCACTATCATCAACATGAGCGGCCTCAGTACCGCTCTCCTGCTCCTCATCTGGCGCCCTAGGTGTGTCCTCGTGATGTCGCTCAGACGAGGCGCCGCCGCCGGCTGGTGTCCTACCGCTCCTAAGTTTGACAAAATCAGCATCAAAAAGATCTGCAGACATATCATTAAATGGATCACTAGGAGTGGCATGCTCAATGTAATCTACATGCTCAGACTTCCGCTTCAGGCTGTTGGTGTTCGGCTCGATCTGGGCAGGGATGGCGGCCTTCCCTCTCACATTGTCCCGCATCTCCTGGCGGAACTCGTCCATCTCCCGTCTGAAAGTACCCTGCTGGTTTGTGAGGAGGCAGGCTATGTCGTCCAAGGCGGGGCTCTCGTATGGTGGACCATGAGAGCCTGACGGGTAGCCTCTCTGGTAATGAGGCTGCTGGAACTGGTACTGCTGCTGCTGAGAGGGGTATGGGTGTGGTGGATGCTACTGCTGGTGAGGCTGCTCGCGCCTCCAATACTGTCCCTGCTGATAGGGACGAGGAACGTAGGATGACTGCTGCTGCTGCTGTGAAGGGTAGACTGGGGGCTACTGCTGCGACTGGTGCTCTCTCTGATGGCCGTACTGGCCTCCCTGACCAGATGGCTGCTGCTGGGGTTGGGCACCTCCGTTCCCCCACCTTAATCCGGGATGGTCTCGTCGGATCCCAGGCTGAGGACGGTCATACCAAATCCCGTTGACATCCATCAACGGCTCTGTATCATACTGGGCTGGTGGGAGTACTGCTAGAGGCTGATCAGGCTGGTATACCACCATCTGCATGTCTGGAGATGGTGGTGACTGGTAGGGGGCTGCGGCTGCTGGTACGGCTCCGCCTGTACAAGGTGAACTTGTCTAGGCTGCTGGTGTGAGCTGGAGCGCTGGGACGAGCTGCTGCTGCTACCGTGATCGCCTCGCGACTGAAGACGGGGTTCTGGAGCCGTCTGTGCCTCCTGGAGACACATGAGCTGGGTCTTCATGTCTCTCAGAGTCTGTGCCATCTGCTCCATCTGAGTGATGCCCTGTCACTGCTTCTTCTCTATCAGCTCCATCTGGTCCAACTTCTCGCTGATAATCCCCATGTCCGCAGCGGATGACTCTGCCTGTGCTGCTGCTACTGCGGATGAACTGGATGGACCGGCATCGACCCGTGCTATCCTCTGGTACTGCACGGGTCCTAGCTGCTGCTGGGGTCTGCCCTGAGTGTACAACCTGGTCTGGGACATCACCATGTAGTTCTCGGCCATCTTCTCGTAGATGGCCCAGACCTGGTCGTGATCCTTGGCGAAGTAAGACCCACCACAAGAAGCGTTCACCAAGCCCTAGAGCTCTGGTGTCAGCCCGCTGAAAAAGCTCTACACAAGGTTGGGCTTCGAAATATCATGGTGCGGGCATCGATCAGTCAGCTCACGGAACCTCTCCCATGCCTCATGGAATTGCTCGTTGGGGAGCATGGAGAAGCTGATGATGAGGGCTCTCGCTGCATTGGTCCACCCGAGTGGATAGTAATTATGCAAGTACTCGGTGCGGAGCTGCTCCCAAGTGTAAACAAAATTCCCCAGATGCTTCAGTCAGGTGGCTGCTCTATCTGCCAAAGAGAAGGGGAAGGCAATCATCCGAATAGTGTCCTGGTCCACCTGGCGGTCGTGGACAGTGCTGCAAATCATGAGGAACTCCTGGAGGTGGAGATGAGGCTCCTCGGTGGCGAGCCCGTTGAAGCGGGGGAGTAACTGCAAGGTGTTCGGGGGGAACTTGAAGTTCGCCACAATAGCTAGAAGTACGACCCAGTGGTTCATCAGGGTCGATCCAGGGTTGTGCAACTCTCGCATCGGTCTCGGTGGTCTTCTTGCCGCGGCTGCGGCGGTTGCTGCTGCTGCTGCGGCTACTGCTGCTGCTGCTGCTGCGGCTGCTGCATCTACATCATCCGGGATCCTCGGTCCGTCTCTCCGCTCCTCTCTCTCTGCTCTCATCTGCTCCATCTCTCTCCTCATATCTAGCATGAATGCTCCCTGATCCCTCAACTGCTGCTGAACTGTCTCGAGGGAGGCGATCAGGGTGGATTTGATCGCACCCTAGTCCAATACAAAGTGCTCAGGCTGTGGACCTCGGGAGCGATCCTCTGAACTGCCAGCCATGGCATCTGCAAAATCAAATGAGCCAAACTCAGGTGCTGATAAATCTGCCAATCTCTCCTCTGGCTCATGTCTCTCGGAACTGAAAGAAAGGGGGTCGAGGGGGAATAGGGCGGAATCATACTCGGGCTCAGAGAGCTGGTCTCGGCTCTCGCGGGCCAACCTAGATGAACGGGTAGACGCGCCCGAAAGCGGTGCAGCCAGAGGCTCCCTAAGAGATCGTCTACCCATCATCGTAATCTGGCGAGTAAGGCGGATGGGATATGGAGAAAGTATGATCAGAATACAAACCCCTCAGTTCACCAACGCAACGCGAGCTGAAGACCGTAAAGGCTCGGTCGGATTATCTTGTCAAATTTTATTTTGGTGAACAAACAATCTATCAGAGCAATTATGTGACCTGCTGGGATACCCGATGCTACCCCAACTGACTGGCCCGCACGAATGAGTCGATAATCAGTCAGGAATAGCACCGGAGGGCTCTACCTAGTGAACGGGTCACTCTCTCGTACAAGCAAACCAATCAATGAGGGGGTTGCTCTCCCCAAGACAAATTTTTAGATCAAGTGTCTTTTAGGGTCAATACTTAAACAATCCCAATTTTATGGTTTTTCTTTTTAATATTTTTCAATAAAAACAAAAGGCCTAACGAATTTTTCGGTTCTCCTGATTATTAAGTCAAAAACAGGGGGAGAAGACGAAAAAGACGATGCGCAATGAAATCAATGATGCATGCAAAGATAGAAATGCGTACGTGTCTCCAGCACTCTACATGCAAGTGATCCGCGCAGAAATGTAAAGACTGAAAAGAAACTACCCTATATGGTGCAGCAGTGAAAAACCGAGTCCTAAACAGGCAATTCTACTCAAAGAACCGTCTAACTGGTCACCGATCCTTCAAGCCAAAGGTCCGGTCTCGGTCTACCCCTCCTCCTCCCGACACATCGGGTTCAGGAGCAGCGCTTGGCAGGGCAGGCTACGGCACGTAGGCTACGAAGGGAGTGAGTCAGTTATTTTTATTAGTGATTTATTAGTAGGTCCAATTAATCGCACTATAGGAACAAACAAATAATTAGGTGTGGGGATCCTACTAATTACGGCACAGTCAAGCAGAAAATCCTAAATTTAGGGGCTCGAGAAAAACCACAGAAAACCGTAAAAGGCAGCGAAGAAAACCAAAAATCGCGAAAAAGCCGCGAAAACTCCTAAGGGTCCCCCGAGCACACCGGTGCTCGGCGAAACAGACCCGCTAGTCAAGCCAAGTCCAAAGTGTCTGAGTCTGTCCCTGTATTATTACAACAGTTCTAATGACAGAAATAAAAAACTAAACTAAGCCCCGCCCACTCAGCTCTCTCTCTCTCACGCTCCCCTGCGGCTCCGTACAGAAGGGAGCCACCTCCAAGTCCCGCGGTTGCGCCGGCTCCTCGAAAGCTGTTGCCTCGGTCCTTGGGCCCTCGCAAGAAAGAGTTAGAGTGTCACAAACCAACAATAATAATCAAATATAAACAAGAAATAAAAACAAGGGTATATGTGCAAAATCCCAAATAAAATAAACAGGCAAAATCAAACAAAAACAAGAGAAAAAGAAAAAGCCGTGAAAAAGCCACGGACTCAGAAAGAGCCGCAGAATGCCGCGAAAAAGAAAACAAAGAGAAAATGAAAAAATAAAAAGAAAAACTACTAAGCCGTGCTCCCCGACAACGGCGCCATTCTGATCTGACACGAGAATCGAGCGAGCAAGGTAGATCAGGTATATCTCAAGCGGTCGTTGCGACCTCAATCGCTCGTGTGTCAATCGAGAAAAAGAGACCACCAAAATCGAATAAAATCAATCAAAATCAAATAGCGGTCCTGCTATTAGTTTAATCAGGTATAGCGACCAGGGTCGAACACAAGGAGCACGTGATGGCCTTGCGGCCTACGAAGTAGTCTAAAAAAAGAATTAAAAATAAAAGGCAAGTGTTTTTGATGGATTTTTAATTGTTTTTATTTTTTATGGATTTTATTTTAATTAAGAAAATAAAGAAATAAAGGAAACAACCAACTTCAAGCAATTATTTAATGCATTAAAAAAAAGCAAAAATTCAACTAAAAATGTTTTTATGCTTTTTATGATTTTTACTATTTTTTGTGAATTTTTGGTATTTGCTAATTTTTATTTAATTTTCTAAAAATAAAACAATGCAAGAAAATAAGGGTACTATCCAGCCGAGCATAAGGGACTTAGATAAAATATCTAAAAGTCCCCAATAAGCCTGGAGGTAAATTTCCTGTAAAGAGAAAAAAACAAGGAAAATTTAGGCACCCTAATTATTATTTTTGGATTTTTATATTATTTATTATAATTTTTATGAGTTTTTAGGTGTTTTTCATTTTTTAAGAGTTTTATATAATGAAAAATGACCAAAATTGGTCAGAAAATCAAACACAACAAAAGAAACAGTAGCTAATTTTTTTATAATATTTGGACGAATTTTAATATTTTTTGTGATTTTTAAAATCAAACAGTAAAGAAAAAGAGTGTTTTTGATTTTTTAAAAATATCAAATAAAAAAAATGTCCCCAAAAATTCTAAAAAATTTTACAACATGGCAGGAGCCATTTGTCCAATTTTCATTGAATTTGGAGTAAGTTTTATATTTTATTCAAAAATAAAACCTAGGTACAGTGCATAGGGACCTGTACGCAATTATCCAAAGTTCTGGGGGGTCCGGTGCAAAATTCCCAAGAAATCACGCGCGCGGCGCGTGTCTGGGGCACACAGGGACCTATATGCAAAGAAAACAAGGTTTTGGGACTATTTGGTAACAGGTGCCAAAAGTCCGAGGACCTGTTTGTAAATTACCCACAAATAAGCGCACATGCACAAATCAATCCACGCACAGGGGTATAAATGCAATTAACTGAAAAGTTACATTCATTTCATAACAACCTGGAAATAAAGTCCTAAACATGCAATTAACCCAACAGACAACGTGTCGATGCACGTGACAGACTACGCACATGGGTATACATGTAAATACAAAATAAAACAGGGTCCAGAGTGCAATTTACCTAACGTAAATAAAATGCAAAAATAATTACAGGACTAATAGAAAACACAACTAAAACTAAGGGCCTAAGGGATAAATTACCCTTTATTACGCAGGCCGACGGATGGGTGCCACGTGTATGGATGGACGGCTAGGAATTGGTGGCGCCCAACGCTGAGATTCCTCGGGCTGATCGACGGCCGAGACTCCGCCACGTGGAAGATCGCACGGTGGAGGGGCGATGTGGCTAAACCTCGGGCGTCGAACAGTCCAGATCGCCCCTCCCTAGATCTGACGGCACTAGAGGCTCCCCGGATGGACGGTCAGGATCAAGACTGGAGCTCGGGGTCGATCGGACGGTCCTGGACGATGGTGGACGAACTGGAGGCCGGCGAACTTCGCCGGGGCTGGGTGTGCTCGATCGTCCTCCTCGCGGCCCGCTGAAGATTGGAAAAGAAAGCTGCGGGTCCTCCGCGTCAAATGGAGGCCTCCGATGACTCAATGGAGCTCCGAGGAGCTTTGGAGAGTCGGGCGGAGGCGAAGCTGCTGGACCAGATGGCCCAAGCCCTCAGATGGGCTCGGATGTACCTGCAAAGTGCACCAGCAAACTCGCGGGTCGAGGGCAAGCTGCCTCGACCTCGTTAGGCGTGGTGATAGTGAACGGTGAGGCGTGGTGGTTGAGCTCCGGCGAGGGGTGGACGGAGGAGCTCGAATCCCCAGCTCCTGTGCGAGCCGGGTTGAGCGGAGGGGCGTAGAACGTGCGCCGGGGAAGGTCGAATGCGATGGTGCAGCTCGATGATCGAATGGGAGGCGAACGTGACCGGAATCGAAGGTGGTCGGCGACGGCGAGATTTGGGGATAAATCGAAATCAAAGAAAATGGGAAAGAATCTAAGCTACCTGGGTGGAGGAATCGACTGGGGATGAGCAGCTGGTGCTCTAGGTCCTTGCCTCACGGGTCGTCGTGGCCCGAGGCTCTGGCGCTACCTCCTGGCGGCGCTCGATGACGGAAGCTCGCCGGATCGATGTCTCCTCACTCCCTCCTCGCTGCAACAACCTCTGGAGCGAGCTGTCACTCTCGATAAGACGGTGGAGGTCACTGGATGGTGAACTAATGAGCCAAAGATTCGGAATGAGGTGGCGGAGCTCAGCCCTTATACCGCCAGGAGTCCGATAAGAATGGGTCGGGTAGGGCAGCGTAAAGCGCGGATCTCGAGGCGGGCACACCGGCGAGGGTGTCGGGTGTGACGTGAGTGAAACGGATCCGGGGTTTAGGTGCGAGGTGGTCGGGTTTAGGCGCTAGAATTAGGAGAAATCGGGTCGCCCGCCTAATACCCGTGGGAGGTGGTCCTGGGGGGGGGGAGTTGACCGGGCGGTCAACAACCCCCGTGGACCAATGAGGACAGGCCACGTGGAAAATATTTAGAAAATCAATTAAAAATAGTAAATGGCCTATTTATTAAAAACTCAAAACATGAAATATTTTGTTTTAATTTTTTCTATTTTTTAGTGATTTTTAATTAATTTTTCAAAATGAAAATAAGCTATTTACACTATATAGCTATATATAGGTATATATACAATATGTCTTTTTAATTTTTGATTTTTAATTTGTTATTTTTGTGCATTTTTTCTATTTTATATTTTATTTATTTATAGTATAAAATTAGGAATAAAAGGGTATTTTTATTTTATTTTTATTATTTATTTACATAGGTGAAATAAATAGATATATACACTTATATACATGGTATATTTACACACATGAGCCCCTATCTCCCTCTACTTTGGCTTTTATGCGGTCAGGCCCATGGTGAGCCCTCCCTTGGGTTAGGTTGATCAATATTTATTCTAAATATTTCCTCTTTTTCTTTTTAATCTTTATTCTTTTATTTTTGCACAAAAACATGCTAATTATTACTTTTTACACCATGCATGCTTTTGTTAATTAAGTGTATTTACAAATATATACATGCATTTGCAAAGGTTTTTGTAGCTAAAATATAAGAATAAAGAGAGATGAATGAGTATTCATCAGTACCCTACTTTCCTAGCCGACTCTCTCGATCCACGTTAGATCTTTCCCAGCAAGTATGAATTGCGGACCGTATCCTGGTTGTTCCTACAAATTCACTCTGCTAAGGACGTCGCGGTCTGCTTTACCGGTTACTGGAGAGATCCTCAGTGGAGAACGAGTATCCATGATCAGTAGTCAACCAGAATTTTAGGCGTGGCTCTATCCTAGTGTCAGGTCACTCTCTCGCAGCAGATAAATCAAACAAGGAGGGGGTTACTCTCCCCAAGACAAATTTTTTTGTGGGATGAGTTTTAGGGTCAAGTTTGCATTAGCAGTCCCAATTTTATGATTTTCACTTTTTATGTATTTTTCTGAACAATCATCATCTAACGAATTTTCTAATTTCCTTGTTATATAAAGTCCAACAAAACTGGGGAAGGAAAGCGGAAAAGCCGATGCGCGGTCAAAATCTATGATGCATGCAGGGATAGAGATGCGTACCTTTTTGCCAGCACTCTACATGCAATGTGATCCGCGCTTAAATTAAAGACAATAAATAAAACTACCTAAATGCATGCACGAGGAAATCACCCTAAGATGAGTAACTTCTATTAACGTGAATCACAAGTAGCTATGACTAGAAAGAGGGACTTGAGTCCGGTCTTGGGAGCCGATCGGTGTCCACCACAGTGGATCCTGCACGCGTTGTATTCGACTCCTCTCGGCACGTGGTCTCTAGTTCAAGTCAATAGCCTTTTCAGTTGATTTTTAGACAAGTCCAATTACGATCTATGGGTGCAGGCAAGATATTGGGGATTGGGCCTTAGCTTCTTAAGTCATCACAGTCAACAAAAATTCCTATGTCTAGGGGCTAAATCCTCGTGAAACAAAAAAATAAAAATGAGAAAGCCGTGAAAAACACAAAACCGCGGTGAGCCCCCAAGTGAACACACACTTAGAGATTAGGCCTGAGTGTCCTAGAGAGTCCAAGTTATTACAAATTAATTCTCTCTCTCTCTATCTCACTTCAAATTACAGATTTTTAATCTACAAGCCTCTACAAGAAATGATGGTCTTCTCAAGCTTCCAAGTTCTTCTTTGGTGTTAAGCGAGCCTTCACGTGGGTGCCCAAGTGCCTAGGATGGAGCGCTTCCCTCGCTCGATGGTACCTCGCACAAAATCCAACAAAAAGGGTAATTAGTCCAATCAAACAATATAATCAAATAAATATGTAAAGAGGCTGGCAAATATTAACAATCAATCACAAAAGAATGCTCTATACGCTGTTGCTCCCCGACAACGGTGCCATTTGATTAAACGTAAAATATGAGGGTCTAAATATCTCACAAACAGGCGGAGACAAAAGTCGCTGCGGCGACCCTCGATAATTCCTGGTTAAGTCAACAATTAACCCACAATATCAAATCAAATAATGAGAAGCAAGGTGGAGTCAAAATTTATTATAACTCTAAAATAAGTGTGTATAGTGCAAGTATGTGTAGAGTGTCGAACACATGGAGCAAGCAAGATAGAACAAGGCAAAAATGCACAAAATGTGAATGTGTGATCAATTGCTTACAAATATGCAAATTTTTTGTGGGTTTTTAATTTTATATTTTTTTATTTTTTTTTAATTTTTTATATTTTTGTATTTTGATTTTTAATTTCTGATTTTATTTTTTTTATGTTTTATACTTTTATATTTTCTTTTTCTTCAAATAGAATATATATACAAAGTAAGAAAAGAGAATATTAATGATTATAAACATAAGGAAAAATACTAAAAAATCAAGAAATAAAATGTTTTTGGACTTTTTATAATTTTATGACGTTTTTATGATTTTTAGAGGTTTTTCTCAATTTCTTGGTATTTTTAAAATCACAAATACTAGTAAACAGTGAATACGATATATATATATATATATATATATATATATATATGAGATAAAAGATAGAAATAAAATAGCAAACATGAGTGACAAATTTTCAAATTATTTTTATAAATAATAGAATAAGAAAATTTCAGAGGCAAAAATAAGATTTTTAGGATTTTTGTAGAATTTTTAAGATTTTTATGAATATTTTTGGAGTTTTCTAATTTTTATGTTTTTTGTTTTGAAATTTTTAATGTTTTTTGGATAGAAGGTAAACCACACGAAAATACACAAAAGGTATTTTTTTTGGAATTTTTAAAGAAGTTTTTATAAATTTTAGGTATTTTCTAATGCACACAGTATTGAAAATGCTTGTTTTTTATTTTTTTATAAATATGGAAATGCAAGAAAAATGCAAAACAAAAATATGGCGTTAAACTACAATGCAACAAGAACTGGTGGAATTTTTGGTAATTTTTTGAGTTAAAATGATGCATGAAATAAATGCAGACATCCAAGCAAAAATCCAATACTAGCAAGGGCATAAACATAAATACGTAGAAGTTCAAGGGCCTACTTGCAATTTTTTCACAAATATATAACGTTAAATACAATTTTGTGGATTAAAAATAAATACCCAAACCCGGAGGGGGTTCGCTGCAATATATCCAAACTCATGCGCACTAGGCACGTGACCTGGCAGGGGTATTTTTGCAATTTTACAAAGTTCCAGGGACTCAGATGCAATTTCACCAAAATATTACAACTTAAATAAAAAGTTCATGGACTAAATCGAAATAGACAAACCCCAAGGGGGGTCCTTGCAAAATGCCCACCACCCCACGTGCACAGGTCACGTGAGGTGACGTGGACTGGACCTAAGTGCAAATAATGAAAGTACGAGGGTCTGGATGCAAATATTATAGAAATATTTAAACTACAAATAAAAGTTTATGGACTAAAATAAAAATGCGAAATTGGTGAGGGTGTAGGAGTAAAATACCCACACCTATGAGATCGAACGGCGGGGACGTCGCTACTTAACCACGTGGCAGCTCAGGAGTACGCGATGCTGGTTCGAAGATAAGCGGCTGGGATCAGATCTGGCGAAGACGATCGACTGCTGAGGCTGGCCAAGATCTGACGGTCATGGTGTGATCTGGAGCGAGACCCTGATCAGACGGCGAAGAAGGGGTCCGGATGAACGGGGAAGAGTCGTCGGCGAGGCGAACTTCTCCGACCTCAATCTTCCTCCTCTGGGACTCTGGAAGCTTCAGAAAGGGTCGAGCGTGCTCCTGGGAGGTCTGGGAATGTGTTGGAGGGTTCAACATCATCGGCGAGGCGGCGAAGCGCCGCCAAGAAGGTGGCGGAGGGAACTAGGTCTAGGTGTCTCCGGCGACGCTCCAAAATGAGCTCCAGGCTCTGTCCGATGCACTTGACCTGCAAAAAGCGGTGAAGGGGACCAGGGCAAAATGCCTGGACCCCACGGAGGTGCGAAAAGGCTTGATGGACGGCGTTATGGCGAGGGGGAATCTTGGTCGGAGGTGCGCTCCGGTGAGGCGATCGTGGAAGGTGGACGGTTCATCGATGATCGAATCTAACTATGCTACTCGTCTCCTAAGGCTAGGGGGGCTCAAAAATTACAAATAGAACTAAGAAGAGGGGCCTACCTCGATGTCCGAAGACCAGAGGGGAAGAACCTCGACGCCGGCGAATGGCGGAGGTGGTGGAGCCGCCCTGATGCTTGCTCGACCGATCTAACGCGCTGAGGCGGAAGCTGTCACCTTCCTCTCACTCAAGGGCACCAAAACGGGACCGAAGCGGGTGCTAAGGAGTTTCAAATCCGAGCTTGAAGGTGGTGGGTCAGCTATATACATGGTGGTGGCGTCTTCTTCAAGCAAGGACCACGCGGAAATGATGGAGATCTTGCGTGATCTGAAGGTATGGCGTGGGTCGGTGATGATCAAGGAAGGATTTCCAAGAAGGGATCGAGGACATAGGATGGAAGGATGAGGCACTAAAATTTCTTGAAACGGGGCATGAATCGCAAGTGTCAGGCCTGGCAGACCTCAGTCAGGGAGTTGACCGAGGTCAGCACGTGACCGGCGCTGGTTGGTCCATGTGGACCAACCAGAAAAATACAGGTCAAAATTATTTGTAAATTCAAAATAAAATAGTAAATGAATTTATTAATTTTAGGTTATAAAATAAAAAATGTTTCTTATTTTATAAGGAATTTTATGGTGATTTTTATTTATTTTTATGAGGTATATAATTATAAGTTACCTTTTATGCCCTATATAGGTATATATATATCTATATATTTTATTATCTTATTTTTGTTTTATGTATTTACTTTATTTATTTTTGTTTAATATTTTATATATTTATATAATACTTTTATACACTTAAATATATTTTTATTTGATTTTTCTGATGTATTTTGTACACTTAATAAAATATATATAGTAATTTTATAGGTATATGTATATGTATTATACCTAGGTATGCTATTTATATAAGTATTTTATTTTATGTTTTCTTTGAGTTTTTATTCTGATTTTAATATTCACAATTATTATAAATAATATTTACAAATTATAAAAATATAAAATTATGAAAATAATGAATAACTAATAAAATGAGTATTTTAATATGTATAAATATACAATATGGGTCCAAAACTCAACATTCAAACCGTAGCTCCGCAAAATGCGAAACCACCTTCATTAAATAGATTATTTTAAATTCTATACAATTAAAGGTGAGCTTGATGCATTTTGAGTTTTTATTTGCAAGATACAGGTCTGGAGATTTAGTATTTTGGATTTTTATTTAGATCATAACTTTTTATCTGTACAATATTTTTGAGTGAAATCAATTTTGTATTTTTATTTATTTAGTTATCTACAACATTCATGTACAAAGTTTCTCTATTACGGGTATAAAAAGTGGAACCAAAAATAGGTCCCAAAATAAATAAAGAATGAATAAAACGAATAGGTATTTTTATTGTATTCTGGCCCTTATCTCCCCCTACTTTATTCCTTGTCGACCTAGTCATCGAGATGCCTAGGTCTCGGGATTTCGGGTCATAAAATATTTATAATATTTTATTATTTTCATTTTCTTTTCTTTATTCTATTATTTTGGCTTTAAAAACAGTATTTTATACACTAAATCATAAATGTTATGATTTCAGATAGAATCTTGATGAACTGTGTGAAGCTTAATGGGAGTGCCATTGTGTTCATAGTGCTAAATGTAGATAATATCCTAACCATTTGGAATGATATAGGGAGGATAATAAGTCTTTTATAGTTTGTCTATTCCATACCTTGAGATATGATATAAACTATACCTCTTATATCTTAGTTCTAAAGTTGTTCAGAAGAAATGAGAACAGGGATTGGGACGTCACATTGGTGGTACAACTTTGATATATTCCATTCTTGGAAAACCCCAAGAAATGCTTCCTTCCCTTAAGATATGGTACTGACCTATCTGAAGGTATATCACATTAAAGAGTTGAGGAAGTGAATGCTAGAATTGCTTTCCCTTGTGAATCGATTACGAGAAGCTGAGTGCATGCTAAATGTGCACAAAAGCCATATATCATCAATGTAGTGAGAGTAGTAAACTGTTACTAATCCTACTATGGAGATAAAACACTTGATTGCACTAATAACTATATCTTCAAAGATTACAGGACTTAGAGATAGTGATCTCAAGGTCTTATCTTCTAGAAACTAAGATGCTATAGATTGTAATCTAAAAGGTCTTAATTGTAGATACCTTAGAAGATAGAGATCTCCAGGAATAATGGTATTCTGATAAGGATAATGGAAATACTGTTATAATAATTATTGATTTGTAGTGTCAAGGATACTATAACTGACAATATTAAGTATTGGTTGCATAAGATGCAACATTCGCATGGATGCAAGCACTTTTACTGTGGGATAAGCAAGTAATGCAAAAGGACATGGCATAGTCTCTTGGGAATAGAGTGACTGATTAGCTTACCTATATATTTTTCTAAATAGCTTATGATTTTCATATGTGTGAGGGTTTAAAGATTATCCAATTAATGGCTCATTGGGCTAGTGGGAGATTGTTGGACATGCGAGCCCACGACGAGCCATTATGCAATAAATGTTATTGCAAATATCATCCCATGATCTGAAATGAAGAATAACTAATTTTCATAATAGGTACCTTAGTACAGTTAGGTTTATGTACCATGTCCATCTTAATGATCATACAACCATTGATTAAATTATTGAATCATAGAGGTTGGTGCTTGGATGAATATGTAGAGAGTTAGATTGAGGACTCATCAAGCACCGTCAAATGATTGTTAAGAGAGGATTTTAAGCCCGAGAAGGAGATGGAAATCCTTTCTCTAACGGTTGATATCTAATCGACCACTTGATGCAAGTCCTCTGCATAGGAATAGAGATTCAGAGGTGTTAGACAAGTTAGGTCAAAACGTTGACATGATGAGATCAAAATAACCAATGTCCTATGTCGTATGTTATCATGATATAGGCATGCATCCTATGATCGTAGATAGATGTGTTACTATATGTCTGAGTATGTACATTTGACAGATAAATAGGTTGATGCCCTTACCAAGGTCTATACAACGACACACTAGTGTACATGCAAGGGCATATGAGTAATAGGATCTCTCAAAGGGATCATACATGTTCATTGTTGAACCGGAAGACATGAGTTCACAAATGAGATATTGGGAAGATCAAATTACGTGCACGGTCATCTCTCTTTTGAAGCTTGAATGAATTTGTAGGTTTGATATATGCTTTTGGAAAGTATATAATCAACACCTAGGTGTAAAAATGATTGAATGAGAAACTTAATGAAAAAACCTTAAGTAGATAGTGTAAAATTGATCTCATACTTAGGGTTTAGTTTGGGTCTTCCAGTATGAAGGATGTACATGTATTAGGAATACTTGAGGGTGATGTTATCATAAATGATTGTATAACCATGACGCTTCCATTCCCAGGGATTGATGAAACATGTTTGGATTTTAGTGACTCCACTCAAAGAGAAGTAATCTGATCTAAGTTTAGATGTTGGACATTGATCTGAATGTGATTTAGATGTAATGAGAGGATTAGATTTGCAGTCTTGATTTAATCAAGCATCTATGAGAGGTCCGCAAGATTTGGATTTGAGATATGATCTCAATAACCAAGTCACAATAATTGGAACAATACAATCGCTCTGTCCCTATCTCCATGTACCCGCGGAGAAAGCACATTTTTCTTGAAAGAGTTTAGGATAATTTCATTGTTGATATATGTATCCGAGCATTGAGAAAATTGATAATTAAATGTAATTTAATTATCATGAATAATATGAATTTTATTCATATTATAATAATATTTTTCTAAGATAATTAAACGTGATTTAATTATCAAAGATGTGAATAAAGTGAATGTGATTCATATTATTTTGGCACATGAGAATAGAGATCCAAGATGATTAAATGTGATTTAATTATCACGGTTATGAATAATGTGGATATCACTATTGGTAATTGAGAAAAATTAAGGGTCTTGAAATCTCATAAGGTGCGAGATACAGTCGATGCGTTGACCGCTTAACAAATCTCAATTAAGTAACATATTACGCACAATAATTAATTAAGCAATTAAATCCCAAAAATGTATGTGGAGTTAAAATTTATTATAACTCTACAATATAGTTGTATAACGTGTAAGTAAGTTTAGAGGTCGAACACAACGAGCAAACAGGAAGAGGAGGCACAAATATTGGTCAAAAATTCGCCTTTTATCTCTTGTCCAAGTTATTGTTTTTATGGATTTTAAATTAAATGTATTTTTTATATTTTTTTCTCTTAATACATATAATAAGCTATATGAGATATATATACCATATATAGTAGTATATTGGTAAATAGTAATATATATATATATATAATAGAAAAAATAAATTATTTTTGGGTTTTTAACATTTTTCAATATTTTTATATTTTTTTTGGAATTTTTACTAATTTTTATGTATTTTTAAAGTAAAAAACATACCTAAATAAGAGATTAATTAAATACCCGAAAATCAATTTGGATATTAAAAATAGCAAATAAATACCAAAATTATCCAAATCAATTTTAATATATAAAAATTTGAATAAATAAAATTATAAAATAGGAAAAAATATTTTTGGTTTTTTAAGAATTTTTAATATTTTTATAAACGACTTTGGGGTTTTTAGATTTTAAGGGTTTTTGTTTTTCCATTTAAGTGATTTCTGCTCTGTAAATAAAATACGTTAAAATATACTAAATATAATTTTTTGGGGGAATTTTTAAAGACATTTTAATATTTTTTGGTATTTTACAAGTTAAAAAGGGAATATATGGGCTCCTTTTAAATTTTATAAATAGAATAAATGCAAACCAATTTAAAATTATGGCATTAAAGTATAAGGCATGGATCATTAATCCGTTTTTTATGGATTTTTTGGAGCTCAGTAAATATTTTGAATAAATTGATAAAATGACACAAAATATATGTCCTAACAAGAGAAATTTTGCAAATAAAGTATTAGACAGGGGCCTCAATGCAAAAGTGCCAAAAATATACAACGTTAATTCCATTTTTTGAACTTTTTTCCTAAATACAAAAATGTCAGGGCTAGCCATGCAATTTGCCCATCACGTGGGACCATACATGATTCAGCTTGAGAAGGACCAAAGTGTAAATATGCAAAAGTCCAGGGACCTTCCAGTAATTTCTACAAAAATATATAACATTATCCACAAATTATTGGACTAAAGATGGATACAAAAACATGTAGGACTGTCCCTACAATTTTCCCAGCTCACGTGGGACGACACGTGAGCTGAGCTGGATTGAACCAAAATACAATTACAAGAAATACCAAGGCCTATTTGCAAAATGTCCAAATTATTTATAATGATTACTTTTATTTACTAGACTAAATAATAAAATACAAAAATGTAGGGTGAGAATATGAAATTTAACCTAAAAGAGGCACTGATGGACATTGCATGGGGAAAAAAGGCGGAAAATGCAGGAAAAATACGTTTCTGATGCTCGATATTCAGATGGGACAGTTAACCAGAGGTCAAGTCCACACCTAGGGATTGGTCCACGTCAGTTGAATAAATACAAACTAGCTATTTTATTAAAGAATAACTAATTAAAAATAATAAAAGATTTCACTAATTTTTGAATATAAAATAAAAAATGTTTAATATTTTATGTAGTATTTTAATATGATTTTTATTTATTTATTTGTCTTTATTAAATAGTAGTTAATTTTTAATAGTGTATTTATAGGTATATTTGCCTACATTTGGTACATTTTTTTTTATTTTGTATAGTTTATTTCACTATTTTATTCTTTTATTTTATATATTTATAACTTATTTTTATGAGTATAAATATATTTCTATTATCTTTTTATGATGTTATTTGTATACTTAAATAAATAGATATGTATATTTTATATGTATATTTATAGGTACTTCATATGTATTATATACATCTTTTTATTTTAATGTATTTTATTGAGTTTTATTTTGGTTTTGTATTTTTAATAGAATATTACTACAATATTATAAAAATATAAATGAAGAAGGAAATAAAAGAATAACATACACTTTTATTTATATACATATATAATATAGGTATTTTTTCTATGTATGTATACAGACTTATTTAATTTTGCATTTTCTTTTTGTTTTATTTTGTTTTTAATATGTACATGTGTTATAAATAATAATTACAAAATTATAAAAATATAAATTTGTAAAAGTAATGAATAATGAATAAATTGGATGTTTTAATTGGTATGATATACAATGATGGTCAAAAACCTTTCTTTGACACATCAACTCCAACAAATATAAAACCACACCACCATTAAATTGCTTCTAAAAAATTACATACAATTAGAGGTGATTTTGATATATTTTGAGTTTTTATTTGAAAGATATGGGCTTGCCAAGTTGGGTTTTTGGCTATTTATTTTGTGAATAAAATGAACTCTGTATATTATTTTTGTACAAACTCAATTTTGTAGTTTTATTCACATCATTATCTACAACTTTTATGTATATAGTTTCTTCATTTGATGAACAAATAATAGAGAATAAAAGATGTGTAAAAAATGCTTAAATATGAATAAAAGAATTGGGTTTTTATTCTATTTTTGGCGCTTATCTCCCCCTACATTATTCCTTGTCGACCAACTCAATTCTTGACTGGGTCTTGGGGTTTAGGGTCATAACATATTTTCAATATTTTATTCCTTTTTCTTCTCTTCTCTTTCTTCTATAATTTTGTCATAAAAAAACCATATTTTATATACAATTAAGGCAATAAAGAATGAATGTTATATACATAAATTAATGCTATCTACATGCATTAGCTAGGGTTTTTAAGGCCAAAATGACAGAATAAAGGTGATGAAATGGCGATTCATCAACTATCCAATAATTCATATATATTATAAATGTGATTTATAATGTATTACAGAGAGAAAATCGTGATTTACATTTGTTGATCAATTGTTGATATGAGTTGGATTCACATTGGATAATTACTTGAAAATGTATTTTACATTTTATTTTGAGATGTGAATGTGATTCACATTTTTCCAATAGCGTGATTGCAATATTCACTAGATAATTATGAATTATCTTTGTGAAATAATTTACAACAAGTGTTGTTGTAAATCTTGGAGATATCATGAGATAATGAGATCTCACGAGATATTGAGGAGCTAGAACCCTTTTTTAGGAGATAAGGTCAATCTTCTCATTATCTCCATGATTAATTGATTAATTTGATTTCAGATTAATTGATTAATTATATTGATTTATCGATATATATTGATTTAGATTATATTAATTATTGTTGTATTTTTACAACAACATCATGACCATTGAAAGAAACACAAATCAATGTCACCCATTGGTTTTGTGTTGTCCATGGATTGAGATCCATCGATCCTAAAATACTATACAAGAAGAGGCAGCCCTTGCTCTTCTATTTACATCAAAATAATTTCTCTCTTCCCCCTCTCTCTACACGCCAAGTCTCTATCCCTCTCTCTTAGTGTGGCCATCCACCATGGAGCCCTATGGAGAGTCGCCATCGTCGCAGCATCTTTATTGTGCTACCGGATCGTTTGCTCGTGTATCTCTGTCTCCTTTGAAGTGCCTCACTTGTGAAGAAGATGTCGGATCTCATGTGACAAGATTAGGAGATTCGTCACTTGGATCATAAACATTGATTGTGAGGTGCACTCATCTCATCATGGCGCTCACAAGCGTCTCCTCCGTTGGATCAGACTTGAGACAGGAGGTCTCTTCATTTAGAGACATGATCACAACCATACTTCAAGAGGTAAATCTAATACTTGTTTGTGGTATAGATGAAATGACCCGAGAAGTGTTCTTGGATCATGTGTTTTCGTCGATTGAAAAAAAATTAAATTCTGCTACCTTGAGCAACTAGCGCGACTACTCACTCCTGATTGCATATGATGCGATCCTCACACTTCTGTGATGTGCTTAATGATCTTCCCATATCCTTCATCTCGATTGCTAGAGATTCTATAGAAAAATTGCAAGGCTCTTGGTTGGAATGTTTTAGATCTCTGAGTGAAAAATTTGACATTGTGTTCACATTATATCTACTTAGAGAATGATTGTAAACCATCACGCGAATTGCATAGAAGTTTAAACCCCAATCTTCAATATGTTGTCATGAAATATACAATGAAATGGTGTGATGCTCGCTTTATTTATCCTATCTATGACATGAAACAGGTTTGCCCATTACACGTAGTTCCGAAGAAATCCAGAATTACGGTGGTCACAAATGATAAAAAAAGGATGATTTCTACCCGAGTACCACTTCATGGCACATTTGTGTTTATTGCAAATGCTTGAATTCAACGACCAAAAAGGATCAATTTCTACTTCCTTTTATTGATCAAGTGCCTGAAAGATTAGTAGTAAAAGAGTTCTTTTTTTTCTTGGACATGTACTCTAGGTACAACCAAGAGTCAATCGCTCATGAAGATCGAGAGAAGACCACATTGACATGTCCGTTCAGCACACATTCTTTCGAGAGGATGCCCTTTGGATTATGTAATGTGCCCGCTACAATCTAGAGGTACATGTTCATTGTTTTTGTCAACATGGTGGGTAGTTTCGTAAGGTTTTCATGGACGACTTCTTAGTCTAAGGTGATAGTTTCGATGCTTGTCTTGTGTACTAAGACGGAGTACATACGAGATGTCGTGAAGACAATTTGGTTCTATTATTATAAAAGAATCACTTCATGGTTACAAAAGGAATTGTGTTGTGTCATGTCATCTCCAAGCGAGGCATGGAGTTCGACCGGTGAAGGTGGATGCTATTGCAAAACTTGAGCCACCTCGTACAATGAAAAATGTAAAGTAATTTCTAAGAGATGTAAGATTCTATTCATCAAGGACTTCAGGAAAATTGCTTAACCTCTCATAGAGGTAAGGAGACTAGCTTCATTGTTGATCAGAAGGTTCTCTAATCCTTTACACAAATGAAAGAGCATGTCACTCAGGCTCCTGTCTTATAGCTACTAAAATGATCTCTCCATTGGAGATCATGACAGATGCCTCCAATTCACCATTGGGGTTGTTCTAGGACATAGAAGAGATAATTTTCCCTATGCCATCTTATATGCCAACAGAACACTTAATGATGCCCATGAGAGCTACACATTTACAGAGAAAGAGCTACTGGAAGTTGTATTTGCTCTTTAGAAGTTCATATCTCATCTTCTTGTATCCAAAGTTATTGTCTACACCGACCACTCTCTTGTACGACATTTACAACAGAAGTAGAATGCCTAGTCATGTCTACTCAGATGGATCCTTCTCCTCCTGGAATTTGATTTGGAAATTAGAGATAAAGCTGGAGTTAATAATGTGGTAGCAAATCACATGTCTAGAATTTAAATTGTCAGATACCCTACTGAGTAGCATGCCGATAACAGAAACCTTCCCCGATGAATCCATTTAGAGTGTTGCTTCTCTCTCCTAGTATGTTGATATTGTGAACTATCTCATTTCCGAGAAAGTTCCACATGATTGGATAAAAGTAATGTAGGAAAATTTTCTATCATATATTCATTTCTACCAGTGGGAAGATCCATACATTTTCAGTAAATATGTGGATTGCATTTGACGTCGGTGCACTCCTCAGGAGTACACCAATGTCCTTGAGCATTGTCAAAAGCTCGAATCTAGAGGACACCATTTTGGAAGCAGAAAGATAATGAAAGTATTGTAGCATGGACTCTAGTGGCCAACAATATTCAAGAATGTTGTAGCTTTATGCGAAAGGTTGCATTGATTGTTGGGAGGAACCCTTAGTTCCAAGGATTTGATGCCCATTAAGTTTATTTCGATATCAGACAATTTTCATGCTTGGATCATTGAATTTATGGGCCTATTTCCCAATAGTCAAGGATTCTAATACATCCTGTTTGCCATTGATTTTGAGAGTCGTTGGGTGAAGGCTATTTCCTTCCTGATATGTTGATAATTGTACTATTTATCACTTTATCAAGGACAATATTATTTCACGGTTTGGGATTCCAAGGATTTTGATATCAGACGGGGGTAGCCATTTTATGAATAAGGATGTTAAAAAGCTTGTGAAGGAGTACGACATTGATCATAATATCCTATCTCCTTACCACCCACAGTCGAATAGCATGGCCGAGTTAACAAATAAGGAGATCAAGATAACCCTGCAGAAAATTGTTAGGCCGGATAGGAAGAACTGGTCTCAGTTGCTTGACTCAGTTCTATGGGATTATCGGACCCCTACTAATCTCCACTCGGTATGTCTCCTTACCGTCTGGTTTATTTGAAACCATGCCATCTACTGGTTGAATTAATTAACAAATCTTTGTGGGAATTAGATATTTGCAATTTGGATTCACAGAAAGTTGGTCAGAACTGAAAGACTGATATGAAGAGACTCTTGGACTCATAAACACTACATACAATAACAACCTTACATATAAGAAGAATGTAAAGCGTTGGCACGACTAGCACATCAAGCGAAAGACTTTTGAGCTTTGACAGAAGGTGTGGTTATTTGATGCGAAGTTGAAGATTTTCTTGGGCAAACTCAAAAGAAAATGGATAGGGACATTCATTGTGATAATTATGCGTGACAGTGGTAGCATCCTAATAACGGAATTGTCATCTGAAGCATAGCTATTTGTAGTCAATGGGCAGTAGTTGAAGCCACATTTAGATCATGATACATTCATGTCCGTTGTCAATTCAATACATGTGATTTGTCATGAAGATCTCTAAGCTGGGACATCAGAATATTCAGACAACGCCAACAAAAACATTTTGGATTAATTTTTTCTGCTCTTCTTCTTTTCATTTATTTTTCACCACTTTCATTCTTCCATTATTTCATTCATCCCATTCATATATGTTATACTTAGGATATACCTCATACTAAGTATGAGGGTATGAGTGCATTCAAGTTATTCTTCATTTATTCTCTTGCTTGTCTCTTAACTTGTTGATATTCTATCTATACTTGGGATATTTCACCCTAAGCATAGGGGTGACAAGCTAAGTCATTGATTTTTTGGTACATTCTAATCTTCGATCATACCCTCTTTGTGTACACTATTTTATACATAGTATTAGTTGATCCTAAGTGTAGGTGAGACGATCGACTTCTCATTGTTTCAGTCATTGTAGTATAAACTTTTCTATACTTAGGATGACTTATGTCTTCCTTTATTGCACTTTGACCACTATGATGACATAATTCGAGCTAAGTACAAGGGGGTTGTATATATGTATATATATGTTAGCCATAACTCGTACTTTTATATTTTAAATAAATATAACAAATATACTTAGTAGAAAAGGGTATACATTAAACAACTGTAAAGAATAAACTCTTATAAATATGTATACAACTTTTAGAAAAAATATCTGTGAAAATGGGTTTGAGACTGTTTTACAAAGTGATTTGTAAAATGGTTGTAAAATTTTTTGAAAAATCATTTTAAATTTAAAAAATCTTTGTAAAATATTTTCAAACCATTTGGAAAATAAACTCTTCGTAAATGTTTGTAGAAGTTTATAAAAATTATTTGTAAAAATATTTTTAAAAAATTCTTTGAAAATTTATTTGTAAAATAAGTTTTCAAAATGTTAAACAAATATTTGCTAAAAATGTTTTCTAATTATTTTGAAAACCTATAAATAATATCCTTGTAAAAATTCTTCGAATAAAACATGTACATACTGTAGAAAATCATGTATAAATTTGCATAATACATGTATATAACTTATATAAAACTCAGTCTAAATCGTTGTGAATTTACTAAACTCCTTTGTTTTTTAAATAATCTATAACAACTTGCAAAATTTCAAAAATCCAAATAAAAATTGAAAAATATTTTCAAAACTCTATAAAAATTTGTAAAACTTCTTGAAAACCCCATAAAAAGTTCAAAACTAGAAAATTGGTTTTCATAAAAATATTTTCAGCATTGTATAAGCATTTATATGAATAAATTTGACTATTGAACTAGTCTAAGTAAAATATGATGAATGGAGCTTTGTCTAGACATTATAATCTTCTTAATTTCATTAGAACCTTATAGGAACTGGAATTATTATTTTTCAGATCAATGAGACTTTATTCCTTGAGTCCACAAGACTATGTTCACATGTCATATTAATTAGCCTAAGTAGAGTATTTCAAAGTGCACACACTACTCTTGCTGATAATGACCTAACTTTAACACCACAGGTTACATTTACTCAACTCTCAGGAGGTAATGAAGGTTGGATTCTTTAGCTTGAGGAAGCACATGTGTGGAAAGATATATAGTCACCATAGGTGGACAATGACCCCCAACCTAATCTAGTGCCATGAATGTCTAAAGATAGGATGTTGTGGGTTGCAATAAATCTTCAAAAAAGGTACTGGATTAATAGGAATATTGTTTATTTAAATACTATTGAATATAATACCATAAAATGCAAACTGTAAAACTCGAAAAAGAATATACATGTAAAAGTCAATGAAGATTCAATCTTGTTGGAGTATGTATGAAATAAGCATGTCATTATTCTTCAAAGTCAAGTATCTTGAGGATTCCTGCAGAAGGAGACTTGGCTATACTGGTCTAGCTCCAGAGGATATGTGACTGCACTAGTCACAGTCCATTCTTCTCTATACTCCCTCTTCATTAGTTGGTTGTACTTAAATTTAGAAGGAAATACCCCAGTCCTCGAGGAAAAAGAATCTAGATTGGGGAATTTGGGTATGTTCTTAAGGGAGATTATTCCTTCCTATTTATGATGAGAAAAGTTACTTACACTTACACTGTACACGTAAGACTCACAATCATAATAGTTGCATACGAATAGACTTATTCTGACCTGGCTATTGAGAGGCCTGGACAAAGGATTGTGGAACTTCAGGGCCGTTAAGTTTTAGATCCTATTCCAAATAATGATTCGCACAAACTAACAATACTAAGGTCTTAACTAACTCCCAACTTTCATTTTGTAAAGACAAGTTTAAACCTCATAATCATTCTACCTTATTTATTTTTGTTAACTTTATTTTTCCTCTTCTGCATCACTTATTCTTCTAATAAGTGTATGCTGAGAACTAGCAAAGGCAAGGATGGGGGGAGATGAATAGCCATTCATCTACTTTTATTATTTTATTTGTATTCAAATCCCTATGAAAACATCTGTAAATATTAAATGCTTGTGCAAATTAACATTCTTTATTTATATGTAATTAGTGCACAATTATATGTATTTAAATGGAAAATAAAAAAATAAAGAAAGAACAGGAAAATAAATGATATATCAAACATACTGAATGATCCTAATCCCCGAGACCATGTCAATATTGACTTGGTCGACAAGAAATAAAGTAGGAGGAGAAAAGGTCTAATATTGTATATATGAAACCCTAATTTTGTACTCCAAAAATATAGATTTTTACATGATTTTATTCTTTATTTATACAATAAAAAAAATAAAATTACCTATATGAGACTTGTACATAAAAATACATAGAAAATTATGAAAATAATTGCGCATAAAAATAATGCATTGTGCATTTGGTGAAAAAGACATAAACCAAACTTCATAGAAATATCTTCTCCATATGAACCCAAAATTCACCAAACTCAGCTCCATTGTATTCTAAATTAAAGTATCTATTTAATGAAGGTTGTTTCATTAAAAATGGAGTTAACATACAAAAGTCAGCTTTCTAGGGTCACAATGTACTATGTATCTATGTATTTTATTTATATAAATAAGTCTTATATTTTTACTCTTCTTATAATTTTAGATATGTCTAAATATTATTTACAATATATCAACAATACAAACACGAAATAAAACATTGAAAAGTGTGTTAAAATAAATAATACGATAAGATATATAAATATACTATACCAAGAATGTAATGCATATATTTATTAAAGTATGTAAATGTAATCATAAAACTAAAATGAAAATGTGAAAACATTTATTTAATTATATTATAAGTATATAAATATGTTTGTAAGATTAAAAAAAAATGAAAATACGAAATAAAATTAAAATACCCAAATTATAGGTAAATATACCTAGTATATACTTTAAAAACTAACACCTATTAAATAAGGTCGTAAAAAAAATAAATCACTATAAAATAGGATATTAAATAATAAACATTTCATGTTTTTATTTTTTATAAATATAATTATATTTAAAAAAATTAATTACTTTCGATTTTAATTGCCCCTAGTACCCTCTGACTTGTCATAAAGTCACGAGGTCACCATCTTCTCTAATTTTTTCGCTTCCACCATGCCTCCCTTCTCCCTCGAGCTCCTCCCTCTCTACGATCCCCAAGTCCCTCTTGCATGCCCATCACCTTGTTCTCACCAACCACTTCGCCTCTTCATGCAAGCTCCATCCGAAGTCAGCTAACCCTTATGTCTATAAATAAATCCCCTCTACCATTTTGACTTTTTTATGTGCCATTAGAGCTATGTAACCTCAAAGAACATTGTGGCTTGAGTGACCCTCGTGACAAGAAGGTCCTCATCGTTCAACAAAGTGGAAAAGGTGGTTGTCGGCATTGATCCATGAAGCTTAGAACATACCTCCTTCCAAGGAATATGCATGCCTTTTAATGGTCTTTTGGTTTAGCTTAACCATTTCCTTATCGCATTTTCATTCAACATTTCCATTTTGCAATTTATTTGATGTTTGCATTTGTATTTTAGCGTAATTTTCTAGAACGTAATTCACTGGAGTTGAGCTCTGGCGACCAGTTCCATAGTGCTGACCTTGTTCCGACCCATCTCCGCCTCCATTTTCTTCCCCTTTCTTTTCTCCATCTCGAGAATAACTTCACTCATCCTTATCTCACTCATATCAGGCCATTGTTCTCTTTCTGTGCCCCTCGTAGAATACCAATCTGCCTCGCTCCATCTTTACCTTAAATCGCCCGATAAGAGTGTTGTTTTGTTTACCATAGTCCCCCCTACATTTTTGGTGCAAGTCCTTGCCTTCAAAGGACACTTTCTGGTGTCTATTCGAGCTTGCACAGTCATCTGTAGACGCCGGCACTGCCCTGAGCTGCCTGGTCCCCTTCGATGGGACCCATTTGAGATCGCCATCAACTACGAAAAACTTATGGATCAAATCAAGCACCTTAGTAGAGAAGGAGGTGACTAGAGGCTCAAGATTTTGTTCATTGAAGGAGAACCCCCATCCTATTCTTTACGAACAACAATAGCTGCCCGATGGAGATGCCCTTCTAGTTTTGAAAAGATCCCTTGTATCGCGCCCTCTAGTAGTCATCAAATGACCTTGAAGATCTAATCGTCGTTGCCCATCATCTAATGGGTATGGACCGTCTAGGAGGCATACGTGGTTAAGTGACGTGTGCATCACCATTAGATAGCACACTTGTAGGGATAAATTACTCGAGCTCCCCTCCTCTTTTTGTTTAATATTTAGTCTTGTAAATATTTTATTACATGTAAAGTAAAATTTATGAGAAGGACCCCAAACTTATTGGTTACTACATTAAGGTTCACGCACCTCATGAGTAGTGACATGTGAGGCGCTGCAAAAATGGCATGTACCCCCATATGTTTATTGGACCTATTTCGAAATGAAGCTTAAATCTAAGTAAATTGCATTTGGGTCTCTATAAAGTGTTGTATTTTATTTTTGAATATTTATTTTAATAAATATTTTAATTACTTCAAAAATTGTTGGAAAACTAATACAAGTGCATGTAGCATTGCCTATTCACATGAAATTTTCATTAATTTTCCAATTTATTATAAATACAAAAAGATGTTTTTATGCCCAGTCTAATTACTAAACACATACAAATTAGGAAAACTACTCCAAAAGTTCTCCAATTTTTTTCAATATTATTATATTATCTGCCACATATCCATACATCTTTAAAAATTATAAAATATTAGTAAAAATATAACAAAACCCTAAAAACCATTTAAAAATTAGTAATTTATTAAAAAAATATTAAAATATAACTCGATATTTCTAATTTATACGCAATATATAATATATACACAATAATTTTGGGATCATCATGGAGTTATTTATATTTATTAATCCTAAAACAATCCTATGTAATTAATCTATTCATTATTTTATATATTTTTTAATTTAAAAATACATAAAAATTAGTAAAATTACCAGATAAATAACAAAAAAATTGAGAAACATATAAAATTCACAAAAATATTTTCCCTTGTATTTTGACTATAATAATGTTTATTTAAAACAATTATACAATATATATTATATAAATATTACGTTACCTATATTATCAATAATATCAGTATCATATATAATTATATACTTTATTACAAAAATTAAAAAGGAATTATAATTTAGCAAAATTAAAAAGAAAATTTGAAATTTAAAATTTTAAAAATTTTAAAATTTTAAAATATAAAAATATAAAATAATGGAAAATCAATATAAAAATATAATTATTAAACCACAAAATTTATAAAAAGATAAAAAAAGATAAAATTAAGAAAAATATTAATTTGTTATCGATCGGAATAATTAATAATAAATCCCAATCTATATAGTTGTTACCTGACTTCAACTACTACTTTTCTTGTCACTATACATATTTTTGCAGTGTTATAATAAATTTTAGCTCACACGTTTACATTGCTTATTTATCATTCTAGTTTAATTGTTATCGATTTGAATGGGATTGGGTACTATATGCTGCATGTTTGGCCGATACAACAATTGCTGAATTCTATTTGTCACACACTGCATGCCATCCGAGACTGGTTCCTTGGTCTCCCGATTTCCAGCTTTAATGACCAGTCGCTATACATGGTCTATTCCATCATCCTGACCTTATTTCTAAGTATATGAGGAGAAGGCGCATAGTTCTTGAAAGAGTTCAAGCATTGTTCTGTAAACAATATTTTAGAATTATTTGGAAATTGGATAATTAAATGGGATTCAATTGTCATAACTAAAATATGGACTTATACATAGGTAAATTATTATGTATTTAATTACCTCGGATAGTATTAATGTGGATAACACTATCCACAATAAGTTTTTTTGATAATGTGAATATGATCCGTAATATTCTAGAGAGAGAGAGAGAATGGTAAATGAAATTTACAATTTATATATTAATGTGAATGGATTCACATTACATAATTTAATGCAAATATGATTTACATTAAATATAGGATGGAAGTTTAACACAAATTTGATTGCTCGGTGATTACGTCATTAGTGTTGTTACAATTATCACAAATGTGATTATTTGGTGATTAATATAACTAATTCAAATATTCAACTAATAGTTAAATAAAAATAAATTTGACCAATTCCACCCTTTTTTGAATGGACATCCATGGCAATATCTAAATAATTTTTTGATAGTGTGGATTCACGTTACATTTTTGGACACATCCATGGTAATATTTAAATACTTTTTTTATAATGTGGATATAATCCACAATATTATGGTGAATTCGATTTACAATTTATATGTTAATGTGAATTAGATTCACATTACATAATTTGATGTAAATATGATTTACATTAAATATTGGATGTAAGTTTAACACAAATATTATTATTTGGTGATTATGTCAATGGTGTTGTCACAATTATCACAAATATGATTACTTGGTGATTAATGTAACTAAGTCAAATATTCAAGTAATAATCAAATAAAAGTAAAAGCTTACCAATTCCACGCATTTTTTGGTGGACATCCATTGTAGTAAAAACACGGTGGACGTCCACCTTAAAAAAGAAACTATATCGGGTCAATTTTATTTTTAGGTATTTATTAAATGGTTAATGTTTTAACAAACTAATATATATAGTTTGGATATTTTTTCAAATTATTGTTTTGTATTTGTTTTATTTTTTTAATGAAACACAAATGAATCTAAACCGTTGACCTTTACGAGTACATGGATTGGGGTCTAGGAACTTCTAAAATCATATAAAAGGAGGGCTAACATTAGCCCTCTGTAGAAAATTTATATGCTATTGTTGCATGGATAAAATTCTCTCTCTCTCTCTCTCTTTCCATCCCTATACATGCCCAACCTCTGCCTTTCTACAACCCTATATCATCCACTAGCCTAAGGTTGGTGGAGATCGTGATCATCAAGGTGTTGTTGTCGTGATGTTGGATTGGTAGCTTGAGGAAGTCTGTCCTTTTCTTTGTTTCTTGCTTATGAAGGAGATGAGTGATTTCATGAGATGAAATTATAATATCGCTTTTTTGGATCGTTTCTCAGGACTATAGGAACTACGTGATTCGTCATCATTCCTGGAAGTGCACTCTCGTCATATCAAACATGATTTAGGAGGCTTCTTCCTTTACAAACATTGAGGATTGCAACCCCACTTCTAGAGGAAACCTTAATATATGTGTGGTATCAATGACATGTCATGGGAAAGGTAGCCATGCCATGTGGTTTCAACTTAACTAAAATTTTCTGCAGCCATGCCCTCTACTATAACTAGTTGAACTAGATCGCATATGATGTAATTTTCATGCTTCCGTGATGTGTGAAGATAACACCTTGCCTTCAATTATAAATATCTTCATACGAAAGAATATAAAGCTCAAATCTAACTAATTCAGAGTAGTATACCTAACAAATCTCATTCTCAGATCTAAGTGACTCTGAGTAGTATACCTGACCAAACTGTTGTTATGACTATGACTTGTTCAAGATTTTGGGTTGGCCTAAACTTGGGCAGGAATAGAGGTCAAAGTTGTCGACTACTTGTCATGACATTGGTATAGGCGGTTGATGTCCACCGCATGTCCTGAACCTCATTCTAGTAGGAATGAAGCTCGTCGAGAATCTGGCGATGAAAATTTGTAGGTCCTAATGAATATGTATACTGATGAGATGAAGAATAATGTGAAAACTTGCCAGGATGGCCCTGATACTGTTATTATTATTGTTGTTATGGGTGATGGAGGTAATGTCGTCTCTACTCGCCCAACTAGTATGTCTGCTCACAACAATACTGCTGCTAATGTTGCCTCTATTATTGGGTTATGAATCTGTGATTCATAACTCTAAAGAGAGATTAATTAAACTTATTTCCAAAAAAATCATTTGCATTTTATCAGTTATCTTGCATAATTAGCATTCATGCATATGTAAATAATAATTGCTTTTTATCATGCATATTTCATAAAATAAGAAACCAAAAATCCCAGCCAAATTGCCTTGTAAATTAAGCTAACTTCCTCGATTTTTTATTAATTATTGCTAACTCCAAATCACCTAATACCACTCCGTTTAAATATCACTAACAATAATAAATGAAAAATACAAAATATCATTAACATAAATAAGCGGCCCACAAACTGAAACCCTAAATTTAGGATAATCAGACTAAAACATTGATATCTTCCTCATACAAAGTCCAATTTGACCCTACTCACTTTTCAACTAATGTACATTCAATTACCTTCAAAACAAGACCAATTTCATATGAATCAGAGCTCACATGTAAAAGTTGGGTTGTAGTCCTCTTTTGTACAATGTGTATATTACCCAACTTTGACCAGATAGTTTATGTACATATTTAACTCTTTTTATTTTATTTCATTTTCATTTATTTTCTTTGACAAATGTTTTATTAAAATGCATAAAAATTCAAACCTAAGATAAACACAAAATCAAAGAAATTGACAAAGTATGAGTATGCACTACAATCTGTACAAAAGTCAACTTTATCATACTTTATTTTATTTCTACATTTTCGTAATTAATAAAAATCCAAAAAATATTAAATTTATATGTAAACATTTTTCTTAGATTTTCTATTAATTTTTTCCGGATTTCATCTTATTTATAAATGACAAAAAAATAAAAAACTGAAAAATCAAGGTATTTTATACACATAAAGTACCTCAAAATATCATTTTGTACAAATGATCGATTTTGATTTTGAACTCTTCATGAAAGTTGTAGATCTCATCAAGACGAGCAGCTTCCGTGAATAAAATTGATCCAAGGTCTTTCTTCTTTTTTAATTTTCTTATAATTTAAATTTTCAAATTTTCTAGGAGTGACACATCGCTCCTCCCGGAGCAGCTACGTGTCACCCATTTTTATACTTTTAATTTAATTTTGATTATTTGAAAAAAATAATAAAATAATAATAATAATCTTTCCATGTGGCTGTATCTGGACCGTCTGATCCCAGCTGATTGGACGGCCACTGTTTCATGGCCACCTTCCAAATCGAGCCACATCCTCGTCAATCCCCTCACGAATCCCCAATCGATTCTGCTACCTATGCCTTCCATCTTCAATAGGACCGCCAATGATCGACCAATCCCCTATCTCCATCTCCAATCAAGTCCTCGTCGAAGCTGCCTAGGGCACGCTAGAGACAATCCATCAAGAACCCTACTCCAGATAAGCAATCAACGTCAGATCATGGCCCCCTTCCACCTTTCAATCTGGGGCCTGATCTAATCATAGGCGTCCAGCATCGAGGTGGTATAGGTCCATCTAGACCGTTCATTGCTTAAGTGGCACGTCCAGCTGTCAGTTAGCTCACAATAAGGGTTAAATTCCATATACCCCTTCCGCCTTTTACATTTTATTTTAGTACCAAAAATATTGTTCGGAGTGTAAAATATTTAGGAGAAATTTCAATAAGGCCCTAGAGGTTTCTAGTGTTTGTCCATTCATTCGTGCCAGCTCATCTCACTTTGGTACCACATGAGGTGGGTAATTTGCACACATACCCCTCCCTTTTGTGTATTTATATTTAGTTTAAGAATTGGTATATGTAGTATATAATTTTGTTGATAATTTGCATAAAGAATCAAATATTTTTCTATTTACATGTATATCGCTCCCAGGCATATAATATTTTTGTATTTATATGAAAATTGCAACAATGACGTTGGATTTTTTATTACTGGTTAGAAAATGAAGAAAACTTTTATAATAATTATAATTTGGTCCTTGCTAGTAAATGCATTATATTTTCTTGGTATTTTGTGAAAAACAACTCCTGTTCAATTTTTATTTTGCAAAAAATTTAGTGAATGCTTAAGATGGTGTATTTAATTGTCATGATTTTTAACTTGGGTTCCAAGGCATTTGATTATTTATTAAAAATCAAACAATGCCTTTATTTTCCTTGTTTAGACATAAAAATCCGAAACAAAATATTAAATTACCTTGAAAAATCACAAAAAATTATATGTCATCTATTATACCATATATTAACTTTAGACCAAAAATCCCTATAAATAAGTGAATAAAAACCATAAAAACTAAAAAGGTCCAAAATTCAACAAAAAAATATTGTAAATCATTTAAAATCCCAAAAATATTTTTTTTCATTTATGAATTTTCTTTATATTATTATTTTTATGATAAAATTGAATTAAAGAATTTTGGACCTTATTTGTTATTTTTAATGTTTAATTCAATTCATCTTATCCATTTAATCCCTGATTTGGTATATTTTTTACTTTTAAAAACACACAAAAAATTGTAAAAATTCTAAAAAAATCACAAAAACATGAGAAATTATTTAAAACTAAAATCATTTTTATTACTAATATTTTATTTGTCTTCATTAGCATATACTGGTATATAACACTATATTGTATTAACCTTTATATATACCTATATTTATAATTAATTACTATATATATTTAAAATCTGATAAAATTTTTATTATAATTACTAATATATATATGTAAATATTTGTAGCACTTATATGTTTATCATTACCTATGTGTATACATCTATATACATACATGTATCAATCTAATGTATATTGATTTTATTAATATTAAATACGCCTCTAAATTCATTATTAATTTAATAAAAAATGTAAATATGATAGAAATAGTAAATAAACAAATAAATAAATAAAACCCACATAATAAACAAAGACCCACATGTACATAATATAAATTGATTAGAATAATCATAGGCTACCTGACTTGTTCTCTGAGGTTCGACCTCTACATGCTTGCATGTTATACACCTTGTGTTGTAGAGAATAATAAGTTTAAACTCCGTGTTTTTTATATTAGTTGATAATTAATATTGTGGGTTAATTATTGATTGACTTGGGTCTCTTGAGCGGTTTATGCATCAACTGCAGTCTCACCTTGTGAGATCGTACAACCCTCGTGGAAATCCTTGTCATCAAATGGTGCCGTTGCCGGGGAGCAATGTGTGTAGTCTATTTTTGCCTCTATCTTCGTTAATTAATTTATTGATTCATTTATTTACGCATATTTATTGATTAATTTATTTGTTGCCTTTTACTTATATATACCTCACTGTATAAATCTTGATACATTATTTGATTATCAGTGCTAATACACCTCTCTTGTTGAATTTGTTATGATGGCCCTCTATGGAAGAACGACTTCTTAGGAAGCTGATGAAGCCAAGCTTTTCGGAGGCTGATCTTCTTACTTTAATCCATTGGATTGGCGGAAAATGGAGCAAGGAGACTAGGTATCATAGATGTAGCTTATGTTTATTTATTTATGTGAGAGAGAAAGAGTCATTCATTATTTGTAATAATTAAAGACTTGGAAACCCCTCTTAGTAATGAGATCCATTGCCAGGTGTTTTTTTCGCCTAGGGGCCCCATTGATATTATCTCATGTTTTCACCGCCTTCTTTTATTTTATTTTACGATGTTTTAAGTTTTCCGCCTTATTTTTATTTGTTTTGTGTGAATGAGACCTTATCCTGTAGGTTGCTTGTATAAGTAATTTGTCAACATCCTTAATAAGAATTGCATGCTCTTGTAGTCGCTTATGATTGGATCTAGTCGAATAAATAAATGTTGGTTATTTGGACATGAGACCGTGTGTCGAGAAAGGTTACATATAGTGCTTGCAAGACCCGTAGTAGTGGGCATCGAGTGGCATCGAAGATAGCACTTTTGGTCAATCTTCCGAATAATTAACATATGGTTCTTCACGTCTAATAGCAGCTACTGTTTAGGATGATTTTGTCGAACGTACACTACTAAGTAGATAGGTTTAAAAATTCTATTTTGCATACCACATGGAGAGAGCAGGGAAGCACTGTAAGTCCTCTAATTCTACATGCATCATTAGATTCAATAGTGAGTTTTCCATGACCGAATCGACTTGCACGACTTTTTCGCTATATTCCTCTGATTTTGAACACCTATGACTTAAAATAAAATCTAGAAAAACATTAGGTTGTTGTATGCAAAATACACAAAAAAAAGTGAAAACCCAAAAAACTAAAATAAGGGGACTGCTAACTAAACTTTGCCCATAATTAGAATCTACAATGGACTTTCAATACCTTGGGTTCATAAAGCCCTCATTATTTTTTGGCACCTTTGGAGGGGACCAAAACCCCTCCAATGAGAGAGGCATGACGAGCTAAGGATTAGAGCAAAAAACCCACTCTGTAACTACCTTGTGTATCTCCTTGATTTTCGAAGTAACAACGCTTCTATCGTACAAGATTAAGTAGGGCCTTGTCAGCGATGGTGATCCCGCCTTGTGTGGAACATAGACTTGGTCCGAAGTACTAAGCTTAGGCCACGCCTTCATGGGGGTGTCTATCTCCTCGGTTTGTGTCCGAGTAGGTCCTTGCATGCTTTGGATGATTCTGTTGCAAGTGAGGTTCGAAGTTGTGGTTTCTCCTATCGAATTCCCCCCCCCCCCTATTTCGTTGGCTGAGTACGGATCCAAGAAGGGTTACAAGGACCTCAAAAAGTACATATTACATGTTACAAAGGAAAAGGACAAGTGCGAGATATTTTTTGGGTAGTACTCTCGCTCCACTAGGGTTAGAGTGCTAAGGACTTGTTACAAGATATCCCTGAAATAACAAATCTAAAATTGAAAAGATAATAAATAAACGATCCTTTACGACTTCACATGGCGTTGAGTTGGTGAACCCAATTTTGTTTTTCTTTTGTATAGATCTAGATTAAGGTTCAAAGATCATGTCCCACACATTTGCGCAAATTTTGTCATATGTGTCTTCTCTTTGACAACTTGCTCAATTCTGGCCTTTCAATTATTATGCACTCCTTTTTATTCCTCATTGACCACCATATCTTTCTTCCTGCATTAATCTTCTCTTGCTCCATAATGTCGATCCATGGATGGTTTAGTCGGGACTTTGCCACCACCCACATCGATTCCATGGTTTCGACATCGTCAATAATTCTAGGTGATTCCTGAGAACCCAGTTCGGTCCTTGCGAGCCAACCTCCGGACTTCTCATTTTCTTTCCATCATCCTTTATCACCAATAAACTGAGATCACTCAAGTCCTCCTTTCACCCGTTGTGAGTGGTGGTCGATTATAGTCTACATTTTTTACTCCATTCACAATAATTTGAAATTGACCCTAATTTCATATTCATCTTGTCATATGGAATTCAACTTCGATATGTTTGATTAGGATTTTCTGATATTGCAGATAGAAGCCAGCCCCACTCTTGGATCCCAATCCAGAAATCATTCCCTCTAACTCAAACCGAAATATGGCTCCCCATGGGCAAGGGGCAACAACAATCCCAACTAGAGTAGAATAAGATGCCCGATCAGAACTAGATGAATGCTCATTTGTTGGATTCCATCCAAGCCATACAACATAACTGACTGAGCAGGCACTAGCCCAGACTGCATTTCAGGGTATGCTGAACGATATAATGAACATACTAGTAGGAGGAGGCGATGGAGAAATACCCTCTGAGGATCCTGACAAGGAATGAGGGAATGGGAACCCAAAACAACAATGAAGGAGACATATAATCCTGGAGATAGCCAGATGATATAATAGATCCGCATCACATCGCTCCATGCTCACTTCGAGCTCAAGCCCCAGTTCCATGCGCTCCACCCCTTATATTACCGGAACAACAATGAGGAGTTGTACATTTACCGGCAATAGTTTTTCAACTACCCACTACCCTAACATCTCATTAGGTGTAGTGAAGGTGACTGCATTCCCCTTCATCTTACAAGACAAGTCCCTCTATTCGGTTGATCATTTGGGAAAGGTCGTGGCGACCTAGGAGGAACTCAAATATGCGTTCCTTCACAAGTTCTACCCTCTTGGTTAGCTCAAACAGATGCAAGCCAGGATCAGTAACTTCTCCTAAGATACCAACGTGTCTATCGATGAAGCCTGGGAGCGATTTTCAGATCTACAGGAAAACTTCCCCCATCACGATATACCAAGGACCAGTCTAGTCCAACACTTTTTCGGGGTCCTCAATGACGAGAGTCAAAGACTAGTCGATGCTGCATGTGGGGGATCCCACTTTAACAAGGATGAAGATGTGGTATGGCAGATCTTTAACGAAATGGTTGAGGAAGAGTTCTCCCTCTCTTCATCACTTGTGTACCAAAGACAGCCTCAGGTCATCCACAAGGCAGTTCACATGGCACCATCCCGAGAGGAAGATAAAGATGAGAGATCCAACCTTACTATCATCGATGGTCATCTTTCTAAGGTTGATATTACTAAGAAGCGGTCACAAGATCTCGAAAAGCTCACTCTGATCGAATAAAGGATGCAAATTTAGACAAGATGGACCAAATCACCAAGCAGTTGGAACTGCTCGTGAGAACCATCAGTTTGTGCAGTCAGCGACACCATCATTAGATACTCCTGCTTAGAAGAAGGATGAGCCCTCACTGCCACAGTAGCCTCATCTGAGTCTGCAACAGCCAACAATACAACATGTGTATACGTGCAGGTGCCCAAGTAGGCCCTTTAGCAGCAAAAGATGGTGGTCTACTAGCTAAAATACCCCCCCATCTTCTGATCCAGCATTTCCACCACACCACTGATCCAAGAAGTCAATGGTGTATGGAGTAACGATACACAACTTACCCTACTGCAAGACAACACAAGGGCCAACCACTAGCCAACTGACCATAACACCAACCTCAAGGTGGTCGTTTTGCTCAGTCCTTTCAGCCTCAGCCTCAGTACCAGCACCATCAGTCTACACAGATTGGAGAGAATCTCAATAATACCCACAACCGCAATACCATCATCCAGAGCCGTACAATAAATACAAAGTTGGACAACAACGATATCCCCCTCCTTCGAACCAACAATATCGGCTTCCTCCTCCTCCACAAAAACATATACAGTCCCAGCCTCAACCTCCCAACCATCAGGCACAACGTGATTTGCATGTTGAAACATCTGAGGCGGTTATAGTGAATCCCAACCTAGATTGCTTGGACCAACTCATGAAGGGTCTATTAGAGATGACTAGGAAGCTAGATACCTAACAGTCACAAAAACTCCTATACTAACTCCGATAGAAGCAAATATAATAATTTTAAAAAGAAATAACATGTAGAATGTGATGTCAAGTCTGTGCATGTAGCATCAGATGATCGTAATTTTATTTTATTTGATGTTGTCAATCTTAGGAGCAGTAGGATGTTTCCTCAATCTGTCATCAGCAATGGGAAGAATAAATATTTGGCAGGTGAATCATCATCTTCTGCATCAGCCGTGCAGGCTACAAGTTCGAGTAAGGAAGAAGAAGAAGAAGGATTCTTTCATGTTATCACCCAGCACCTTCCCATCGAGTAAAAGAACAAAAAATTCAGAAAAAGCAAAAAGTCCAAAAAGATTATCCCAATCAATGTGAAGTCGTGCCAACCACATAGGAGCCAGCACCAACAACCGATCTGGCGCTAGCCGATAGAGCATAGACTGCACTTTTCTGCCTGTCCATCAGTAGCAACACTTTCACCTCCTGTATGTACACCTTTTTGTGATGCGAATATACAGAATATTGTGGACAAGATTTTTGTTGTAAAATGGAACATTGCTTTTGATTTCAGCTCCATAAATACTCATTTTCCAGATGCAATTGAAAAACCCAAAAAATTTAAAAAGGCAGAGTGCATTATTTGATCCAGGAATTGTGGATATTCTTAGAAATTTAACTGTTGAAATACCATTGATGAAGCCATAAAATACATGCCCTTTGTGAAGAAGGGCTTGAAAGAGGCATGTACAAACAAGTGTCGCCTGAACAGTAACAAGAGATGCCAGCAAGTTGAAAGGGACATCCTTACCAAGGCCACATTTATGGCCATCAGCAATCTTCCGTAGAAAAAGCTAGACAAAGGAGAACCTTTGATCAGATGTGATATTTTTATCCAAATCTTCGAGTGAACCTTGCATGATAGCGATTCTTCCATCGACCTCTTCCCCTCATCATTATTGCAAGAATTTGGGTTGGGTCCACTCAAGCAGACATCCATGATCTTTCAATTTGCCAATTGATCAATTAAGCGACCATGAGGTCTTTTGGAAGACACTTTGGAAAAGGCACATGATATCTAGTTCCTAGTTGATTTCGTAGTCCTTGTTATGGACTCCCCAGCACCATTGTTCAGACCCCAATTATCCTTGGAGGGCCATTTATGTGCACTGCAAAGGCTGCAGTAGACTATGGGTCTAGAAGGATCACGTTCAGGTCGAGTAATCACATAGTCACCGTAGACATGGTCAACGGGCCAAAGATCGTATCTAATGAAAGTTACGGAACACCTCCTGAAGCATACTATGACTTTATTGCAGAAATCAAAGATACAACCTCTCTTTGAATGACACATGGAACCTGGAAATCCTCTCTCCTGAGGAGGACTGGGAAAGCATAATCGACACAAGCTCCGATGGCACTTGGGAGACATAATCCAATGTACTAATGCATCTCTTTGATTCAGAAATTCATGCTAGTTTGAAAATGATGAATTCATTGCAGATTTATTCGACACATTGTCGGTTGAACAAGAAGCAACTGAGGGGAGCAGCACTACCTTTAAGGCTATGGTAGATCATCCACCTACCAGCACATTTTCTGAAGTAACTGAGAAACATGCCAGATCAGAACCATAATAAAAGCCACTTCCGATAGGCCTTAAATATGCTTTCCTTGTCGGTGCAGAGAACATGTATCTGGTCATCATCAGTAGCAGAATGACCCTGGATCAAGAATCTTGATTTCTCTAGGTTCTAGAAAAGAATGGCAAGGCACTTGGTTGGCTCATCACATATCTTCATAAGATAAATCCTTCTCCGTGCTCACACCACATCTATTTGGAAGAAGATGCCAAGCCATACCAAGAGTTTCAAAGAAGACTGAACCCAAATTTGCGGGATGTCGTCATGAAAGAAATCACTAAATTGTGTGATGCATGCTTCATTTACCCCATCTCCGATTCAAAAGGGTCAGCCCTCTACACGTTGTTCCGAAAAAATCCAAGCTCACCATGATTACAAATAACAGAGGATAGGAGATTTCTATTAGGGTACCGACATCCTAGTATGTATGAGTTGACTACCACCACCTTTATGCAACCAACCAAGAAGGATCATTTCACCTTGTTGTTTATTTATCAAATATTGGAAAGACTAGCCTACAAGGAGTCCTGCTTTTTGGATGGGTACTCCGGGTACAACCAAGTGGAAATCACCCCACAAGATTAAGATAAGACTACCTTCACTTGCCCGTTCGGCACCTATGCTTTCAGGAGAATGCACTTTGGTCTATGCACCTGGTACATTCTAGAGATGAATGCTTCCAGTTTTCGCCGAGATGGTTGGTAGTTTTCTCGAGGTGTTTATGGACAACTTCTCTATATATGGTAACTATTTCGATCCCTGCATTGAGCACCTGGACACAATACTTCATAAATACCATGATGTCAATCTAGTACAATCTTCGGAAGAGAGACACTTTATGGTCACAGAAGGGATTGTGTTGGGTCACGACGTTTCCAAACAAGGCATGCAAGTTCACCTTAGCAAATGTGGATGTAATTGCGATTCTAGAGCCACCTCAGATTGTCCAAAATGTGAGGTCATTCCTGGGGCATGTGGATTTCTACTGGAGATTCATTCGTGACTTCAGCTGCATTGCCTGACTTCTCACAGAGTTATTGTGCAAGGAGATTGAGTTTAATGTTGTTCAACATGTTCTCTCATTTGATCAGTTAAAGGATCTAATCACTCAAGCTCTAGTCCCAAAGCCACCTAATTGATCTCTCCCTTTTTAAGATCATGACGGATGCTTCCTACTTTTTTGTTGTGGTTGTTGTAGGACAAATAAAAGACACGGCACCTATACTATTCAATATACCAATAAAACACCAATAAAACACTAGATGAGGCAAAAGAAATTAAATTTTCATGTAGAAAGAATTGATGGTCGTAATATCTGCCATTGAGATGTTCACATCCTATCTGCTAGGATCAAAAGTCAGCATTTTTACCGAACACTCTACTATCCGATACTTACAACAAAAAAAGGATGCCACTCCTAGACTCATCAGATTGATCATTCTCCTCTAGGAATTTGATTTGGTGAAAAAAGACAAGTCTGGGGTTTAGAATGTGGTAGCAGATCACCTCTCCAGAATTGAGCAGCAAGAGCCTCCACTGAGAAGTGCACCCATCCCAGACACCTTCTGAGGAATCAATTCTAGTCATGGATTCACTCCCATGGTATGCTGATATTGTGAACTACCACATCTCTGGTGTAGTTCCACAAGATTGGACGAAGATCAAGAAGAACAAGTTCTTGTCCACTATCCATTTCGACCAATGTGAAGATCTTCTCTTAGCATTTGCGCGGGGTATCGCTCAGGAGGAGCATCATAATGTCCTCGAGCAATGTCATTCGCTCGAATTTGGTGGACACCAGTCTGGAGATAGAACATCAGCAAAAGTATTACAATGTGGCCTCTGGTGGCCTACACTATTTAAGGATATCGTAGCATATGATTGTCAAGCGCTACACTGACTGTAAGTGATTGAGAGGGATCCTTATAGCCAATGACTCCATACACCTAAAGTTCATTCAGATTGCAGATGTATTTGATGCTTGCAGCATCGATTTCATGAGGCCCTTCCTCAACAGTCAGGGATACGAGCACATCCTTCTTGCTACTGATTATGTGAGTCATTTGGTTGAAGTGATCCCCACTCGAGTTGTCGATAGCCATACAGTTTGTTGCTTTCTGAGAGAGAATATCATATCACAGTTTGATATTCCAAATATACTGATATCAGATGGGGGTAGCCACTTCATTAACATAGAGGTAAAGAAATTAACAAAAGAGTACAACATAGAGCACTAAGTCATGTATCCTTATCATCCACAGACCAATGGCATGGCTGAATTATCAAACAAGGCAATCAAGATAATCTTGCAAAAGCTTGTAAATACATACAGAAAGAACTAGTACCAACTCTTGTACTCTGTCCTTTGGGCATACAAAAACACTTACAAGTCTCTCTTGGGCTTGTCACCCTATCATCCTTTATACGGAAAGCCATGCCATCTGCATGTGGAGTTAATTCATAAATCATTGTGGGCAGTCCATATTTGCAATTTGGACTCACAAAAGGGTGGTTAGAAAAGAAAATAGGATCTGAACAAGCTCCTGGATTTCTGATACTATGAATATAATAACACATTGTTACAAGGAGAAGGTTAAACGCCGGCATGACCTGCGCATCAGATGAAAGACCTTCGAGATTGGACAAAAAGTATGACTACTTGATGCAAAGTTAAAGATATTCCCGAGCAAAATAAAAAGTAAATGGACAGGGCCATTCAGAGTACAAGCAGTGCATAACAATGGAAGCATTGTGATATCAGAATTATCTCCTAACGCACAACCGTTTGTCATCAACGGTCAGTTACTAATGCATTACCTCGAGCATGACACTTTCTTGGCCATTGTCAATTATGTCCAAGTGATATGCAATGAAGGAGCATCCACAACCTTAAGATTCAGATAGTGTCACTAAAAACTCTTCCTTTGAGTCTTCTTATTTTCTTCTTTTTATGTTGTATTTCCTATTTTCTACCCTATTTTCCTCATTCATTGCTTCTATACTTAGGATATGCGTCATACTAAGTATAGGGGGTGAGTGATGCTACTTGTCCATTCTTTGACTCACCACCTGTCTCTTCTGTTGTTGATATTCCTGTCTATACATAGGGATATCTTACCCTACGTATAGGGGAGACAGGATGACTCATTGAGTTGTCCGTTCCCATGCCAACCCTCCCTACTTTGTGTATAGTCTGCTATGGTTAGGTTATTTGATCCTAAATATGGGGGCGATCGACTTCTCATTCTTTCGTTCATCATTCCTTATTCATCAGTGTAGTATAGGCTTTCTATACTTTGCATGAGTTCCGATTTCCTTTCCTCTTCGATCTTTGAGAACATAGCTCAAGTTTAAGTATATGACGTCATATATACTCTGTATATACTTTAGCCATAACTCATACTTTCATATTTTTTAAAAAATTATGGCTAAAATATTGTATATGCATATACAACTCATCAAAGTAGCAAATTAAATGATGCATATTATTCCTTTAATTCTTTTTGTATATATTGACTAATAAATTTAGTAAAAATGTTTGCAAAATGTTTGAAAAATAGTTTGAAAAACCAGTTGAAAAATATTTTGAAAATTATTTGAAAAATATTTTGTAAAATGTTTTCAACCTTTTTAAAATTTGTATTAGTAAAAATTTCTCTTCTTTTGTGAAACAAAAATGTATTCAAAATCTACTTGCAAATATTTTCGAAATTGGTTGCAAAAATATTTGAAAAAATCTATCTGTACTATTTGAAAAACCTTTGCAAAATGGTTTTCAAATGTTTGTAAAGATTATTTGCAAAATTATTTTGAAGTATAGTTTTAAAAATTATTTGTAAAATCATGTTCAAATAAGTTTGAGGAATATATACATTCTTTAAATAATTTCTCTACAAATTGTATATAAATACCTATAAAATAACTAACATTCAATCTGAAAATCCTCCAACCTCAATTCTTATAAATAAGAAGAGGCACGCCATTGTAAATACTTGTGCATACTTCATTTTTGTGCCAAAAGACTTATTGTTTTAAAATCCTTAAAAATTTGCAAAATCAAAAATTCCAAAAATATTTGCAAAAATCTTCTTTAAAAATTTGCAAAAGTTTTCAAAAAAAATCCATAAAAAGTTTAAAATTAGAAAATGGCACCACGAAAATTTTTTTCTTGCATTTTACATAACATTCGCATTTTTGGGAATAATATAGACAATTGAACAAGTCAAAATAAAGTCCGGAAATTGGAGCTTGGACTAGACCTTAATACACCTAATTTCAGAGGAACCCATTGAGGACTAGAAGTGGAGATGTTTCATGCCACCTTGACTTAATTCTTTAGGTTCCATACGACTATGTTCAGGAGTCAACTCAGTGTGCTTAAATACAACCCTTATTATCATCCGTATAACTCTTGAGACAGTGAATTGACTGGAAACCTCACATGTAGCTGTTAGATCAAACCAGATGGATTGTTGGAAAATCTTGGAGTCTAAGTCGGGGCGATGCAAGGCCGCTTTGTTAAGGGTGGCTCAAGAACCATTCTTGGGGATTGTCGACACTAGTACTCTAACCCACTTCTTTTGGTAGCAATGTTATCTAAAGACTGGAGATGGAATGAAAAAAATGCTTCGGACGAGGAATGGTCTACCGACGTAATTTTTTGAAGCCCCCAAAATAGTGGGTGGAATAAAAGATGTTATATCAACCATGACATAAACAAGAATGAAAAAGTTGTATAAATTCAAAGAAAATATTCAAAAAAGCCTACATCAAAAATTCAACAAAAAAACTGTGCTTCAGAAAAAGCATGCTTCTTAGTGAAGAATCGATTACACTAACCAACTTCACAAGGAAATGAAGACTACACTGGTCCATTCCCACTTCTCTTCCCATACTTCTAACTTAACTCCCTCATTCCATTGTAAAAACTAGGAGTACTTGACCTTAGAAGAGAATATATGTCTCCACAAGGATGAGCTACCAGAAGAGCAGACACCTTGATGGTTCAACGGTTTTGTATGGGAAGAGAAGAACAAATTCGCACACATTGTTCTATCATTTCAAGGGAGCAAGAGTATGCGACTCAGAGGTTGGTCTAACCTGGCAGTGAATTGGACTGGATAATAGGAGTATGGGATATGAGGGCTGTTATGTCACACTTCCTGACTTCAATGTGGTTCCGAACACACCAATAATCCAAAGGACTACCCTAATCTCCAAATTTTTACTTTATTAAATACTAGTTTAAAAGTCAAAAACTATTCCAAGTTATTTCATTTTCTTTTCTTTATTTTTCATTTTCCACAATTATTGCTTAAGTGTATGCTAGGGAATAGTAAGGTAACTATAAGGGGTGATGAAAATCCATTTCATCACCTTCATTTTATCATTTTGGCCTTAAAAACCCTAGCTATGCATGTAAATAGTATTTTTTTATAGATATTAAATTTCATTATTTATTCCAAGTATTGTATATAAAATACTATTTTTAATACCAAAATTATAGAATAAATAAGAGAGAAGAAAAAGAATAAAATAACAAAGGTATTTTATGAACCTAAACCTCGACGCCAAGTCAAGAATTGATTTGGTCGATAAGGAAGAAAGTATGGGGAGATAATGGCCAAATACACATTAAAATACCATTCTTTTATTCATCAATAATGCAGTTTTGAGGCCTATTTTATTCTTCATTATTTATTCATAAAATCAATTAACCTTGTACATAAAAGTTGTAAATAATAATACATAGATCAATACAAAATTGAGTTTATACAAAAATAATATACATTGTACAAGTTATACTCAAAACAAGAATCCAAAATCTCATCTTCCCAAACTCATATATCCTAAATAAAAATTCAAAATGTATGAAAATCACCTTTAGTTATATAACTTTTAATAAGCTATTTAATAAAGGTGGTTTCATATTTTTTGACGTTAAGGTGTAAAAGATAGATTTTAGGCCCCTATTGTATAGTATACCTGAATAAAATATTCATTTTATTCATTCTTTATTATTTTTATAATTTAAGTTTTTATTTTTTAAATATTTATTATGATATATATACATATCTATAATATAATAAAACCACACAGAAAAAAAGAAATTTAAAAAAATATACTAAATATATAGATGAATTACCTATTCTTATACGTGTATATAAATAAAAGTGAAATTCATTCTTTCATTCTTTTGTTCCATTATATTTTTATTCTCTTGTAAATATTATTTATGTTCTACTAAAAATATAAAGATAAAATAAAACCAAGGAAAATACTTTAAAACCAATAATATAGTTAAATACATAGATACACATGCCTATACTTATACCTATATAATATATACCCCTATTTATTTAAGTGTATATAATACATCAAAAAAATAAAACAGAAATATATTTGTGTACATAAAAATAAGTTTTAGATAATAGAATAAGAAAATAAAACAATAAAAACAAAAATATAAATTAAAAATAAAATATACAAAACCTAGATAAAAATACATATAAATATACCCTTAAAAATTAACTTGCGAAAAATAAACCAAAAAGTAAATAAATAAAAATCATAGTAATATACTACATAAAAAAATAAAAAAAATTATTTTATATCTAAAAAATAATAAAATCATTTACCATTTTAAATTGATTATTCTGAAATAAAACCAACCTTTTGTCATGTAATGTTCAATATGGATCAATCAGGATGGCTGACAGTTGACCTTGGTCAGCTTCCCCGCCTTCTCTCTGTCGCTCACAGAACCTCCACAACCCCAATTTCCTCCTTTTTTCTCAGTCTTCTAATCACTCTAGTTCAGGTTGATTTTTCCACAAAACACTCCCTTGATCATCCCTAATCCACACCATACATTCTAAGCCCGTGTACATAGCCCCCTTCTTTCCAAATCACCAGATAATAAGGATCTTCAGCTCTACCTATAAATAAACCTCTTCCTCCTCCAATCAAAATTTTGTCCCTCTTTGAGCTTCACTTTGTCTCCGAACATGTATGCATGAATAACCGGTGACAGAGGTTGTTTCCCTCGATCTTGGGAGGCTCAGAGCAAGAAGAAGAGGCGATCCACGGTGGCCCTCCGGCCACCTCTGCTCCATTTCATCTCCAGCAGGTATGAGCTGCGAATTTTCATTCTTTAGGTAGATTTTGATATCGCAATTTCATTTCCTTCTTCAGTTTAGTTTTTAAATAAGTAGGTTTAGCTAGTTCAATCTTTCCGTTCGCACGAGTCACTAGGGCTCCAGCTAGTTCATCATCCAAATGCACTATTCCATCTACCGTTTTCATCCCATTTCCTCCTCCTTCAATTTCTCCATCGTGTCGAACCATTTAGACCCCCTTACCATGCTTTGATCATCCCTATCGTGTTCCTTCGTCGCCTCTCACCATAGCACCCTCATACCGCTTCATCTCATCACGACCTTCATGAATAAATCCCGAGAGTCTTCTCCTTTGTCCTACGATACTTCGGCACCCATTTGCAGGTTCTAGTAGGGGCATCTGAGCCCATTCGAAGTCCAATAATGTATCTCTAGATGATCCATGCTCCATGTCCCCTCTGTTCGGGCACGGGCCCTTTAGAGCCATCTCCCAGTTGCGAAGACTCAGGCAATCATATAGAGACTCTCAATAGCCTAGGAGGAGCTCAGAGTAAGGAGAAGGACCGAAACGAAGCAGACTATCATGGTGTTCTTGGCGTGTTCTTCTAGGGCATGCCAGAGTCGTCCGATCAAGAACCCTCCTCCATATGAAGCCGTCGACGTCGGATCATGCCCCCTACACAGTTCGATCTAGGGCCTGATCTAATCCTAGGTGTCCAACATCAAATCAATATATGTCCATCTATACATCGCTTCAGTGGCGTGCCTCAAGCCGTCTGTAAGCGCACAATAAGGGGTATCCACAAGACCCCATCTTCCTTTTAAGTTTCATTTTTAGTAAAATAAATATTATTTTTGAGTGTTAAATAGTTAGGATAATTTGCAATAAAGCTCTGGAGGACTCTTGTATTTGCCCATCTGTCCATGCTAGCACACCCCCCGTGGGTTACCACGTAAGGTGGGAAATTTGCACGCATACCCCTCTGGTTTTCTATATTTATATTAAATCTAATAATTGGTATATACATTACATATTTTTGTTGATAATTACCACAAAGGACCAAATATTTTGTTATTTACATGTATATTCCTCCTAGCAATATGATATTTTTGTATTTATGTGAAAATTGCAACAATTTCCGTAGATTTTGAACTCCTAGTTCTGAAATGAAGAAAACTTTTATTATAATTGCAATTTGAATCCTGTTAGTAAATGAGGTCTATTTTCTTGGGATTTTTGTGAAAAATAGATCCTGTTCGATTTTTATTTTGCAAAAATGATAGTGAAAGCCTGCGATGGTGTATTTAATTATCATGACTTATTAATTTGGCTTCCAACCATTTTATTATTTACTAATAATTAAACAGTTCCTTTATTTTCCCTATTTAAATATAAAAATTCAGAAAAAAATATTTAAATTCCTTCCAAATCATAGAAAATTGTAAGTTGTCTATTATACCCTATATTAACTGCAAACCAAAAATCGCTAAAAATAGAAAAAGAAAAACCATCAAAATTAAAAAGCTTCAAAATCAAACAAAAAATATTAAAATTATCTAAAATCCCAAAAATATTTATATTCTTTTTGGGATTTTCTTTATATTATTATATATATATATTAAATTTGATTTGAACAATTTTTGACCTTGTTTGTTGTTTTTAATATTCAATTCAATTCAAGTTATCCATTTAATCCCTGATTGGGGATATTTTTTAATTTAAAGACCCATAAAAATTAGCAAAAAAATCCAGAAAAATCACAAAAACATAAGAAAATTATTTAAAACCCAAAAACATTTTGTTCCTTGTATTTTATTTGTCTTTATTAGTATGTATAAGAATGTAACCCTATATTGTATATAACATCTATATTCATACATTTATACTTAATTATATATATATATTAAAAATCATTTAAAAATTATCATTATTAATACTGATATATGTGTGTGTGTTTTTGTGTAAATATATGCAACACTTATATGTATACATTTACCTATGTATATATATATTACGTGTATGAATGTAATGTATATAGATTTTATTAATATTAAATAAACCTATAAATTCCTTATTAATTTCATTTTAAAAATATAACTATAATAAAAAAGAGTAAATAAATAAATAAATAACCCCACATAGTGAACAAAGTAACACATGTACATAATATCCATTGATTAGAAATAATCATAGCCTACCCGACTTGCTCTCTCTGGTTCGGCATCTACATGCTTGCTTGCTATACACCTTGTGTTGTAGAGAATAATAAATTTTAACTCCATGTTTTGTCTATTCATTGATTAAATAATATTGTGGGTTAATTGATGATTGACTTGGGTCTCTACAATGGTCAGTGCAACGACTGTAGTCTCTACTTGTGAGATCATGCGACCCTCGTAGAAATCCTTGTCATCAACCACCCGCTCTTCTACATCATCTGACATCGAGGGTTCACGACCTCCTCACCTCCCCTATCAGCCTCAATCACCATCAACCACCCATGCTCACCAACACACCGTTGCCATCTTCATCGACGACGTGTTCTGCCTCCATCCGCTTCTCCTAAAGCTCATGCATCTTCACCATCAATACCTGATGCCAATAGCCATCTTCACCCGCCTCCGTCAATGCCATAGCTCTGCTAGTAGCACCTACACTATGATTGTATTACCGCCTCTTTGTCGACCCATGTTAAATCACCCATCACCGCCTTGACATTGCCACACACCTCCACCCCGACATCCCTCAGCCATGTGTCGATAGTTGAAGCAGTTACACCATCTGCTATACCTCCATATTCGACTCCAGCAGCCCTCACCTCCTCCACCTCCAAGCACCCAGCCAAGAATGCTCCTCTGCCATATTCGACTCCCAAGGATACAAGTGATTCGTAGCTACATGGGGGGTTAACAAAAGCCCCCCATTACCTTAATTGCCAAAAGCATCCACTATGCACATGCTTGCTTGAAATTTTGCACACCACCCTCTCCAGGTCTAGGTATTGACATCCATGCCCTTGTTCTGCATTCTTTAGTTATTTTATTTGTAATTTTGCAAAGAAGACATTATATTTCATATGTATTCTGAACATCATTTTTGCATCATTTTATTATTCAAAAACAACACTTGTGTTCTATATCTAATTCTTTACATTGTGGCATGCTTGTTACATTTTTATGATATGGGGATAATTATTAATAAATGTTTATGTGAAATATTGCATATTTTGGTACTTGTGCTTAAAAATTCGTATAAACTTAAGTACTGCTCAAAAAAATTCAAAAAAATCACATGTTATATAAATAATTGTATTTCACATTGCGCTTAAAAAGATTTGCATTTGCATGCATTCTTTGCCTTGTAAAAATCATTTGGTGCTTTCTAGTAATTAATTTTTAATAGGAGTTAATTCTCACATTTTTAAGGGTTAGATTTTATGAGATAGATCACCTAGTGCTACATCTTAGATAATTTTATTTCCCGAAAATAAGTTGGTTTAATATTTATTATAAATAATTACTGTATTCAAACTATTTGCACCATTTAATCCATATAATATTTATCTTGCATCAGAAAATTACAAAATTATTTTTCATTTTGGAATTTTTGTAAAACTAATTATTATGCATTCATTTCAGAATAATTAATATCTTGACTAAGTTTTATGATTTTTTGACATCACTTGATTGAAATTAATTTTCGTACCCATAAAAATTATCCCGCATTCCATTTGCATTCGAAAATTGCATTCAAAATAATAAAAAATCCACCTAAAAACCTTGCATTAAATTTGATAGACTTAAATCGAGGTTATTACTTTATCTGCTTGAGTTCGACCCTGGGACTTGCCAGGTTAAATAAACATAAAAAACATCATGCATTAATTAATTAATTAAGTTGTTATTTTTACTGATCCCTATTACCCACCTCCAACACAAATGACACCTTTAATTCACGACAATGAACAAGGGTTATTTCAGATAATCACTGGTGATGGTAAGATATAAGGCTATGCTATGCCAAAAGAGGTGATGGAGTGAATGTGGTGATGTAGATGGTCGAGGGATGCTGGTAAGACGGGCGATTCCCCCATACTTTCATGCCTAGTAGGATCCTGAGTGTAGAATATACCTTTCACTAGCTACACCCGAGGAGGTTCCTTTGTAGCAGGCTCAACCGATGATCGATGTTGTTGATAAAATTAGGTATAGGATTGGTCCTCTACCCAAGGTTAGGGTAGCCCTGACATAAGTTTCTCTTGTACATGGTGTACTCGATAAACAGAAGCATCCGATTCAATTATAGTAGATATCTTCATCCTAGATACCTTCTCAGTCAGCTCCTCCATCTACATCGGAAGATTTGAAAGACTAGTGTCTTGCTCAATCATCCTCTTATCAATCCTCTTAAGTACTGTCAGCATGTTGACAATGATTCCCATGATGGGCATAAAGTCCTCATAGAGATCGAACATAACCTTCTTTCCGCCTCTGGATAAGTGTGTGATCGGGGACTCTGTATACACCCTACGTTCGATCTGTGACCAACATGTCTCAGCCATCTTCTCCAATACCGTCCAGATGATATCCACTCCCAATGATGTGTAGTTTCCCCCACAAGTAGCACTTACAAAACCTTGCACCTCAGGGATGAGAATGTTTGAAAGAAATTGGACCAAATTGGTATCTTCCAAACCAAGACATGGACACTTCTGCAATATGTTTTTGAATCTATCCCATGCGTCGTAAAACAAATTATTGGGATGTTGGTTGAAATTAATAATCTATATCCTTATCTGATTAGTTCTAATAAACGGTATAAGTTCTTTAAAAATAGGTCCTCGAACTAGTTGTATGTGGTTACTACAACATCTATATTCTTCTACAGGTAGTATGCTTTATCCCCTAAGGCAAATGGTAGGGATGTGAGCCTAATATAATCATCGCTAACCCTAGGTTTCCTAAGGTTAACAGAAACGAGCTCAAAATCTCTTAGGAATGCATAAGGTTCCTCTTGGGCATTTCCATTAAAATGTGGCAGCAAGTTCAAAATCTACATCTTTAACTTATATTCAACCTCAGGTTCTGCAGGACTCAAGTAATTTTACTCGAAATTGTCTCAAGTTGTAGGACGCATCTATGGGTGCTTCAACCGCTACATTCAACTGTCATTTCTGAGCTCAAAAAATGACATTCTACCACTCAGATGTGGCAAGTCTAGCTAATATCATTCACATTGGGTTCTCACATTGCTCCTCATCATCATTATATCTTTTGAGATGCATCTGAACATAATTTTCTTGGTTTCCTTCATTAGAGATGGGTTTCAAATAAGAAGAAGCCGTTGAACTAAAATCAATCTCATTGAGGCTAAGGTCGTCCTTAATGAGTAGGGAAGAGAGGAAGGGGTTGGTCGGTGTGTGACCATCCATGTAGTGAGTAAACCTAGACTCAAGAGGTTCATGACTTAAAGGAGGTCTAGGAAGTAAATGGACCCCAGAAGACATAATCTTTGGAGTGTTCAGTGATAGATTAATAAATTTTAAACAAAAATTCCTCTAACTAGTCATCTTTCATATCAATAGGATCGTTATGAATACTAATAGGAAGTATATTATATGCATACTGTAAACTTAAATGTGTGGAGAAAACTCACACAATTCAAAAGCAAATCAAACACTTTGAATTCACCAACTTCATTCATGTAGAGCTTAAAGGTTCGATCGAGTTATCTTGTCGATTTTAGTTGGTGGTACAATAATATTTCGAAGAATTACACACTGGGAATTACCTTACACCATGCGGTGCTCTGGATAGATCCCAATCAAAAAGGTGATCTTCTCGTGCTATAGGGTTTCAGTATCACACCTCTTAGTTTCATCCATCATAAAGAAAACCTCTCTAATATCAGTAGATAGGTCATAATCCTCGGGGTTGGTTAACTCGGGTAAGCTCTCGTCAGATGCAGGTCTTTGATTAATGGTGGGTGCAATTATCAATGCAACTCTCTCGTCAGTAGAACACAAGTGAATCTTTCCATATCTGTAATAAACAATGGCTCTCACTAAGGTGAGAAAAGGTCAACCCATGATGATTGGAGGATACTACACAGAGGTGGAGGTCTCCATGGGCAATACGACAAAGTATACAGTAAAACTCATGCCGTGGATTTGAATGATAGCATTTTCTAGAATACCCTCTATCTCTTAAATGATCCATCAGCAAATTGACAATTCAACCTGGTCTTCTTGAGAGGACCTTGATGAAGAGACAATATCAATGAGATATGTGTTATATTAATTGAAGCACCGCCATCAAGGAGAGTGTGATCCTGTGAATTCTAAGAAATAGTACATCTCGCAAGTGTAATAGTGTTCACTTTCCTAATGTGTGGATGATAGGTGATGGTGTAGGTAGTAGCAATTGTCAAAATGTGTCGCTTAGATATGCATCTTCACTTTCTCTTTTTGGTTGTAGGTGCAGATAATTGGTTCATGGACTTGAGAAGTGGGGGGATCTCCACCGTACAATGGAGGAGAACAGAATCATAAGTATGACTAAGAGCATTGTGTATACCATTGTCCATGAGGTCAAACGTGGGAACTATTGTGTGTGTGAGTATAGTATATGGCACTGTCTCCCTCTCCTCGCAAGCTGACTAGACATAGTGTCCTCGAAAACCTTTTTATGTTTCTTGGTTTTTCTCATTTTTTGTATTTTGGGCGATTGAAAGCTCTCATAGAAGCCCTCAAATGAATCCACGAAATCATATGGTGATGTGTCATGGTGGTTCTTATTTTTACTAGTGCAGTCATTAATTCTCTTCTTCATTTGCCGCATCAATCAAGTCATGTATTCAAGAGCGGTCTTCATGAGTGGTGACTCCAACTGCTCAGTACCGGGTGAGTGCGGTGCACGCAAAAAGGAAAGGATGGTCGTGATGGGTAAAACTCAAAATCTGATAACTAAAACAATGGAGTATGTGGGTATGTACAAAAATAAGAATCAGGAGAAAAGTCCTCCTAGTAAGAAAGAGGTGGACCGGTTGTAGGGAACAAGGGATCCACAAAGTCTAGATAAAAATCACTCCAGTTGGTCGTCTTTGAAATAAAAGAAATGGATCAAGAGAGGACGATGGTTAAGTCAATATATGAAAGAAGAAGGCGTAAATGCGTAGAGGAAGATCAAGTATGCCCACAAACAAACACAAATATACACAAAACAAATCCCTCAATTCACTAACTCAACACAATGATAAAAGTGAAAGCTCGGTCTTATTATCTTTTCTATTTTCGAGTTAGCTGATTTTCACAAATTTGTACACACACGTAGGTAGGCTTGGGATTGGGTCACTAATCCTAGTGTGTACATGACAAATAAGATGTGAACACAATGAGGAGGTTACTCTACCCAAGACAAGGTTTTGTTTTTGCTTTTTATTTTATTGTTGAGTAACTTAGAAGTCCAAATTTTATTAGTTATGACTTTTTTTGTATTTTTAATAAAAATGCACGAACCTAATGAGGAGTTAATTCCTTTAGAATCCTAGGTGGTCAAAATCAGAGGGAAAGTCGAAAAAGCAATACGAGGTGAAAACAATGATGAATTCTAAGTACAATTGCCCACCTTGCCTCTAGCTCTCTTTATGCAACGATGCTAGGTAGAATTGAAATCTACACTATATGAAATGCAATCGATGAAATCTCCGTAGAATAAAAGTTGTTATGAGTCTGAATCATAATATGCTAATTATCTGCATATGAAACCAAGGGTCCGATCTTCGAGTAAGTCTCAGTGTCCGCCACAATGGGTCCATCGAGAGCTATATGGTGCCTCTCTCGGCATGCGATCTCAAGTCCAAATAATCAACAATTCAATTTGACTATGTCTAAAAGTGAATTATAAGTACATACTATTTAATTAGGTTTTTGGATATCAATCTATAGAGCAAGAAAGTGCTAGAACTAGGGATAAATCACACAAAAAAATATGAAATCATGGAACAAATAAAAAAATGGATGAAAACACAACAAAAACCGACAAGGCTGCTAAGTGACCAATCATTTGGGCAGTGGACCTCGTGAAGTGGCAGTGTCCTGGAGAGTCCAATTGTTAAAATATGTGTCTCTCTCTCTCTTAAATTACAAATAAAATAAAATAAAAAGTGAAGTGCTCTTCAAAATTTCCTAAGTCTGTCATTGCTGCTCTCTCTTTCCAGTTATGTTAGAAATCTTGCTTCGCCTTACTTTAGTGCACATGTCCTCCTAAAACATCCTCCCTAATATAGCAATCCCTTGTAACATGATCAAACAGATGAATATGTCAGAACAAATAAAAAATAATATCAAATAAATTGAAAATAAATAAGATAAAAATATATACAAGAGGGACACACACAAAAAAATCAATCTATATGACCTTGCTCCCCCACAACTATGCCATTTGTTGAAGTGACTTTTGCGAGGGTTGACTAAGCAAAAACAATCAGTGTCGTTGTAATGACCGCTCATGAAAATCGAATCAAACAACAATTAACCAATAATAGATTTAGCAATGACAAGTGAAATAAATGTGGGAAAAAAATATTATAACTCTACAAAATATGCATATAGGTAAGTATGTGAGATTTAAGTATGTGTAGAGTGTCAAACATAGGAAGCAAACATGACATACTGGGAAATGAAATCCAAAATTTGTCCTTTTCTCTTGTCTATTTGCTTTCTTTTTCTTTGTGTTTTTAATTGTATATATATAGGATTTAATTTTTTATGTTTTTAGTTATTTTTCATTTTATATTATTTTAATTTTGTTTATATTTTCTAATTTTTCATTTTCAATAAACAATAATATAGTGTTATATATAACTATATAAATAAAATAGAATAAATAATCATAAATACAATTAAAAATAAACAAAAAAATACAGAATTAAATGTTTTTGTATTTTTATAATTTTCTACTATCTTTATGATTTTTGGGGAATTTTTGCTAATTTTTAGGTTATTTTAAAATCAAATATATCAGAATACAATGATTAAATAAATAAGCCATAAAGATTTTAGGTTTAAAAATGCTAAATAACCGCCAAATTTCTCCAAAACAAATTTAAGATATAGATATAAATATAGAAAAATTAGAGACAAAAATGAATATTTTTTGGAATTTCGGAATTTTTATATTTATAAAGGATTATAGAGCTTTGAAATTTTTAGTCTATTTCTTTTTCTATTTTTAGGGATTTTTATCTAGAGTGGTAAAATACTATAATAGGAAAATAAATTTTTTAGAAATTTTCAAAAAGGTTTTATATTTTTAGCAATTTTTAATTCAAATTGGGACAAAATGTGCTATTTTTTTAATAAATCGGAAAATAGCCTAATATAAAAATCTCAAAACATGGCGTGAAAGTATATACTAGTAATCACATAAATCTATTTTTGCATATTTTTTGGAGCACAAAGATATTTATAAAAATTAAATAACAATACAAAATTTATTTAACTAGCAGGGGTATATTAGCAATTAAAATAAAAGTTGGGGGCTAGAGCGCAAATTACCCAAAATGTTACAACTAATATTTAAACATTAAGAACTAAACATAAAAATAAGAAGGCTTAAGGGTGTCTCTGCAAAATTGGCACCTCACTTGGGACGACATGTGAGGTGACTTGGCCAGACTCAAATGAAAATATGAGAAAGTGTAAGGGGTTCCTTGCAAATATTATTAGCAAATTTAAACTACTTAAATATTTTACAGGACAAACCAAAATTAGGGGGAAGATGTACAAATTACCCCCACTAAGGCATGGATCGAACGGTCGCAGGTGCCCTACTTGGACACGCGTCGTGCTCTCCTTATGCGATGATGATTCACTGCCTACAGATACGATTAAATCTTCATATGAAAATCAATGATGATGGCTCACTCTGATTCAACGATGGTTGGATGAATTGGAGATGTCCCCCAATCCAATAATGGAGGTGGAAGCTGGATGAACACGGAAGAATCTCTGCATGGGCGATGTTCTTCTGACAAGATCTCCTCTCTCTGACGTTCTTTGCTGCTACGAAATGGGTTGAGAGATTCCTGTAAGCATCCTCTAGATGCTGGAAGGCTCAAAATGCTCTACAGACCACTGGAGCAGTCTACGGAGGTCAAGGAAGGTCGGGATTCCTAGACACCTTCCTCGGATCCAAAATCGCTCTCAGTCGATACTATGATCTCGAGACTTGCACATGAAGAACAGAAGGTCAAGGGTAAACTACCTCGACCAATTAGCAAGTGGAAAGGTGGTGAAATGGCATAGGGCAAAGGTGCTCCGGTGAATAATGATGTGAAGCACGCAAATCCTGATCTAGTGAGAGTCATGTGAAGTGAAGGCACGTTGGGCATAGAGTGATTGTGTTGGGAAGAAGGTTGAGGTGGTAGGTGGGTCGGAAATACGACAGAATCAAAATGCAAAGTTCATCGGAGCAGAACTCTAGTGAAATGCGAGGGTGGATTTTAGGCAAAATCGAACAATTAAATCTAAAACTAATTGAACAAAATTAAAACATACACTAAAATATACCTAAATGCAAAAGAAAAATGATCTCGAGCAGTCAGAGTTGTGAGATGAGGACCTCACAAAAGCAGACTGTCGGAGCTCCTATGTCTCCTGTCTTGTGTCAAAAAGGCTCGGCGACCTTGTTGTCACCATGTTCGAGTCGAAGAGAACAAGAACAGGGACTAAAGCGTAGCAGAAGAGATTCAAAAAATCAAAGAAGGAGGCAGCTCGAGTATATATAAGAGAAGGGCGGGGGTTGAAAGATCGAGGTGGAAACTAGATTTATCCTCGGTTCGATAAATCAATGGCTGCATGATAGCTCGATGAACAAGTAGAAGAGTTTGTGAAGGAAGCAACCCAAAAGGATGAAAGAATCCTTGGAGAAAAATCAAAGATGGTAATGTCAAACCGAGTTCAAATAGACATATGACCTAGGTCAGAGAGTTGACCTACGTCAATGAGGGACATGACCTGATTGGTCCATGTCACCCACAAAAAGACAAATAAGAAACTAAATTCGAAAATAAATCAAAAAGCAGTAAATGATTTTATTAAATTTTATTTAAAACATAAAAAATCTTTATTATTTTATATAGTATTTTAATATGATTTTTATGGGTTAAGTTGTTACAAATTACTTTTAAAAGTATAAACATAAGTATATTGACCTATGTTTTGTATATTTTATTTTCATTTTATATTTTATATTTTATTATTTTATATACATAATTTATATAATTATAATTTATTTAAAGATACATGAATATAATTTTATTGTTTCTGTGTTTATTTATACTCTTAATTAAATAGGGGTATTAATTACATAGGTATATATATAGTATATTCAATTTTGTATTTTTGAATGTTATTTATTTTTGTGCTTTCTTTATGGTTTTTTTCTATCCTAAATATATACAGATACTACAATGAATATTTACAAAATTATAAAAATATAAAAGTATAAAAATTAAAAAGAATAAATAAAATGAATATTTTATTAAGATTTATAGTACAATAGGTGTCCAAACTTAACTTTTGCTTCTTAACTCCAAAATAAATTAAACCACCTTCATTAAATAGATATTAAATATTATATACAATTAGATTTTATTTTATGCATTTTGAGTTCATATGGAGAAGATATGCGTTTGGAAAGTTTGGGTTTTTGCTTTTTATTTTTAGTATAAAAAGTACAATTTGTATTCTTATTGTGTGAAATCAATTTTGTATTTTTCTAATTATTTTTTCCTACAAATTTGATGTACAAAGTTTCTTTATTTATGGTATAATAATAAATAATAAAGTAATGTTGAAGGTTAAAAATTAGGATTTTTATTGTGTATTTGACCATTTTATCCCCCTACTTTATTCCTTGCCGACTTAGTCATCAAGATGCCTATGTCTCAGGGTTTACGGTCATACAATACCTTTGGCACTTTATTTCTTTTTTTTTTCTTTTCTTTTCTCTTACTTTGCCTTTAAACAATGTATTTTTACATTATTTATACAATAAATAATGAATGTTAATTTATGCAAAAAATTGCTTTATACATGCATTTAGCTAGGGTTTTAAAAGCCAAAATGATAGAATAAAGATGATGAAATAGAGATTCATCAGCCACTGTGATCACCAAATGGCCTCGAGCTCTTCTTCGATTCTTTTTCCATCATTGCTCATCGCTTAATCCATTGCTCTTAGGGGTAATTTGCATACTCCCCCATTTTTGTTTATTGTAATTCAGTCCAATAAATATTTAAAACATATATATATATATATTGTGTAAAAAGTTACAGAGAGGACAATGGTCTTATTGTATTTTGCACTTGGGTCTACACTACTTACCTTACATAATGTGCCACATGAGGTGGGATTTTTTTGGGCATGCCTCTAGCTTCTTTTATTTGTTTTTCATCCTTAAAATTATCTATAAAGTGTCAATATTTATGGATAAATTGTGTAAAGGGACCTATATTTATTTATTTTGCATTTGTGCCCCTGCAAGGTTGAATTAATTAGAATATATGTGGATTAATTATACAGTCACCCTTCTATATTATTTTAAGGTTCGCAAATGCATGAATACATGTTTTTATTTACAATTTGGTCCATACAAACTAATTATTTTTATTTATATTATTTCTTTTATTAAAAATAGTTCTTGTTTGATTAATTTTTGGGAAGTTTTGTGTATATGTCTAGAATGATGCTCCTTTATGCCCTAATTTTTTTTTACATTTTAGGAATTTCTTTATATATTAAAAATCAAATAGTGACCTTATTTTCCCTATCCAACTTTAAAATTGCAAAAAAAATACAAACTATATTTAAAAATTCAAAAAAGTAAATTTGTTATTGTATTTTGTGCCTCCATACCAAAAATCACTAAAAATAGAAACCCAAAATCTCGAAAAGTTAAAAAATATTTAAAATCCTCAAAAAAAAATATAAATTTCAAAAATCCAAAAAATATTTATTTCTATCTATGAATTTTCAAATTACAATTTGGGTCCCCATCTATGGGTCTGATCCCAGAATGGGTCCCGATCTTTAAATTATAACGATTTGGGTCCCAAGGTCATTAATGTAAGGAACTTTTTGGGGCTAATGACGAGTATGCCCTTGTTTAAAAGTTGGAACCCAACCCCCATTGCCTTCCCAACAAGGGCATATTCGTCATGAACACCAAAATTTCCATTTCCTAAATGATCCTAGGACCCAAATCGTTACAATTTAAAAATCGGGACCCATTCTGAGATTGGACCCATTGATGGGGACCCAAATTGTAATTTACCCTTTTCTTTATACTATATTTTATTTATTAAAAATAGTTTTGTAAAAATCTAACTCTATTTATTTTTAAATATCTAAAACAATCAACCTAATAAAAAAGACCAAGATTTTGTGTATTTAGGGCTATAAAAATACCTAAAAATTTGCACAGATTCTTGAATAATCATAAAAATATTAGGAAATATAAAAATACAAAATTATTTTATTGCATAAACTTTGGTCATTTTCAGTTATATTTATAATTATATTACCCTATATTATATATATAAGCACACACACAAATATATATATATATATATTATATGAAAAAGTAAAATAAAATGAAAAATAGAATAATTAGAAAAAGAAAATAAAATGTAAAAACTTTAAAATTTAAAAAATATAATATAAAAAAGATTATTATTTTATTTACTAAAATAACCCATGGAAATATTAACTACTTCATTGATTATTTGAATGAAAATTATATTCATTAATGAACCCACAGAAACACTAATTAATTCATTGATTATTGGATTGCATTTTGAACAAAATACACTTATATTATATATTCACTATTCATTTATAAATAATATACCTGTTACACCGACTTGTCTCCCTTTATTCAATACCCTACTCTGCTTTTCAATATGCAAACTTGTTTTCTAGGGTTATAATAAATTTTTATTCACACCTTATCTTGATTCATATTATTGTGTGTGTTGATTATTGCTTAGTCCACTTATCCTTAAGAGTTGTCACCACAACTCCTTAGTGTCCGTCCTTGTGTGGACCACAAGACAGTTCCTCATATTATTTGGATTAAACAGTTCATACATGTTCATTGCTGAACTAGAAGACATGAGCTCGCTCAAGATATTGGGATTAAATTTCGTGCATGATCATCTTGTTTTGGATGCTTGAGTAAATTTTTATAGGTATAATATGCTTTCGTAAAATATATGATCAATACCTAGGTATGTGATGAATCCATGATTCATTAACTTTTCTGTCGTATTTTATCCAAATCCTATTCATGAATAAAAATGCACATTTATGCATAAAAAACATGAAAGAATAAAAAAATAAAAGAAGAGAAGGCAGATTGTTGATATGTATATATGTACAATAGGACTCAGAAAATATAAATATAGCTGAAAGATATATTTATATAAAGTAACCCTCGAGAACAAGTTAGCATGGATTGGTTGACAAAACAACAAGGGGAGATAAAAGAAAAAAACAATAAAAATAACTAAAGTACACTCCACACATTATTCACTAATTATCTAATAAATACCAAATCTTCATTTATTTTTAATTAATTACTATGAATATATATTTTACCAAACTCTTTTCCTAATTATTTCAAAAAAAGTATATAAAAATATAAAAATAAGTTAAAAACTTATCCTATAAATATGCCAAGAAATCCTACTTTTAAATTGCCAAAATCTCAACTTTCGAACATCATAACATCCTCATACGAACTCCAATTTCACTCTACTCACCTTTAAAGTACATAAAATAATATTCTATAATTAATATCGGTGGTTTCATTAAAATCAGAGTCCGTTTGCAAAAAGTCAGTTTTGGGACCTAATGACAACATGGTTTCCGGGCTATTTATTTTTTTTAGAACACATTATTTATAGTTTTATTAATTTTATAATTTCTAATTATTTTCATGATATTGTATCTTCATCATGATTTGTTTCAGAATTTTTGATTATTTATTATTTTAATAAAATCCAAAACCCTAATTTATAAATAAAATTGAACTACCTAACTTGAACCTGTATCTATTAATATATCTAAATTATTTTATTAAATTCCCCAAAAGTTCATAAAGGCACTTTTTCTTATTCTAATCATTAAGAAAATTTAAATTTAATAAATAAATATTTATTTATTCAATTAAAAATTCAATACCTATTTATTAAGTATTATTTATACTTATTTATTAATATAATATTTATATTTCGAATATTATTTTTTATTTATAAAAATTATTTATACCATAATTTAGATAATTTAATTATCTACATTTTTTTACCTTTTTAAAATAATGTTATTTAGTTACTATTACAAAATTTATAAGCATTTTTTTATATCCGGCGAACCATGTGCTGACACGTGTAAGCATCTGGCTCTTCTTCTTCAAGAAGCCGGCGAGGAGTTTGTTCTACCTGGCATTTTCAACTAATTCTCTAGCCCGACTTCTAACTCCTTTGATCGATCTAAACCATCCATCCTATTCTTCTAACAAACACCCTACACGCCCACCATTAGATTAGCTTCAGAGCTTCTTCCATCCGGCTATAAAAGACCATGAAGTTGGTATAACCAACTTAGTTCTCTCCAGATACCTGAAAGCTCCAACTTCCAGAGCCGAACCTTCTACTTCCAAGCCTTTTGCCGGCCAACCTCTGCGGTGACAGCGCCTGCCCGCTGCCTTGCGTGGAAGAAGGAAGCCGGAGGAGATGCTCCAAGGTGCGCCAACGCCTTGCATCGCCGCCTAGCGCCGCGTCGAGCTCCGAGAAGCCGCCCCGTCGAGTTATCATCATAAGTTCTTATACCTTCTAATTCCTAGGTACTTCCCCCACCTTTCAACCTTTTATTTCTCAATTAGCGTGCCTTGATTACGTAGTTAATCACGCGATTAGGTCCATTAACCATCCGTCGAAAACGTGATCCAAATCCCCGTACTCCATTCCATCTCGATTCTTTTGGATTATTCATCATTTCGCCATTATTCATCTACTATTTTTCAACTATTCTGGAAACTCCATTATTTGGTCTTGTAAAACTTAATCAATTGGCCAATTTCTTGCAAGTCAAGCACATAGGTCCATTTCTTGCAGGATCTTCTTTAATTTGGAGTGAAGTTCAATGCAATTGGAACTCGCAATCACCAACAAATCAAATCCGAAGAGGGCCTAACAACTTAGCAGCTACATGATCAGAGTTGGGCCTGTCATCTTCATCGTCTGATATCCGTCGTCTTCAGCCACCCTTAGAGGTCCCCTACCACGGGAGGGCTCGAGGGATGAAGGAGTCACTCCTCTGGCCCCGCCAGAGGCCCCATATTAGCTTCAGTTGCCGGCGATAAATCGGAGAAGAGGACCCCTTCATCATCCGCGCGGACAGACCTGAAGAGCATCAAGAACGCCAGACGTTACTGTCCGGTGAAACGTTTCCTGAACGTACGGTCCTGATCGGGAGCCAGCTTCTAATCCTCACCGTCAGATCTGAAGGGGTAGAAATTTTGCATCATAAGTCCAACCGAGTTCCAGAAGTTATTCTCCGGCTCCAAAGTTTCCAGAATTACAACTAGGTCCCTGCGCGGGGACGTAATTGTAATTTCTTTATTTTTCTTTACATTTTAGCCCCTACAACGACTAATCAGTAATTAAAACTAAGTATTTCTCTTGTAGTTAGGCCCCTGGCTTGTAGGGGCCATTTCAACCTTGTATTTTTCACCTTTTTCCGTGATTTTTCTAGGGTAGCTCGATAACTACCCAAGCTATTTTTCGAATATTTTTTCGTTTTTTTCATCGCTTTATTTTGTGTTTTGATTTTTGTTTACTTAAGTTTGTTTTGAGCTGAATTTGTCTTCAATTTCTCTCCTTGTAAAATCAAGAATATAAGAAGATTTTATTGGAATTATTTCCTTAACTCGAAAAACGTGGTTTAAACATTCTGCTTCCTTGAGTTCGACCCAGGAATACTCACTTGGTTCAATTAGTAGTGAACGCTAAAAATATGATTTTATCTCATGTTTAATCGTAATTTTTGTTTGATTCAAAGCGGTTCCCTCTCTGTAGCTATTCCACATCGACAATCTCCTAACCGCAGGTCGGGACCGCATTATCAAAATAACGCCATTGCCGGGGAGGCGTTAATTTTGCAACGGTTTTTGAACCGATTTTCTCTATTATTCTTGATTTTACAAATTTCGTTTTCTTTCGGTTTTTGATTTACGGTTTTTCTTCTATTTTTTCGGTTTTTCGTGTGTCTTTCAAATTTTATTTTGGCTTTCTTGGTGTATTGTTTTTCCTTAACTAATTTTTGCAGGGCTTGTAGGTTTAGCTGGCTTTCTCGGAAGCCGCAAAACATTTGAAACTGCAAAGACCGTGATTCTCGGTTGCTGAGGGTAGGGTTAGTTAGGGTTCGAGTTGTAATTCTTTTCTTTTATTCTTGTAAAAAAAGAAAGGGCACTTGACCTTGTTTTTGTTTTTCGTAGAAAGGGGCCCCATAAGGGCATCCCGACTTGTACCTCCCCTCCCATTTTTCTCAGGGACTGATTCGCCGAGTGCCGTGTATTCAGGGGATCAGGGCACCCACCTGGTTTCTTATGTATCGTCAGGTTTTCCGCGGCTTTTTACGAGGCTAAGTGCTTGCTTAGGAGTTTTTCTTTTTCCTATCTGATTGCATTCTCGTAGTTAGTCTTAGGACTCGCAGCCTAGGTGCATGATTTTAGGACTTATAAACAAACAAAAACACTCATTAGTCGCTTGTCTGAAAAAAATCCAAAAAAATAAAAACCCAAAAACAAAATCGGGACCACTAAATTATCTGACTTAAAATAAACGTAAGATTCAATTGATTTGGGAGAGTAATCATCGTACAACTTCTTCTCAGAGTGCGCAACTTCTTCCGTGTTACTTAAGGACGGAACCTTAAGGATAGACACCAAAACCCGTATTTTTTTCGAAATACTACTTAGTCTATACACTAACACCGCTCTTCAGTTGGTACGCTCAGGTAGCCGGAAATGGTCCGAGTTTACTTAGCATAGTGGAGGGTTTAGAGGACACTGCGTAAGGCTCCGTCCTCAAGTAACACGGGTAGCTGGAAATGGTCCGTACTTACCCCCATACTGGCTGAGAGTAAGTAGTTCTCTAAAAAGACTCGGGACAATTTTTCGGGGAAACATCGGGTACCTATCAGCTCGCGTTAATCGGGATTATACTTGTTTGCTAGTACAACCCTAAAACTGACAAGATAAAAGACTGAACTCTTACAGTTATCATCGGATTGTGTTGGTGAAAATGGGTTTGCTTTGTGTTTGCTTGCGGGTCGTGAGTAACCACAGCTTTTACATATTTGCCTATCTTTCATGAATCGTAAATCGTGATCTCCCGATCACTCTCTTGACATCAAAGATGATGATTCGACGACTTTTCTGCTCAGACTCCGTGAGCCCTCGATCATTCACCGTTCGTCACACATCTTCACGAACTCGGGATGACCCTCTTCCCGAGTTGGTCCCATCTGATCTCGATGAGAGTCAGACCCAGACTCCCTCGCCTCTCCACCAGTCTTTTGAGGCATACCCTTGCCTCAGTGCATCATCTATTTCTCCAGCTGATTTTTCATTGAGTTCTTACGAGAAATTGTCTTTTACAGAAGAGCTAAAGCAAATGGCTCGTAGCAAAGGACCAGCATAGGAGAGACTAGCTGTGGATCACCATACCGAAGGAAGAGCAGATCCAGCCATAGATATAATGATAGGAATTCTCGATACCTTACAACAGATGAACCTACAGATTCGAGAACAATTTAGAACTCAGAACGAGTTGCGAGCTGAGATAGCCGTGCTGAGAGCAGGAGTCGGGAACCCTTTACCGCCTGCAGTGGTTCCCGCCACATTACGAGATGAGTATGACCCGGGCACGAGAACGCTACATCATTGGATTTGGCTATCTCCGAATCAAGGGCCATACGAACTGACACCGTCTTTCACCTCATTGCTTCCCAAGTTTTACAAGAATGCCATAGAGGAGCCGTTTACCTTTCTACAGCAGTTCGAGATGATTTGTGGTACGGCGAGCTATCCAAGAGTTACGTAGGAGGTTGTTCGCCTCAAAGCCTTTCCCTTCGCCTTAGCAGATAAGGCACTTTATTGGTTGAGACATTTACGAAGGAAAGTTTCTACATGGGACAATTTGAAGTCCACCTTCCTGCGTAAGTATTTTCCTCTAGGAAGATGAACATAACGAGGAGTCAAATCTCCAACTTCACGCATCTACCGAATGAATCTTTCCATGAGGCATGGGATAGATTCAAGGATCTTATGGAGAGATGCCCGCATCATGAGATACCAATGAAGGTGCTTATGCAAAACTATTTTATAGTACTCCAGTTGGACATTCAGGGGCTAGTGAGTGCCACACGTGGCAACAGTTATTTGAATAAGGATGTCGAGACAGTCTTGTCCATCTTCGAAGGGATGGCAGAGATCTCGAGAGTCGTCGACTCTACTTGGGCATTCCAGATGTCCCCTCAGCCACCACATCACCGAGAGCATCATAAGGTGGCTAATATTTCAGAGTCTGAATCCAACACCAACATGGGTTTCATTAGCAAGAAATTAACGTTGGTGGATGTGATTTAGAAACAAGTTCAGGACTTACAGCTACTGCGAGAGTTGGAGAAACTCTCATCTCTGCCTCAGCAGCTGAGTGATCTCATGACGAAGGTTTTGGAGCTGCAACTTCTTTATCTACAGGCACAATATTCTTCGACTACACAACCTGCACGGAGGACTTTACCCGCTCCGCCCACCCGACAGATACATTATGTTCAGAGCGAGCCCGAGACTTTGCAGATTGATTGGCATGAGGATCAGTCTCATGCCAATCCCGATCAGATCACCAATGCCGCAGATAATGATGTTGAACCTCAATCCACTCTTGAGATCAACAGTATTTGGTATACTCCGATTCAACAACTGAGTGTACCTCATCATCAGCGGCAACAGTACAGTCTCCCGCATCATGGACGTTCACACTTCCAGCACAAATAGCAATTCACGCAGCAGCAGTCTCACCAGCTTGCATATCATAGACCACATTCATATCAATATCCTGCTAACCATTCACAACTATATCATTATCAACAGCAACAACAATCTTCCTTTACACTGCAGAGATCCTCCCAGCCTTACACCTCGCAGCAATACACGCCAAGGTAGGAAAAAGTAGAAACCCAGGGTCACCACACCGAATCCGAGATGTCTTCACTGGCCTAGGCCCTAAATCAAATCGAGGTTATGTTGAGTATGCTCCAAATTGCACACAAAACAGAGATGGAGCAGACCGTCGTCTGGATGAGTTAACCGCATCGAAGACCACTCTCCCAGCTCAGCCTTAGATGAATCCGAATAACAAGAGGAGGCATCCATATTAGGTAGACACCACTACAGGTACGATCTCTTTTCCTGAATTTTTATCTAACTTCATACGTTTTAGGAGCGGTAGATGACCACGAGCATCTGAAGGAGTAGAGGAGAGAGCACTTGATGAGGAGCGAGAGAAAATCCATGAGCAGCCATATTCTGATGCTGAGGAGGAGAAACAATACATTGATGAGGACCATCATGAAGATCAGAGAGAAGGGAGCGATGTTGAAACTATTGACATGGACATCGGCGAGTCAGACGATGATATCATACCAGACCATGCAGATACTCCTGATAAAAATGTTTCTTCCCATGTTTTAGAGAGTTTTGTACATAATTCTGAAACTATCGATGTACAAGCTGATTCTGAATTGAATAAAAAGTCTAATTTCTCATTCCCGATATTGTTCTGTTTCCTGATGCTTTGTTTGGAAAAGGAAAGCAAAATAAGAAAAAGAATGTTGTGACTCTAGATACTGAAAGACTACTAAAAGATCATATCTTTTTGAAGATCCCACTTCACGATGCCTTGGATCATTTTCCTACATTAACCATTCAGTTGAAAAATCGATGCACCATGCGTAGGAAAAAGAGATCACGAATAGAAAAACATGTTTTGACCAAGGCTACATCCTGCGCAATACATAACAAGTTACCTAAGAAGAAGAAGGATTCAGGAGCACAATATGTCAGATGCGAGATCGCCAATGCTGCATTCGATCGCACTCTATTAGATAATGGTTCCTCGATCAATTTGATACCATCTTTCTTCCTCGACAAGCTCAAGTTAGGTCATCTTTACAAATCCACACTATCCTTCAGTTTGCCGATAGATCCGTAAAGAGACCTAGGAGCATATTAAGGAATGTTATCGTAACCGTGCATAACCTGCAATTCCAAGTGGACTTTACTGTCCTGGACATGGATTGCCCTACAAAGATGCACCTAACCCCGATCATTCTTGGGAGGCCTTTCTTAGAGACTGCGAAGGCTCTCTTCGATTATGATACAGGGAGGGTATCTTTTCGCGCTGAGGGCGAGAGGGTACATATAGAGATGGCGAGAGAATCAAACACATGCAGTGATGCATCTTTCGATTTCTTGAGTTCTTTAGCCACCTGTGATTACATGGATGAGGTTCTCCTTGACGACCTTGAGAGGTATCAAGTAGAGACCCAGGATTTCCTAGAAGAGGATGGGTCCATGACTATAGTTGGCAATTCTTCTTAGGGAACTTTATATCTCAGTATGGATAATGAGAAGCAGAGGGATCAAACTTCTAAGCAGTTTATTGTAGATCTTTCAGAATCAAAGTGTTTACACAATTCCTCCACTTCAGATGATCTTGAGATTGAATTTCATTTAGCAGAATTATTTTCCTATAGTCATTCTGAGGATGAGCATAGTAGCAAGTCAGATGATGTTTTAGACATCTTCTGTAGTCCGACACTAGAGCGTATTGAGATGGTAGATAACCATACTACAGACAATTCCACTGCCAATACAGATCCCAATACACATTTAGATGAGGTTTCAACAGAGCCAGAGTCTACCTTACCAGAAATGATGTTATTGCCACCAAATATGAAGTACGCTTTCCTTGCGGGTCCACGTCGACAGTTTCCGGTCATTATCAGCTCATCTTTGACCGAAGAACAAGAATCTCATCTGATGGAGGTTCTTGAAAGAAACCGTAAATCTATTGGGTGAACTGTATCCAATCTCCGCGCGATTAATACTTCTTTGTGTTCTCATCATATATATCTCGATCATGACAGCAAACCTTTCAGGGAATTCCAGCGTAGGTTGAATCCTGTTTTACAAGATGTTGTCAAGAAAGAGATTACGAAATGGTGCGACATAGGGTTTATCTATCCCATCTCCAAATCTGAATGGGTTAGCCCATTACATGTTGTCCCGAAGAATTTGGGAATCCAGATGATTAAGAATGAGAGTGGAGAGGAGATTCTAAAGAGAGTAACCACATTGTGGCAGGTGTGCATTGATTACATGAAACTGAATACCGCGACGAAGAAGAATCACTTCCATTTGCCTTTTATAGACATGTCATAGAAAGATTGGCTGGGAAGGAATACTTCTGTTTCCTTGATGGTTACTCCGGATACAACCAGGTAACCATTGCTCCTAAAGACCAGGAGAAAACCACCTTCGCATGTCTGTTTTGCATGTATTCCTTTAGACGGATGCCCTTTGGATTGTGCAATGCCCCTGCTACTTTCCAGAGATGTATGCTTCCTATTTTTGCAGACATGGTTGGTGATTTTCTGGAGGTCTTTATGGATGGTTTTTCAGTCTATGGTGAGTCCTTTGACGATTGTTTAGCGCAGCTAGACCAGGTTCTTTGGAAATGTTGTGAGGTAGATCTCATTCTGTCATGGGAAAAGAGCCACTTTAGGGTTACACACAGGATCGTGTTAGGGCACGTCATCTCCCAGAGAGGCACGGAGGTTGACCTAGCCAAGGTGGATGTCATCCAGTGCCTCTAACCACCATCCAACATTAAGCAGTTACGGTCATTTCTCGGGCATGTCGGCTTTTACATACGGTTCATTCAAGATTTTTCCAAGATTGCCCGACCGTTAACTGAATTATTAAGCAAAGACAACGAGTTCTTATTAGATGACAAATGTCTTAATGACTTTCTCACATTAAAGGAGATGATTATTAGTGCTCATATCCTACAACCACCTGATTGGTCTCTATCCTTAGAGATCATAACATATGCTTCAGATTTTACGGTCAGGGATGTATTAGGACAGAGGAGGAATGGACTTCCGGTTGCTATCCACTACACCAGCAGAACTTTAGATGATGCTCAGCGTAATTATACAATGATAGAAAAGGAGATGTTGGAAGTGGTGTTCACATTAGATAAATTCAGATCTTATCTTCTTAGCTCCAAAATCACAGTGTATAGAAATCATTCAGCTATCCGATTTTTGATGGAAATGAAGGATGCTAAGGCACGCCTTCTTAGATGGATTCTCTTACTTCAGGAATTCATGGATATTAGAGACAAACATGGGGTAAAGAATGTGGTAGCTGATGACCTCTCCCGATTACAGATAGAGCAGCCTTCAGATGAGTACATGCCAGAGATTGTAGAGAGATTTCCAGACGAGAGCATCATTGCAGTTACCTGATGAATATGTGATTCATCACTCTTAAAGTTGAAAATAGAGCCTTGTTCTCGAGTATTTAGCAGCATATTTCCCTTTATCGTGCATAAATAACATTCATGCATAAATCCACAATACATGCATTTTATCATTCATAATTGCATTAAATAAGAAGACAATTCATTTGTAAAATCCACTTGTAAAATACTCCCAATAATTCACCTAATTATCTATATTTTATATCCCCTCTAAAATCAAATAACACCTTCCCTGTGCTATGTAAATTACTAGTTAATAATACAAGGAAGAAGGCCAAAAATCCCTATCCTGTAAATTTCCAAATAAAACCCCAAAGCCAGTTGGAGAACCTAGACCTTAGAATGTACATATCCCTCTCATACAACCTCCAAATTAGGTCTACTCACCTTGAGATTAATACACATCCAGAGACCTTTAAAATGAGACCAATTTCATCCAATTCGGAGCTCGTATGCAAAACTTGGGTTTTTGGGCCCCTTTGTACACTATTTGTTTGAATATTTGTAGTATTGTATTTTTGTATCATATTTGAACTCGTCACCATTTTTGGTTAGCCTGAAACTTGAAGATCTCATCGAGATCTATAACTTTTATGTTTTGAGTTTTTACAAATTCAGCCTCCCTCTCTCTCTAATTTCATTTTCTTTCTCAGCCATTCAGAGCAGGCCACGAGGCGTCCTCTGATTGCACCACGCGACCTGCTCCCTTACGTGCCACGCGCCTTCCATTTCCACCTTCCGATCACCCTTCCACTCTCTTGATCTGGTCCATCCAAGCTGCAACGCTTCCCAACCATTCGATCAGGCCTTGGATTTCATTTGGATCGTTAGCCAGTGCCACGTTCTCCTTGCGCCACGTGGCTGCATCCACGCCCTCCGATCTTCTCCAGAAGCACCTCATCTTGGACATTCACCTCGCTTTAGATCTCCACCGTCCAATAAAATCTCAGGGCTTCATCTCCGCCGCACTCTAGCGCCTCTACCCACGCCTGCCATGTGGTGCGTCCTGTGCCTTCGATTTCTATCCGTCGATCTAATCCTCACCTTCCGCTTCCACCCTTCTTCTGACCGTTGGATCGCTCGATCCAACAGTCAAGAAGTCGTCTTCTACCTCCCGATTGGCCTGCGCCCCACGTCGCCCGCCTCGCGCGCGTGCCACCCTCTTCCTATTTTGGGATCCACTCTGGCCACCATCTCCACCTCCTGTCACCTCCACGACATACCCCACTCTTCCCTCATCCTCGCCGACGCCCTATAAAACCATGAACTCCCTCCACCTCACTCCACAACGTCTACCAACTCCACCACTTCTCCACCTACGTCGTCACCTTCCACCTATAAATACACCCCCACCGTCAACTGTCAGCCCCATCTGCCATCACGGAGAGAATCCTCGAGCTCCGACCTTCATCTTGGTGACAATGATTTGAGGAGACGTTGAGCGACGACTAAGATCCACCACCGGCGAGATCCACGACCATCACCCGCTGTACCGTAGCCTCCTCCGTGAGCTGCACGAGCTCA